>QXEO01000175.1:2984281-3409660 GCA_007115705.1 Dactylis glomerata | reverse complement strand
AGTGCTTGTAGAGATCACATTCGCACTCAAACCGATCTGGGTTCTCTGTTACCATGATTCTGAAAACAACACGAGACCAGGACTCCCTCCTCTTAGCATTTGTGTGATGCACTTCATACAATCTAAGCTTTTCAATTTCCACCACCCTATAATGTTTCACCTTGTCAACCTCTTCCGTGAACAATTTGTATGCAGCTCTCGTGTATATTCTTGCGGCATGGCGCTGCACCGGCCACATCCTTGGAGATAATTTACTCATCTATTTTTAAGCAGAAAATATGATAAATGTTTTTGCATCATTTCTGAACCATAAATGGGTTATAACTAAGGAAATCGACATGACGCAATCCCTTACCTGTTTTGTCAGGTGCTCCTCGCGGTCTTCCTCAACACCTCTATCAAACAAGAGGTTATTGTACTGCAGCACGAAACGGTTCATCGACGAGTTCCTGGGGACATATGTCTTCAGCATGTGGTTAGCACTCTCCACCCTCTGTGTAGAAATCATCCTCGCACAGAACTTATCAGTTGAGAATGGCTTTGCCCATTTCTCATGACACTCATTTATCCGTGTCATGAACGGATTATCTCTAAGATCATATCTAACTACAAGAGTTTCCCATGCAGATTCAAACTCATCACGGGTTAGCATCGCATTCACAAGCTTGTGAAAACTATGCCTGAACTCACAATTCTTACTATACACCGGTCCAAACGATTCAGGCACCTTACTTAGAACATGCCATTTGCACCAGAGATGTATAGTGTTAGGCATAACACTGAATAATGTTGTTCCCATGGCTGCACACTGATCTGCAGAACACCATAGCATAACAAAAGAGTAGTTAGGGTCTGAATGTACAACAACATGAAGGAATCATACGATTGATTTAAAAGTTTGGAAGCTAAAACTTTTCAGATGCTAACCTGTCAACATGGTTTGTGGTGGTTCCCCTCCCCCCCATGAGACTAAGGAACTCCTTGAAAACCCACTCAAAACTCTCGTGTGTCTCATCTCTCATAAGAACACCAGCATAAATTGTTGACTGGAAGTGATTGTTTACACCAACAAACAAACCGAATGGCATCTTGTAAATATTAGTACAGTATGTTGTATCAAATGTAACAACATCCCCGAAGCAACTATACTGCATCTTGCTCCTGCTGTTTGTCCATATGAGTGATTTTACCCTGTTCAGACAAGCCAGGTCTACACTAAATGCAAACCCTGGGTCCTCATCCCTCATTTTTCTGAAAACCTCAAATGTCTTCTTCATGTCATCATCCATTTGTTCACGTGATATTTGAGTGCAAATCGTCTCTAACGATCTCTTTGTGAATGGTAGTTCAGCCACACCACCAAAAAAAACTCCCTAATATTGTATGAACCTTGCTGAGCGACACATTGTTTTCACGGAGATACCTTATGAAATCCTTTGTGTAAGCATCAATTGATTTGTGGGAAGGCCACTGCCACTTCTCCCCACAGCTGTCTGATAAAGGATGGTTCATGCTGGCTAACATACCATCCATGGTCTTTAGTACAGAACAACTTTATGCAAGCTTTGCATTTGCACCTTTGTGACTGGTATCTGCATCTTTTATCCTCCCCCTAGATAATATCAACATATGGTGTCAGCACATGATACGTTGCAAACGTATCTATAATTTTTTGATGCTCCATGCTTGTTTTACACCAATTGCTTTATATTTTGATTACACTTCGTGTCATTTTTATGCATTTTCTGGAACTAACCTATTAACAAGGTGCCACAGTGCCAGTTCCTGTTTTCGGCTATTTTTGTGTTTCAGAAAAGTTACACAGGAAATATTCTCCGAATTGGACGAAACAAAAGCTGAAGTTCCTATTTTGCTGACACGAATACGGAGTCCAAAGGAGAGACGGACGGGGGCCAGGAGGCAGCCGCACCATAGGGTGGCGCGGGCCACCCCCTGGTCGTGCCACCAGGTGGTGTGGGCCCCTCGAGCGCCCTCTGACATCGCCCCTCCGCCTATAAATTCACTTCATTGGGAAAACCCTAGGGGCCCAAACATCTATCCACGAAAAGTACTATAAGCCGCCGCTATCGTCGACCCGAGTTCGGGAGGGTCCAGAAGCTCTTCCTGGCACCCTGCCGGAGAGGGGAATCATCACCGGAGGCCTTCTTCATCACCATGCCAGCCTCCGGAGTGATGCGTGAGTAGTTCACCTTGGACTACGGGTCCATAGCAGTAGCTAGATGGTTGTCTTCTCCTCCATGTGCCTCATGTTTAGATCTTGTGAGCTGCCTATCATGATCAAGATCATCTTTATGTAATTCTACATGTTGTGTTTGTTGGGATCCGATGAATATTGAGTACTATGTCAAGTTGATTGTTGTTGGGATACTTTGCTGCCACGGCATTGCGGTAAGCTTCTAAACACTCACATGATAGAGATTCACATCTCTTTTCCTTCAACATCTTCCAACATTTAGCAGAGGGCCCCTATGACAAAGATGTTTTTGTTCCTTTACATATCATTGTATTCCTTGGTGTAACTAAAATTCTGGACTCACACATATTGAAGAGGTGGACAAGAGACGCACGCGACGTGTTGCCCGCTCATCTTGCCATGTATCAAAAAGACGCACCTGCTATGCATTCGAAGACCTTCCGGCACGGACTCGTGCTTGTCAATGCAATGGAGTTGGTGAAGCTAGGCGACACAAACCTGGACACTTTCAAAGTGTTGATGAAGCATTTTGCAGATGGCAGAAGGCAGTGAAGGCCATCATAGATGCAATTGGCGAGCCTATTGTTGAACTATTCCCGAATTACGAGTCAAGTGATGCAGAATGGCATCGCGAGCCAGCTGCCGGGTATCAGTCTGAACCAGATGCATCAAAACATTGTAGCATGTAGTTTGGCATGACTGGTGCTAGTGCTGGAATGACCTGTGAAGACCTGTCATCGATCAGGGCGCCGCCAATTGCAAGGAAGAGAGGGCGACTAAGGCAAAATAGGTTCCTTTCGCCCCTAGAACCAAAGAAGAAGAAGAAGAAGCATTCTGCACCTAGGCCAGGGTATGTTTGGCAATCAAAGTTCTGCTCTAAGTGCAGAAGTCCGCACCACAATTTGACAAACTGTCCAGGAAATGTGGATGCCAGGAAGCAGAAGAGGAAGCGGGCGAAATACAGCAGTTGTGGGCTACTCGGGCACAAGAAGAACCTGTGTCTGACTAAAATCCCTATGTTTGAAGAATATGAAGATTCAGATGAAGGGGACGAAGGGTGCTAAAAGGGAGGAAGTTATAATTCATTCCTTCTATAAGCATTTAGTTGTCGGTATCACTGACAGTTGATCAGCATTTTGAACAATTGTGTAACATTGAGCTATTGGGATGAACCTGTACTGAATTGGGTTACTTATTGATGATCAGTCATCTGATCAGCATTTTGAAGTATTTTATTTTGGTAAGTCCAGAAGTATTTGTTGTCCTGTAACAGAGAACAAGTTTGAGCTATTGTGATGAACCTATACTGAATTGGGTTACTTATTAAAGATTTATGTTTGTTATCTTGTGCCCTGGCTTTATCTTGTACGAGTTTCATTGACCAGAACATAAAGGATTTTGCTGGGCATGGACTTGCATAATTGAGTTGCAAAAAAATATTCTTTTCATTGCATCCAGTTTGCGCTCCGGACAGACGCTATTTCAGCCTGATTAAACTTGTGTCTATGTACACATGCCGCAGGGTCATCTGTGTGCCCCACGTGTGGGACCTGCAAATTCAAATTCAAAAACATGATATGCAAGGGTGTAGTGGGAGATGCATCGCCTGGCCCTTAGACTGCTCACTAGCAGTATAAAAACATTGAGGTTTCAGTGAAGCTGCTGAAAGACACCCTGCGCCCCCGTAGTTGCAAAACATCCAAATTTGTATCCAGATGTCGGTCTCTGTTCCTTCTAGTGCCGACCCTGAACTTCAGTCCTGCCTGACAGAGGCTTCCGATGGTACAGTGTCCCAGGAGACGATGGTTCCAGAGAGCTCCATGGACTCTCTGTCGGTAAGTTCATGGATACACTGACCTAAAACTCTACCTCCTAGCCTTTGCTGAATGTCCAGATCACAGCTGATTTGCTTCTTGATCTGTTACAGGGCGGGCGTGGTGATTCAGGCTACGACGGAGATGACGAGGTGAGCGTTGGAGACGGCGGCAGGGGCTACCATGGACAGGAGGTGCGTGGGGGCGGCGAGCAGGTCCATCTTGCACTGCTTCTTGATCAAGAAGAGGTTAGTATTTTTCGGGAAATTAGATTGTCGCATATTTTTGGCATGTCTGAATCCGGTTAACAGATTCTGAAGAACTGAGAAAATGCAGCGTGCTCATGTCGACGGTGGCGATGCGGAGCGTGTCGATGACAACAATGGCGATGGCATCGTCCTTCTCGGAGAAGTAGATCCCGAGCTAGATGCTGGCGACTCGTCCTCCGATGCTGGCTACCAGGGCGTGGACGACGACCGCGATGAGGTGCTCGGCCCAAGAAGGCGTCATGATGAAGATGGCGTCTGCAATCTCTTACAGTGATGCGTCCGTGCTAGGCTGAATTGAAATCCTTTGTGACTTGGCCTGTTCTTGCTTGGTCCACTGAAAAAATGTGATCAGTAGTTCGATTAGCATCCGTATCTTGTTGGACCCTGGCTATTGCATCCATCGGAAGTTTTCATTATATCTACTGCACCTAAAAGAGGAGAGGACAGGAAGTGATAAGAATTGTAGACTTCCCCAACTTCATGTCTTCTTGGACCCTGGCTACTGCATCCATCATGTGTTCCAAATAATAAGCACCCCAGTTGTACTCATTGATCTCACTGGTGATGTATATCGAGCCCCAGAAATATGAACATCCGATGTCGTGCTTTGTTGTTGGTGCCAGAAATTTGCCATTGATCCAAACAACAAAAGCTACTTTGAACTCGTCGATCATCTCGGTAGAAACGCCTTTTTTCAATCCCTGGTTACCACAGATTGAGCAGCTTTCAAGGGTGAGTTGCAATGCTATGTAGCACCCATGGCCAGCCTAACAAAACCAACCCTCTCTTGGGGATTGTTGGGATCCAGCCGACACACTTTCCTGCCTTTGGTGGGAATACCTATAACCTTCTCCACATGATCTGGGGATAAGAATACCCTACCATCTCTACCAATAGGCATGGATCTTGTTTTGAGATCAATTTTGCTAATCAACCACAGAGTGAACTTCAGGTTAACCTTGTTTACCAGCGGGAGGTGCAGAAGACCTCCATATCCGATCTCACATACAACACTCTTCTTCTGGTCGCAGAACTTGGCCATGACAGTGGCAGCACGCCGTCCAGAGCTCCTTGTAGTACGTGTGCCTTCCGTTTCAGGTTCAGACTGGTCTGAGTCTGATGCACCTGCATCTGTATCTTCAGCCGCCCTCCAGTCAGGCTGGCCAGGCTGCCCAGCCCTTGAACGAGCGTTGTGAAGCTTGTAGGTAGACCACGATCTCTCATCTGTCACATTGTTGGCCTGCTAGTAATCAAACAAAGGAGGAAATAGAACAAAAAATGGCTCAGTACACATTTCGAGCTCTTTCTATCTTCTAACCCAACACTGATGAAAGAAGATATGGACAGACAGTACTTACAGAGGCGTCGGCTTGCTTCTTCCCGGAGCTCGAATCCGTGGCGCCTCAACCGTACCAGTGTTGTTGGATGGAAAAGGTAGGGGGTGGGGGAGGGGTGGGGGAGGGGTGGGGAGTGGTATGAGGAGCAGCCTCCGGTATGGTGCTCTGTACGCGCACCAGGGCATGAGGTGCATGCCAACCCCCATGCCTCTCCTGACTCTGACTTGACCATTCAGTGAGGGGGGGGGGGGATTTATGGAAAAAAGCCTAGAATCCTGGAAGATGTACTACTGGTGTAGAAAAAGAACCCATTGCGGTCTGTAAACTAAGAAGAAAAAATTAATGAAAACTTGTTCACCATGACAATAAATGTAGGACATAAGATCATGTTAAAAAGGAACACTGGAACACAGATTTCATTATTGACACACCAAAATACAGAAGAAAGGTACAAAGGGTCTTGCTGCAAGCAAAATGATGTGAAACTAAGAACATTAGGCAGGCACACATGGATTGTTGCTGCAGATTCTAGATGAGGGACAACATCAAAAATCATTAGGAGATGCAGATTACTATGTTGCTAGCCATGCTGCTTCTAAATTCTAAACCATGCTACTGGATATAGCCATGGCATAGCAAGCAAAAAGTAATCCCCAGAACAACATCTTGAAATTTCTAAGGCTGGCACTAGATTCCTCCAATTTAGCCTTGATTGATACAATCTCATCGAATAGAAGAGCAATCTGTTCATCCTTGGCACACACTTGTTCATCCTTGGCATGAACTTGGTCATCCTTTGCTCGAACTTGATCATCCTTGGCACGAACTTCTCTGGTCGCTTCTTCAAGTGCCACACGCATGGCACGCAATTCAGAGAATATCTTGTGCTCCACTATTGCATCCACATACTTGGTTAGCAGTTCATCCCATATCCAGGTGTAACAGATCTGCATCCGTGTGCAACAATATTTTCTATATATCAGATAGAAAAAATGATCCATGCTAGCAGAACCATGAAAGCAAGAAATCTGAAAACAGAGAAAAAAGGAATATATATCTTAAGGACAGAAATCGGAGATCACAATAACCTGATACTTGCATTTGTGGAACTTTTTCCAACATTGCTTCCCTATTTGCAGACGAACAAAACAGTGTCGCTCTGACAAGCAAACTGCAGCATTGGGATCGGGGGAGCCAGACCAGGCTGGGTTGAGAAGAAGGAGCGGGAGCTCCAACCAGAGGCACTGCTTAACATGATCTATGCGTTGGATTGAAGCTGGTGGTGGGGTGCGGCGAATCGACGGGGCGGCGGGGAGGGTGGCCAGACGGGGGGCGGTGAAGGGATTCTGACGGGCGGCGAAACAGGGGCGGTGGAAGGCGGCAGGCGGTGCAGCGCGGCGGTCCGGGCAACTAGGCGGCGGGGCAGCCGGACGGCGGGGCGGCTGGGGCGGCGGGGAAGCGGATCGAGGGCGGCAGATCACGGGCGGTGGGGAGCGGCTAATGTGTTGGGGAAGGAGAGAGACCTAAATGTCTGGAGGTGGGAGAGCACGGTAAGTTAGGCAGGTCTGAGGCAAAACACAGGCACGCAACTAACAGGGCGGTAAGCGGGGGGCTGAGTCTTTGAGCCAGTCAACGGTACGAATCACGAAGCACGAAATGGACGGTTCAGATAAGCCCTAGACGCACATCCGTATGTGGTTTTAGTTTTTCGGTCTTTTTTAGTGTGGGGCTGATCCAAACGTGACCTCCCGGGTGCTCCTGCGGTCTCTCAAGCCGTCACTGCATCTGAATGTCGACTGCACAGCGCTTTTCGCAGCGATCGTGAGCCGCCAAGTCGCCGTCGTTCGTCAGCTACTTCAGGTATGCAGCGTTACATTACACACGAGCAGCCATACATACACATTGCTTCAACAACCTCACGCTCCATGATTGTGCCACTTCTCCAGGCTGGGGTGAAGAGGGACACCAGGGTGAGGCTGGGAGCTTGGTCTTGGGACGGGGCAACAGGCGAGGAGCTGCGCGTTGGCGCCGGCCTCGCCGAGCCCTACGACGCGGCCTGGTGCGCCGTGGAATACTACGAGTCCACCGGCTCCATCCTAAGCATACTACTGCAGCACAATGTGTGCTCGCTGGGCGCCACGCACCTTGGCCGGACGCTGCTCCACCACGCCGTCCTCTGTGGGAACGTGGGCGCCGTCGAGACTTTGCTGGCGTCTGGCGCGGACTGCGAAGCTCCAGTGAAGACGTCCCGGAGCACCAGACTCAGGCCGGTTCACATGGCCGCGCGCCTCGGCCAGCCGGAGATCCTGCAGACGCTGGTGGACAAGGGCTGCGACGTCAACGCGAGGGCGGAGGGTGGCGATGTCGCTGCCATCCTGGCCGCGCGCCACAGACACGAGGATTGCCTCAGGGTTCTCGTTTCGGCTGGAGCAGACGTCGCGCTGCTTAACTCAGCCGGCGACTCCGCGGCCTCCGTCGCCTCTTCTAGGGGCTGGATGGCGGGCTTTGAACGCGCGGTTCTTTGCGCGATTCGGTCAGGGACCATCCCTCTCTCTAGCGACCGGAACGTGTTCTCGCCGATGATGTTCGCGGCGCGATGTGGCGATGCCGCCGCGTTGGAGGTGCTGCTCGCTGAGCCAGGCGTGGACGTGGACGAGCGGGGCACGGATGGGTGCTCGCCCATAATGGCTGCCGCCAAGGAGGGCAACGTTGACGCCTTCCGCGCCCTCGTCTTCGCCGGCGCCAACGTGAAGCTGTGCAACAAGCGTGGCGAGACGGCCATTGGGATCGCGCAGCAGAGCAAGAAGAGGGACCTGTTCGAGCAGGTGATGCTGGAGTTCGCGCTGGAGAAGGGCATGCCGGCCGGTGGCTTCTACGCCCTGCACTGCGCGTCCCGGCGCGGCGACGCCGCAGCGGTGCGTCACCTGGCGAGCACGGGATACGACGTCAACGTCCCGGACGGCGACGGCTACACACCGCTCATGCTGGCCGCCAGGGAAGGCCACGCGGCCGTGTGCGAGCTGCTGATCTCCCACGGCGCCCGGTGCGACATCGTGACCCTGCATGGCGAGACGGCGCTCTCCCTCGCCCGGTCCGCGCTGGCCACGGCGTCGTTTAACAAGGCCGAGGACGTGATCATGGACGAGCTGGGCCGGCAGCTCGTGCTCCAGGGCGCGCACGTCGTGAAGCACACCAAGGGCGGGCGCGGGAGGCCGCACAGCAAGTCGCTGCGCATGGTGGCCGCCGCTGGCGTGCTCCGGTGGGGCGGGTCGAGCCGGCGCAACGTGATGTGCGTGGAGGCCGAGGTCGGGGGCAGCTCGTCGTTCCAGCGGTACCGGCAGAGGAAGGGCCGTCGAGGCGACGACGCGTGTGCGCCGGGGCTGTTCCGCGTGGTGACGGCGACGGGGAAGGAGGTGCACTTCGTCTGCCAGGGCGGCGAGGAGGCGGCGGAGCTGTGGGTGCGTGGCATCAGGGCGCTGACGAGGGCGGTGTTCGGCAAGCGTGGGGACTAGCTAGGTAATGAGATGGACTTGCTCTGTGTAGGCTTGGTACTTTGGTAGTTTGCAGTGAGCGTGCCTGTAAAGAGTAGGGGACGAAGTAGAGCGGGTGATAATGTGTGGAGTGGAGTTGCCGTGATGGTCTTCAGCTTGAAGACTTTGCCGAGTTGCCATGATGTTTTTGGTTCAGGGCCTGGGAGTTTGTACAGCTTTGCTGGATGTTTTTGGCTAAGTTTCTTTAGCCAGCTTGTTAGTGACTTTTACTCTGAATTCTCAGCATCTTCGATAAGTTGGCCACTTCTGCACTTTCATCAGTTCAACGTCTAAATACCATAGTGAGGCTTCTTACGTAGGTAAAGTGTTTTCTCAATCGAGACTGGCTTTAAGAAAATGCAACAAAAATCGATCTATTCATCAAGATTGTACGGGTAAAACCAGCAACCATTAGATGGACTCAAGGGCATAAGCGCTAGAAAATAAGCCATGGTTACTCCATACTTGTAGTAATTCTGTCTGTGCAGTACAGCACACAAGAATTTCAGCTGCCTGTAATGTGAATTTATTTTGATAGATTTTTTATGTGGACAACTTGGCATTTGGTGAGCTTTCTCCGGTCCATGGTATGTTCCTGAGGATAAATGAGTTCAACTCTGAAATGATAAGTATCTTGGTAGCAGCTGACACCAAAGAGGACTTCATGTCTAATTTGGATATGTATGGCATTATGAAGGTACATCAAATTATCTGTTGTGCTTTTGCATTCTGTTTGAGCATGGCAAGGCGTAACCTAAAAAAAAAGAGCAGTTTTCCCACATAGTCATGTGCGTCCCGGACTTATCCTATCCGTAGAAAACCTGGAGATTCGCGTTGCTCTCTGCCTGGCGGACGACTGCCGCGATAGGCTAATTGCTAGAACCTGCCCAAGCGGCAGCTTAAGTGTACTCAACCGGCCAAAATTATATCACCACGAGGACACTATCTTGTCCCCTCCCCGCTCACTCTCTTCCTCCCCCGCAATCTCGACCGCTATCTTGTCCCCTCCCCGCTCAAGTTGTGCTGCTGGCTCCGCCATGGATGTGACGGGGAGCTTCCCGAGCTTCACGGAGCTGCTTGGTAGGGTCTCCCAGCCGGCATTCTTGCGGTGAGTACTTTCCTCCTGAACCCAACAATATGCAATCCCCCACCCCCACTAGCTGATTACAGATATCGAGATCTAAGGTACCTAAATTTGCAATCTTGCCCTCCTCCTGCGTTTGTTGCAGTGCGGCCGCAGACGACTGGATCTCAGCGGAAAAAGGATACCACTCTCGTCTAGGAGCTGGTGAATCTGGATCTGGAGCTGCATTCGAGGAAGACGATGCGGAGGAATATGTGTCGGAGCCGCACGAGGAGCCTGCCCGGGCTGGATTCGAGGACGAGGCTGGGGAGGAAGATGTATCGGAGCAGGACGATGGGCTAGCGGGTGATGGACCGAAGGAGAACGATGGGGAGGAAGGTGCCTCGGAGGAGGACGATGAGCTAGGTGGGGCCGATGCGCCGCCAGATTCCTTTGATGGCGGGCCGTCACTGTTTTGGTCAGAGGACGGCCTGCCAAATTCTCTCGGTGATGACGGCCTGGAACTAGTTCAAGTTGGTGACGACGAGTACATTGATGGTGAGGCGTATGCTGCAACCGCTCATTCTTTTGCCGACAAGATGAAACAAGCAGCAACTGCTGATGGGCCGAGAGTCTACGTCCCTCCTCCATCACTCTATGTCACACGGTTAGCTCTACTCTGCCATACCAGATTTCTTCAATTTTTTAGATTATTATATCTACAATGCTATGATGCAATTTCTGGCAGTGTGCCCCTTAAATAATCTAGTTCCACTCCCTTAGTTTATGAATTTGCTACCAATGTGCCCCTTGAATAATCTACTTCCACTTACCTGATTAAAAAAAGAAAATTGCTTTACACGAGACACGTAATGTCGCACAAACAGCTGTTGTTGTTTTTTTGCGAAATTAGAATGCATTAATTAAGGCACAAACAGCTGTTGTTAGATCAGAATGATAGATAATGTTATTTCCGTGGTACACTTTGTGATATAACACAACTCAGTTTAACGTGTTTATGTTTATTGGGGAAAAAAGGTAGTCTTTTTATTCTAGGTCAGAATATGGTGGAACAGGACAATAAAATAGCAGTGCATTACATAATCTAGTTCCACTCACTTAGTTGATGTATTTTCTGCCAATGTGTCCCTTGAATAATCTACTTCCTACTTGATTGATAAAAGGAAACTGCTTTACACGAGCGTGCACAAATAGCTGTTGTTAGATCAGAAGGATAGATAAGTTTATTTTTGTGGTACACTTTTGCGATAGAACATAACTGCAGTTCAATGTGTTTATGTTTAATGGTAAAAAAATAGTCCCTTTTTCTAGGTCAGAATATGGTGGAAGAGGACAATAAAATAGCATTGCATTACATGAAGCCATACCACGTTTGTTTCATGCTATTTTCTGGCAGTACACCTGTTTGTAAACTTCGAAGCTAGGAGCATACAATCTCATTTGTCTCTTTACCAACCATAAAAAGGTAAAAGGAAAAAACGATACCACGAATTCTGATTCGGTTGCTACTTGTTTTACAACCACCCAACAAGCGAACAATGAAAGTGCAGCAGCTTCCTAGTGCAGGCCGGAAAGTGATGTCAGTGCAGTAGAGGCTGCGTTGAGGGCTTCCGCAGAGAAGACGACAGCACAGATATTTTACCCAACCACTGGGCTCGTATTTGATTCAGTCGAAGAACCATACGAATTTTACAATTTGTACTCTTGGGGGGCTGGTTTTGGCATTACGTACGACAGTAGCAACGTAAACAAGTACAAAACCAAGCAGATCATCGAGTGTGGCAATGCGGTATGCGTGCATCACCTTGCCGTTTTTCTGTCTTTTGTTACTTCTCTTGTCATTGCATGCTAGCGAATGATATATGATCTGTGTGCTGACACCATATATTGATATTATCCAGGGGGAGGACAAAAGACGCAGATACCAGTCACAAAGGTGCAAATGCAAAGCTTCCATAAAGTTGTTCCGTACTGAAGACCATGAATGGTATGTTAGCCAGCATGTGGAAGGGCACAACCATACTTTATCAGATAGTTGTGGGGAGAAGCGGCAGCGGCCTTCCCACAAATCAATTGATGCTTACACAAAGGATTTCATAAGGTATCTCTATGAAAACAATGTGTCGCTCAGCAAGGTTCATACAATATTAGGGAGTTTTTTTTGGTGGTGTGGCTGAACTACCATTCACAAAGAGATCGTTACAGACGATTTGCACTCAGATAGCACGTGAACAAATGGATGATGACGTGAAGAAGACATTTGAGGTTTTCAGAAAAATGAGGGATGTGGACCCAGGGTTTGCATTTAGTGTAGACCTGGCTTGTCTGAACAGGGTAAAATCACTCATATTGACAAACAACAGGAGCAAGATGCAGTATAGTTGATTCGGGGATGTTGTTACGTTTGATACACCATACTGTACTAATATTTACAAGATGCCATTCGGTTTGTTTGTTGGTGTAAACAATCACTTCCAGTCAACAATTTATGCTGGTGTTCTTATGAGAGATGAGACACACGAGAGTTTTGAGTGGATTTTCAAGGAGTTCCTTAGTCTCATGGGGGGACCACCACAAACCATGTTGACAGGTTAGCATCTGAAAAGTTTTAGCTTCCAAACTTTTAAATCAATCATAGGATTCCTTCATGTTGTTGTACATTCAGACCCTAACTACTCTTTTGTTATGCTATGGTGTTCTGCAGATCAGTGTGCAGCCATGGGAACAACATTATTTAGTGTTATGCCTGACACTATACATCTCTGGTGCAAATGGCATGTTCTAAGGAAGGCGCCTGAATCGTTTGGACCGGTGTACAGTAAGAATTGTGAGTTCAGACATAGTTTTCACAAGCTTGTGAATGCGATGCAAACCCACGATGAGTTTGAATCTGCATGGGAAACTTTTGTAGTTAGATATGATCGTAGAGAAAATTCGTTCATGACACGGATATATGAGTGTCGTGAGAAATGGGCAAAGCCATTCTCAACTGATAAGTTCTGTGCAAGGATGATGTCTACACAGAGGGTGGAGAGTGCTAACCACATGCTGGAGACATATGTCCCAAGGAACTCGTCGATGAACTGTTTCGTGCTGTAGTACAATAACCTCTTGTTTGATAAAGGTGCTGACGAAGACCGCGAGGAGCACCTGACAAAACAGGTAAGGGATTGCATCATGTCGATTTCCTCAGTTATAGCCCATTTATGGTTCAGAAACGATGCAAAAACATTTATCATTTTTTCTACTAAAAAACAGATGGGGAAATTATCTCCAAGGATGTGGCCGGTGCAGCGCCATGCCGCAAGAATATACACGAGAGCTGCGTACAAATTGTTCATGGAAGAGGTTGACAAGGTGATACATTATAGGGTGGTGGAAATTGAAAAGCTCAGATTGTATGAAGTGCATCACACAAATGCCGAGAGGAGGGAGTCCTGGTCTCGTGTTGTTTTCATAATCATGGTAGCAGAGAACCCAGATTGGTTTGAGTGCGAATGTGGTCTCTACAAGCACTTTGGGATACTTTGCTACCACGCCATCGCGGTAAGCTTCTAAACACTCACATGATAGAGAGTCACATCTCTTTTCCTTCAACGTCTTCCAACATTTAGCAGAGGGCCCCTATGACAAAGATGTTTTTGTTCCTTTACAGATCATTGTATTCCTTGGTGTAACTAAAATTCCGGACTCACACATATTGAAGAGGTGGACAAGAGACGCACGCGACGTGTTGCCCGCTCATCTTGCCATGTATTAAAAAGACAGACCTGCTATGCATTCGAAGACCTTCCGGCACGGACTCTTGCATGTCAATGCAATGGAGCTAGTGAAGCTGCAACACAAACCTGGTGAAAGGATCGTATGAGCGACTAGAGGGGGGGGGGGGTGAATAGGAGCTACCCAATAATTTTAATTCTTTTCAAGTTAGGGCTAGACAAGAAGGTAAATTCTCTAGATGTGATACTAAGTGAATTTACCTAGAGTGAAAAGCAAGCTAGCAATAACAATATAAGTAAAGGCACAAGTAAAGGATAGAGGTCACCGCAATGGAGACACGAAGACACGAGGATGTATTCCCGTAGTTCCTTCCTTGTTACGGGAAGTACGTCTACGTTGGAGAGGTGTGGTGCCACAAAGGCCACCAACGCCACAAAGGCTCACCCTATTCTCCGGTGAACAAGCCACAAAGGCGAGTTCACGCTCCACTAAGCGATGCCCTTGAAGGCGGCACGACACCTTTACACAAAGTATTGGGGCAAGCTCCACAACTCAATTGGAGGCTCCCAATAGGCCCACCAAGCTCTTACACACAAAGTCAAGCTTGGGGGACGGCTTCTTCCGGCTATAAATCCGATGAATCACACAAGTAACAAGCCCCTCAACAAAGAGAGGGGGGAAATCAAATCGCCTTGGTGGAAGTGTAGATCTAGGTCTTCTCCCTCAAATCCCAAAAGGGCTTTGAGTTCTATTGGCTAGGGAGAGAGATCTTGAGCTTTGAAGCTTTGGAACAATGGTGGAGAGAGAGTGGAAGCCGCCGCCTTCTCTTGAGGAAGAAGAAGGCTTTATATACTCCTCCTCGAAATGTAGCCGTTGCTGGTCGACTAGGGCCGGAGTCTCCGCCCTAAGTGACTCCAGGGCCGGAGTCTCCGGCCAGAGACAGAAGTCTCCGACCCAACTCCGGCCTGGTCACTGCATAGACCAACTCCTTAGCAAACCCTAACCCAGCCAGAGAGACCGGAGTCTCTGGCCACTGGGACCGGAGTCTCCGCCCCACCCGGAGTCTCCGGCCAGAGACAAAAGTCTCCGGCCCAACTCCGGGCAGGTCTCTGCTTAGACCAACTGGGAGGATTGCTAGGGCGATACTCCTAGGCCGGAGTCTCCGGCCACCAGGGCCGGAGTCTCCGCCCTAGAAGTAGCAACAGCTGTACTTCGAGGATCCCCTCTCCACCAATTCCACCTTCGCGAAGCACCCTATAAGACCACTAAGCCCTAACTCCACTACTGGACTACGGGCTTCGATCTTTTCTTCCCTTTTTGGGTGAACCTCCGCGAGATTCTGAATTAACCTAGAAAATCTGCAGAACTTAAATAGAATGGTTAATTCACCAAATGTTGTTAACAAACACCAAAATACATTTATTAGGGAAATGCCCTTTCAATCTCCCCCTTTTTGGTGTTTGATGACAACATAAGGATTTGCAAGATATAAACACAATAAAATGAAATATATAGCAAAAGCTCCCCCTACTTGTGTGCACAACACCATTTGCATTTGAACAAGAGCCACACAAGTAAGAATCATCACTCCCCCTATATATTTCACAATTAAACCAAGTGCAAGTAATAATATATGAGACTAACCAATAAGCATATAAGTAAGACTAACAATATAGCACACATTTAATTGTCTTACTAAGCAACATAAGAACTTAAGTCTCACACACATAACATACCAAACACATTTAAACGGTTCAACACTAAGATAGATGAGACACAACATGAAAGTCCATGAAGTTGTGTCTCGACCAAAGCAAAGCAAACGAAGTGCAAATCCAAATAACCACCCCATGCAAATCCCAACGAAGACATCCTAGTAGAGCTACTTCTCCCCCTTTGGCATCGAGACACCAAAAAGGGAAAAGAGCGATGCTACACGCCCATGAGATCACTCGTCGTCTTCATCCTCGGGCTCGTCCTCGGAACCGGCATTGAAGTCCTCATCTCCTTCTTCAATATCATCAGAAGCCATGGGCTTCTTGCCATGACGCACATTGGAGGTGCCAGAGGTGACTCCTCAAATGCCTGCCAGTCAGTCAGACCCTTGCTCCACTTGCCATAGCTGTGAGTACCGGATGATGAAGAGGAAGGAGGTGATTCCACATATCCCAGTTGAGACTTTCTAAATGCCTTGTGAAGAACAGCTTGATTGTCATTGATGTGCTTTTGAGAGATGTAGCTCTCATATTGCTTGTGGCGGATGTCCACATTCATGCAAAGCACATTCCTTTGGAACCAATTGAGCTTCTTGTACTCTTGAGCAAACTCATTGTTGGAGCTAGAGCCGGCATTGCTAGCATGCTTCATCCTTGGGCCCCTTCTAGTGGACACTCCCTCGGCAAAGGCATCATCATCTTCACCTCTCATTGGAGCAAAAGGTTCCTTGGAGTGACCGGTGGGTTCTTTGCGTTGAAGCTTCACAACCTTGTGATCCACAAGGTTGGCATCGAGAAGAGGAAGGTTGAGTCCTTGAGCACGGATGAGCCTCATGATAAATGGGGCATAGAGAGGAGTCTTCTTGCTGAGAATGCAATCATTGATTTCCTTGTGAATGAAATCCATCACATCAAGTGGCTCAACATGTGCGGTCTCTCCTTGGCAATAGACTTCATGAGAGTAGGCCAAGAGATTCACCAAGGCCTTGCGAATAGCATCAAAGTTGCCGGCTTGAGGGGCAATGGAGGCCCGGAATATGCGGAGCAAGATGTTGGACCGTTTGGACAGCCCAAGAGTGCCCCCAATGACAATCTTCTTGTCATTCCCGGTGTAGAGAGGAGCAAGCTTCTTCTTCTCATAGTACTCCCCATCAACATGCATCCTCATGCCACTAGGAGTAGTAGCACCACGGAACTCATACCCAAGGAGAGCAGCAAAGTCCATGAAGTTGGAGTGACAAACCTCTTCTCCGGTCATCCAAGTCATGGGGATCTCCTCACCCTCTCCAAACACCAAGGTAGCAAAGAACTGTTGGACCAATGTGATGTTGTAGGACTCTTGAATCTTCATGAGTGGATGGAGCCCAAGCTTGCGAGTGATCCACACAGCCTCTCCGAAGTATGCACTGTACTTGGCAAAGTGAGAGAAATCCATCACCGTCTGAGGGCAAACCGGATACTTATTGAGGGAAGCATAGAATTCCTTCATGATCAGCTCTTGCTCTTTGCGGAAAAAGCAACGGTCACGGGAGTTCCGTGCGAGAGTGTACATATCCCTCTTCCTCATTTCAACAAACTCAGATGCTGATAGCCCTTCCAGAGTCACAAGACTATCAAACTTGACCTTCTTAGCTGCCTCAGCTCGTTCCTCTTCGGCCATCCTTGTCTTGAGCCTCTTAGCATCTCTAGCTTGCTGAGCAATGACTGATCTCTGAGAAAGCTCCCCTGTGGCGGGATTCACAACCAACTTGTCCTTGCTATGGGCTGCCGGCTTCCGAGAACCACCTGCACCGGAGTCCATTGGCGCAAATCGGTCGGTGGGGAGGTTCCCACAACCTCAAGGGAAAGATTGGCCGGTGGCACGGCGGATCCCGGGGCTTGGGAGAGCTCCGGGCAGCGATCGTCGAAGAGGGGGCGGCAGGGGGCGAGTGTAGGGCACGGGGGCGAGTGGGGAAGAATGAACCGTTCTTCCCCACCCCGTGCCCTAAGTGATTTTTGAAACTGCCCGGGCCGGAGTCTCCGGTACTTACCCCGGAGTCTCCGGCCCACCGGAGTCTCCGGGCTGTAAGCCCCGGAGTCTCCGGCCTCCCTCGACCAGATCAATATTTATGGTGTGAAGGACATGTCATTTAGAGATTAGATTTGTTTTAGGATGAGATGGGCTTGGGATGGACACATTGTCACTGTGTGGTACAACATGCTCATGCTTGCAAACATGCAAACAAAATCAAATAAGACCAAACATGAGCATCTTCCCATAAAAATAAGGCAATAAAATCAAATGGGAAACTCCTCCACTAGGGAGGTTGGTGACCAAAGGGCCACCATGTATGAGTACAAAGGTATGGCACCGCGAAGATATATCTTGGGCCCAAAACCTAGACTCATCGATTAAGCTCAAAAGTGTCACCACTGACAAGATAGAACAATACGCTTACTATCGGCATTATGGGGGGGAGGGATAGCCCAATCAATTAGGACCGCACTCCCCCTATATCCATGCCCACATCTAGAACAACACACACGTTAGAGTATGGGAGTAAATGCACCTAGCTCAAGCCACATTGCTTGAATCAATGATATTTAGTTCATGCCTCAATTCCCGGAATCTTGCTTCATCAAGAGGCTTTGTGAATATATCGGCAAGTTGCTCATGAGTGCCAACATAAGATAGATCAATTTCTCCTCGGTTGACATGATCCCGAATGAAATGATGACGAATCTCAATATGCTTCGTCTTATTGTGTTGCACCGGGTTGTGAGCGATCTTGATTGCACTTTCATTATCACACAAAAGAGGCACTTTGTCAAAAATGACACCGTAATCCTTCAAAGTTTGCCTCATCCATAAGAGTTGTGCACAACAACTAGCCGCGGCTACATATTCGGCTTCGGTGGTAGAGAGAGACACACAATTTTGTTTCTTAGATGACCAACACACCAAAGACCTACCAAGAAATTGGCAAGCCCCGGAGGTTGATTTCCGTTCCACTTTGTCTCCCGCCCAATCCGAATCCGAGTAACCTATAAGATCAAAACTTGCTCCTTTTGGATACCAAAGACCAAAGTTAGGGGTATTCACCAAATATCGAAAGATTCTCTTGACTGCCACTAAGTGGCTTTCCTTTGGTGCGGCTTGAAAACGTGCACAAACTCCCACACTTAACATAATGTCCGGTCTAGATGCACAAAGGTAAAGCAAGGAACCAATCATAGATCTATAGAGTTTTTGATCCACTTCTTTACCATTAGGATCGAGATCAAGATTAACCTTTGTTGGCATGGGAGTCTTTGCACCTTTGACTCCGATCATCTCGAACCTCTTGAGCATGTCTTGGGTATATTTGGCTTGGTTCACAAAAGTCCCTCCCTTCAATTGTTTAACTTCAAATCCAAGGAAGAACTCCAACTCCCCCATCATAGACATCTCAAACTTGTCGGTCATGAGCTTGGCAAACTCATTATTGAAAGCTTTGTTAGTAGAACCAAATATAATATCATCAACATATATTTGGCAAATGAAAAGCTCCCCATTGACCTTCTTAGTAAAAAGAGTGGGATCAATCACCCCAATTTCAAAACCACGATCAACCAATAATTCTTTAAGGTGCTCGTACCACGCACGTGGGGCTTGTTTGAGGCCATAGAGCGCCTTATCAAGTTTGTAAACGTGGTTAGGAAACTTAGGGTTTTCAAAGCCCGGGGGTTGCTTCACAAAGACCAATTCATTTAAGGGACCATTAAGAAATGCACTTTTAACATCCATTTGTTGAAGTTTAAAGTTATGATGAGATGCATATGCAAGTAAGATGCGAATGGATTCAAGACGGGCAACGGGAGCGAAAGTTTCACCAAAGTCAATACCCTCAACTTGGGAGAAACCTTGAGCCACCAATCTTGCCTTGTTACGAATGACAATGCCATTTGCATCTTGCTTGTTCTTGAAGATCCATTTGGTCCCAATGACATTACGGCAATCTTTAGGCCTTTCTACTAAAGTCCACACATTGTTGCGCTCGAAGTTGTTGAGTTCATCATGCATGGCATCAAGCCAATCCGGATCCTCAAGCGCCTCATAAACTTTCTTGGGTTCTACACAAGAGACAAAAGCATGATGAGAGCAAAAGTTAGAAAGTTGCCTCCTAGTGGAGACACCTTTACGAACACTCCCAACCATATTTTCCAAGGATATGCTTCTTCGTCGTAGAATGGACTCAAGCTTCTTTTCACGGCGAGTGCGAGCCTCAAGAGGAGATTCTTGAGAGACTACTTGATCATCTTCATGATCACTGTTCTGGTCCTCGCCTTGACCATCAAGTGGATTGCCTTGATCATCAAGTGGCCCATAGCCACGGAATTCCGAAGGATCTTCATCAAAGGCTTGATCACCCCCGGAGACTCCGGTATCCATACCCGGAGACTCCGGTATAGGCCGGAGAGTCCGGACCACAGGGGCCGGAGACTCCGGGCAAGATTGCTCGGTGGGATGATCTTGAGGTTGAGGGTGTGCAGCTTGTCTTTGGTCAATGTCTTGTGTGTGTTCAGCAGGTGAAGGCTCCACATGTGTAGAGCATTGTCCTTCTCCTTCGGCCAAAAGGTGTCCCTCAATGGGCCGGAAGAATCCGACACCCATTCTTCTTATGGCTTGGGGAGGAATTTCGTCACCTACATCACGAACACAACTTTGTCCTACAAAGGAACCATTATCCTCATCGAACCTCACATTACAAGTCTCTATAACATGCCCGGTGGACTTGCTATAGATCCTATAGGAATGTGAGTCCGTGGAGTAACCAACAAAGATACCCTCTAATGCTTTAGAATCAAATTTTGACAAACGAACACCTTTCTTGAGATAGAAACACTTACAACCAAATACCCGGAAGTACATGATGTTGGGCTTTTGCCCGGTAAGAATTTCATATGGAGTCTTGTTCAAGTTCTTGCGGAGATAAAGCCGGTTGGTGGCATGGCATGCGGTATTAATAGCTTCGGCCCAAAAGTTGTATGGAGACTTGAACTCCGCCAACATAGTTCTTGCCGCATCCATGAGAGTACGGTTCTTCCTCTCGGCAACTCCATTTTGTTGCGGGGTATATGCAGCGGAATATTGATGTTTGATACCCGCATCACTAAGAAACTCATTTAGGGAGTAGTTCTTGAACTCGGTGCCATTGTCACTTCTTATAGTCAATATGGTGGTATTGAATTGACGCTCAACTTCAGTGGCAAAGTCTTTGACGGTTTGTTGGGTCTCACTCTTGAATTCAAAGAAATAAACCCAAGTGTATCTTGAATAGTCATCGACAATTACCAAGCAATATTTCTTGCCACCAAGACTTGCATAAGTGGGAGGTCCAAAGAGATCCATGTGAAGGAGCTCCAAGCACCTCTTGGAAGAGATAATAGTCTTGCTCGGATGACTTGTTTCATGCATCTTTCCTTCAATACATGCCCTACAAACACGATCTTTGGCAAAAGAAACATCCTTTAGTCCGAGTATGTGGCCGTTGGTGTAGAGATTTTGCAAAGCTCTCATATTGACGTGGGCTAACCGGCGATGCCAAAGCCATCCCACGTCGGCCTTAGCAATTAGGCATATCGCGGCCGTAGTGGGTTTCTCCGAGAAGTCCACCACATACAAGCCATTTTCGACATACCCAACAAAGGCAACCTTGAGAGACTTACTCCACATGACGACCACAATATCAACATCAAAATATGTGGCATAGCCCATAGTAGCAAGTTGATGAACGGAAAGTAGATTATAACCAATGGTTTCGACAAGCATGACATTCACTAGGGACACGTCCGGAGTGATCACCACCTTACCGAAACCAAGTACCTTAGAGGATGAATTATCACCATATGAGACCGTGACATTTGAAGTATTGGACTTTAGATCTTCCACAATATTTTTGCTTCCGGTCATGTGGCTTGTGGCACCACTATCAATAATCCATTTTACTCCTCCGGAAGCAATGTCCGGAGACTCCGGAGCCTTTGACCCGGAGACTCCGGTCTCCTCGATTTTCTTCTTTCCATTCAGCTCCTCCCACTCCTCCTCGGTGTAACAAATATCAAAGGGGACATGAGGAGTAGGAGCAGCAGTAGGCTTTGTCTTCTTCTTGTTCTTCTTGTTCTTCTTCTTCTTTGAGGACTCGGCCACCAAACAAAGATCCCCCCTTTTTGAGGACTCGGCAACAAAACCGAGGCCCTCATTTCCCTTGTACAATCTTTGATTGTTCAAGAGATCATTGAGATTCTTCTCTCCTTGAATGCAAGTAGCAAGGCCCTTAGCAAGATCGGCCTTCAACCTATTGTTCTCCTCAATGATATCACTATGATCACAAATAGAGTTAGAAGAACAAGGAACTTCAATAACTTGCATTGGTGGGACTTTAGATTGTTCAATAGTTAGTTGAATTTGAAGTTGTTCACGAATCTTGGTGAGATGGGAGAATTTGCCCTCCAAAGCCTTGTGAGCTTCTTCAAGCTTCTCAAACTTCTCATGAAGATCATTATGACCAACGTCAAATTCAACTTTCTCCTTTTTAAGCAACTTGACCATAGCAAGGGCATGGTCACGTTCTTTAGTGAGTTTTGACAAGATTAGATTATGAGACTCTTCTAGTCCCAACAATTTCTCCTCTAAAGAGACTCTCAAGTTTTGCTCTTCTTCGAGCTCAATTGATAGAGAGCCAATATCATCGGCGGCTAATCTTTCCAACTCCTCCTTCTCCTTGATGGTGTCATGGGCATCACCAAGTTCACACATTAGTGTCTCAACATATATCTTGGTTGGCCCCTTCATGTTAGCAAGAAAATCATCACAAGAAACTAGTTCTTTCTTAATCTTAAGACTACTCACATCATCCAAAGAGGCAGTATTAGAATGTGATGATGAAGGAGTAGGTGATGAGGTTACCTCCGAGGCCTTAGCCATAAGACACTTGTGAGTGGTGATGATGGCGTTCTCATTTAGAGAGTTGAAGAGGGATGTAGGTGGTGTGGAGACAATGGCAATGGCGGCCACTTCTCCATTCTCTTCATCAACGGAGTCATCATCATCGGACTCGGAGTCATATTCCTCATGAACCACCAATACCCTTTCTCCTTTCTTCTTGTTGTCCTTGTTCCCATGTTTCTTGGATGGGTAGAACTTTGATGACCGGCGCTTGGGGACGAGCCGGCCCTCATTGTCCTCCTTGTTCTCATAAGGACATTCGGCGATGAAGTGCTTGATTCCTCCACAATTGTAGCAATGCCTCACTTTAGAGTCACCACCTTTTCTTGGAAAGGATTTGAACTTGGATCCCTTCGTCTTGTGCTTGTTGGCATCCCAAAAGGCATTTGCATTGAGAGCCAAGTGTTCATGAAGTGCAAACTTGAGATCTTCCGGAGACCAACACTCTTCTTCATATATTTCTTCTTCTCCTTCTCCTTGCTTGGACACCACCTTGGCCTTGAGAGCAAGATTGTGAACTCCTTGTCCGGCAAGAACACGGGCTCTAGTTTCTTCCGCGTTCTTCTTCAAGATAGACAAGGCGGTGAACTCACAAAGAACTTCATTTGAGGTCATACTCCCAAAATCCGGTCTTGAACGGATTATCTCGGATCGCATGGGTTCTCTTGGGTTGATGGAGGTGATGAACATACGCTTGATATAGTCATCACCATTGTCTTTGCACCCAAACCCGGTCAAGGCCGTTGCAAGAGCCAAGATCCTTTGGTACATCTCATCGGGAGTCTCATTATCACGCATAATGAAATCCCTTTCTTCACTTTTGAGCTCATCAAACTTGGAGGACCGAATACTTTCATTCCCAATGAAGAGCATAGTGAGATAGTCCCATACTTCCTTGGCGGTGTTCAAGTTGTTGATGTGTACCGCATGAGTATCCGGTACGGCTTGTTGAAGGAGATGCTTGGCGGTGGCATTGAGTTGCTCATCAACTTCTTCCCTTCCGGTCAAATTGAGGGGATCATGAGGTGCAAAGCCATTTTGTATGACCCTCCACAAATGAGTAGAAGAGCTAGAAATATGAGATTTCATTAGTCCTTGCCATTTAATAAAATTGCGAGAATCAAGCTTAGGAGGGGAACCCATGTTGTTAATGTGTGGCATAGGATAATGGACCGGCGGAGGTGAGTAAGTGTTAGGGGGTGGAATGTTAGCACCCTTTGCCGGACCATCATCTTCCTTAGGAGGGTCACCTTTATTTTCGGCGGAGGTGGAGCCATTGTTAGGTGGCTTCACCTTAGCCAAGGAGAGTTCCACACTAGGTGTGGTGTTTGGGTCGGTGGGCCCGGAAGGTTTTCTTCCAAAATATTCCTCAAACATAGCCTTCATCTCCAATCTCATAGTGGTTTGCATTGTGTCCAATGACGCCAAATGCTCCTCACGTGAGATTGAAGAGGAAGAGATAGATGGAGGATTATCCTCGGGAGGAGTTTCTTTATTCTTATCCCCTTCCATGGTCGCTCAAACTCTTAGGCGGTTAAGCCCGAATAAGAGACCACGCTCTGATACCAATTGAAAGGATCGTATGAGCGACTAGAGGGGGGGTGAATAGGAGCTACCCAATAATTTTAATTCTTTTCAAGTTAGGGCTAGACAAGAAGGTAAATTCTCTAGATGTGATACTAAGTGAATTTACCTAGAGTGAAAAGCAAGCTAGCAATAACAATATAAGTAAAGGCACAAGTAAAGGATAGAGGTCACCGCAATGGAGACACGAAGACACGAGGATTCCCGTAGTTCCTTCCTTGTTACGGGAAGTACGTCTACGTTGGAGAGGTGTGGTGCCACAAAGGCCACCAACGCCACAAAGGCTCACCCTATTCTCCGGTGAACAAGCCACAAAGGCGAGTTCACGCTCCACTAAGCGATGCCCTTGAAGGCGGCACGACACCTTTACACAAAGTATTGGGGCAAGCTCCACAACTCAATTGGAGGCTCCCAATAGGCCCACCAAGCTCTTACACACAAAGTCAAGCTTGGGGGACGGCTTCTTCCGGCTATAAATCCGATGAATCACACAAGTAACAAGCCCCTCAACAAAGAGAGGGGGGAAATCAAATCGCCTTGGTGGAAGTGTAGATCTAGGTCTTCTCCCTCAAATCCCAAAAGGGCTTTGAGTTCTATTGGCTAGGGAGAGAGATCTTGAGCTTTGAAGCTTTGGAACAATGGTGGAGAGAGAGTGGAAGCCGCCGCCTTCTCTTGAGGAAGAAGAAGGCTTTATATACTCCTCCTCGAAATGTAGCCGTTGCTGGTCGACTAGGGCCGGAGTCTCCGGCCAGGAGGGCCGGAGTCTCCGCCCTAAGTGACTCCAGGGCCGGAGTCTCCGGCCAGAGACAGAAGTCTCCGGCCCAACTCCGGCCTGGTCACTGCATAGACCAACTCCTTAGCAAACCCTAACCCAGCCAGAGAGACCGGAGTCTCTGGCCACTGGGACCGGAGTCTCCGCCCCACCCGGAGTCTCCGCCCCACCCGTAGTCTCCGGCCAGAGACAAAAGTCTCCGGCCCAACTCCGGGCAGGTCTCTGCTTAGACCAACTGGGAGGATTGCTAGGGCGATACTCCTAGGCCGGAGTCTCCGGCCACCAGGGCCGGAGTCTCCGCCCTAGAAGTAGCAACAGCTGTACTTCGAGGATCCCCTCTCCACCAATTCCACCTTCGCGAAGCACCCTATAAGACCACTAAGCCCTAACTCCACTGCTGGACTACGGGCTTCGATCTTTTCTTCCCTTTTTGGGTGAACCTCCGCGAGATTCTGAATTAACCTAGAAAATCTGCAGAACTTAAATAGAATGGTTAATTCACCAAATGTTGTTAACAAACACCAAAATACATTTATTAGGGAAATGCCCTTTCACCTGGACACTTTCAAAGTGTTGATGAAGCATTTTGCAGATGGGAAGAAGGCAGTGAAGGCCATCATAGATGCAATTGGCGAGTCTGTTGTTGAATTGTTCCCGAATTACGAGTCAAGTGATGCAGAATGGCATCGCGAGCCAGCTGTCGGGTATCAGTCTGAACCAGATGCATCAAAACATTGTAGCATGCAGTTTGGCTTGACTGGTGCTAGTGCTGGAATGACCTATGAAGACCTGTCATCGATCAGGGCACCGCCAATTGCAAGAAAGAGAGTGCGACCAAGGAAAAAATAGGTTCTTTTCGCCCCTAGAACCAAAGAAGAAGAAGAAGAAGCATCCTGCACCTAGGCTAGGGTATGTTCGGCAATCGAAGTTCTGCTCTAAGTGCAGAAGTCCGCACCACAATTTGACAAACTGTCCGGGAAATGTGGATGCTGGGAAGCAGAAGAGGAAGTGGGCAAAATGCAGTAGTTGTGGGCTACCCGGGCACAAGAAGAACCAGTGTCTGACTAAAATCCCTGTGTTTGAAGAATATGAAGATTCAGATGAAGGGGACGAAGGGTGCTGAAAGGGAGGAAGTTGTAATTCATTCCTTCTATAAGCATTTAGTTGTCGGTGTCACTGACAGTTGATTAGCATTTTGAACTATTGTGTAACGTTGACCTATTGGGATGAACTTGTACTGAATTGGGTTACTTATTGATGATCAGTCATCTAATCAGCATTTTAAACTATTTTATTTTGGTAAGTCCAGAAGTATTTGAACAAGTTTGAGCTATTGTGATGAACCTGTACTGAATTGGGTTACTTATTGATGATTTGTGTTTCTTATCTTGTGCCCTGACTTTATATTGTACGAGTTTCATTGACCAGAACATAAAGGATTTTGCTAGGCATGGACTTGCATAATTGAGTTGCAGAAAAATATTCTTTTCATTGCATCCAGTTTGCGCTCCGGACAGACGCTATTTCAGCCTGATTAAACTTGTGTCCATGTACACATGCCGCAGGGTCGTCTATGTGCCCCACGTGTGGGACCTGCAAATTCAAATTCAAAAACATGATATGCAAGGGTGTAGTGGGAGATGCATCGCCTAGCCCTTAGACTTCTCACTAGCAGTATAAAAACACATTGAGGTTTCAGTGAAGCTGCTGAAAAACACCCTGCGCCCCCTTAGTTGCAAAACATCCAAATTTATATATAGCTGTCGATCTCTGTTCCTTCTAGTGTCGACCCTGAAATTCAGTCCTGCCTGACAGAGGCCTTCGATGGTACAGTGTCCCAGGAGACGATGGTTCCGGAGAGCTCCATGGACTCTCTGTCGGTAAGTTCATGGATACGCTGACCTGAAACTCTACCTCCTAGCCTTTGCTGAATGTCCAGATCACAGCTGATTTTCTTCTTGCTCTGTTATAGGGCGGGCGTGGTGATTCAGGCTACGACGGAGACGACGAGGTGAGCGTTGGAGACGGTGGCAGGGGCTACCATGGACAGACGGTGCGTGGGGGCGGCGAGCAGGTCCATCTTGCACTGCTTCTTGATCAAGAAGAGGTTAGTATTTTTCGGGAAATTAGACTGTCGCATATTTTCGGCATGTCTAAAGCGGGTTAGCAGATTCTGAAGAACTGAGAAAATGCAGCATGCTCATGTCGACGACGGCGATGCGGAGCGTGTCGATGACAACATCGGCGGTTGCTTCGTCCTTCTCGGAGACGTAGAGCTCGTGCTACATGCTAGCGACTCGTCCTCCGATGCTGGCTACCGGGGCATGGACGACGACCGCGACGAGGTGCTCGGCCCAAGAAGGCGTCATGATGAAGATGGCGTCTGCAACCTCTTACAACGCCGCGTCCGCGCTAGGCTGAATTGAAATCCTTCGTGACTTGGCCTATTCTTGCTTGGTCCAATGAAAAAGTGTGATCAGTAGTTCGATTAGCATCCGTATCTTGTTGTCAAGTGCTGTATTTTATAGCGTTGTTAGCTAGCTGGAATTTCGCTGTCTCTTACGAAAATCAGCAAGTTTTGCCAAGAGGGTCTGTACCAGGCATTGTATTCCTGTCTGTACGTTTGCTCGCCAAGAAGTTTGCAGATCTCAGAAAACGTTTGTTATCTTGAATTGTCCATATATTGTCAGATAGATTCAGTAATGTCGCTGCGTTTTGATGTATATTTCGGAATTTTTATCGTGATCAGCTTCAAAAAATGAATATTCGTCTCGCTTGACATGCACTTTAAAAATCGGTATTGATGCGTATCGGTTAGGCTGGCAAACTTCAAACATCGGTATTGATGCATATCGAGTCTAACAAAACGCAATCCAGAAAAAGCACAGGTGAGCTACGCAAATGTGAGCAGGCTAACATTTCGAAATTTGAAAATTCCCGCTCCACGTCTCGCCATATGAGCTGCATATCTCCATTTTACACGGGCGCGTGCGCTGCACAACTCTACGCCCAGGCTGCGCGTGTTGGTTAATCATTTGACCATGCGACGGGTGAGAGAGGCTGTAGCAGTACTAGGCGTAGTGGGCAGGGGCATGGTCTCTGCCTCGCTTGTCCCGAGCTAACTTGTGGCATGGCTCGATAACTCACTAGGTAAAACGCACGTACAGCCAGGCACAGGAAAGCAGAGTACATGGAGGCGTCAGGATAGTCACCGCGCGAATCTTGGGCGTGACGGGTCGGCATGGCATGTCTGGTCATATCGCGGGCACCCCGGCGAGCCGCGGGATAGGGGTTGGGGACGATCTTGTGGTACCTCCAGAAAGGCTCCTTCTCCCCACCTCATTCCCGTCTCCGTCTTCCTCCTCTCGACAGCTCTGGTGCAAGGGTCTATACCTGTTATTTCCAGTCCAAACTCTCCTAACGCTTTCAGTTTTTTTTTGGTGGTGTGCTTCCTGAATCCTAACTCCTTTGTCGTCGGTTTCAGCTAGAGATGGGGGAAAAATGAAAGAGCAACCGAGGCGCCATGCCGGTCGGCTCGCGCCATCCACCAACGTTAAGCAGGCCACCTCCACTTCAAGGTGCTCAAGAACCAGTGAACAAGCATGCAAGAGAAGGCAATGCCAGCCAGAGTCAAGGGTGCAAAAGGAGGAGAGGGGGTAAGCAGGGGACAGGCACTCGCAGGACACCATCATCAGGTTTGAGTGCCAGGACATCTTGTTCAAGCTCCATGGCATCTGTTCATGGGGTATTTAGCACCTTTGACTCTGAAAAAATTGCACTGGTAAATGAAATTGAATTTGGAGGCCTGCTTAGATTACCTAGTGGCACAGAAGCTGATCCTCATCACAACCTCTGGTTGATGAGGAGTTGGAGACATCTGATCGTCCTAGCCTGATCTTGCATACTAGAAATCTGAACGGCATGGTTTGCAGAGATGTAGATGCACATATAATCCTTGGTGTCCCGCACACGGGTGCCGAAATTGTGCTAGGTGAGGGAGTGCCAAGTTCACTTGTGCGTGTGGTGCACAAGCTTCTTCTCACTAGTCTCATTAACTACCCCATTACCATGGCCGAGTTGCGCGAGGTTCTGCTGAAGGATTATGGTACTGGCATGAGCTATGAGCAGCGTGCTAGCTTCAAGATTGCAACTGTCCTCTATGATGTTATTTGTTTCCTCGCTTGTCCCGAGCTAACTTGTGGCTTGCGCGGTAACTCACTGGGTAAAACGCATGTACAGCCAGGCACAGGAAAGCAGAGTACATGGAGGCGTCAGGATAGTCACCGCGCGAATCCTGGGCGTGACGGGTCGGCATGGCACGTCTGGTCATATCGCGGGCACCCCAGCGAGCCGCAGGATAGGGGCTGGGGACGGTCTTGTGGTACCTCCAGAAAGGCTCCTTCTCCCCACCTCATTCCCGTCTCCGTCTTCCTCTTCTCGACAGTTCTCTAGTGCAAGGGCCTGTACCTGTTATTTCCAGTCCAAACTCTCCTAACACTTTCAGTTTTTTTGGTGGTGTGCTTCCTGAATCCTGACTCCTTTGTCGTCGGTTTTAGCTAGAGATGGGGGAAAATGGAAGAGCAACCGAGGCGCCATGCCGGTTGGCTCGCACCAGCCACCAACGTCAAGCAGGCCACCTCCAGTTCAAGGTGCTCAAGAACCAGTGAACAAGCGTGCAAGAGAAGGCAATGCCAGCCAGAGTCAAGGGTGCAAAAGGAGGAGAGGGGGTAAGCAGGGGACAGGCACTCGCAGGACGCCAGCATCAGGTTTGAGTGTCAGGACATCTTGTTCAAGCTCCATGGCATTTGTTCATGGGGTATTTAGCACCTTTGACTCTGAAAAAATTGCACTGGTAAATGAAATTGAATTTGGAGGCCTGCTTAGATTACCTAGTGGCACAGAAGCTGATCCTCATCATAGCCTCTGGTTGATGAGGAATGTGGATACATCTGATCATCCTGGCCTGATCTTGCATACTAGAAATCTGAACGACATGGTTTGCAGAGATGTAGATGCACATATAATCCTTGGTGTCCCGCACACTGGTGCCGAAATTGTGCTAGGTGAGGGAGTGCCAAGTTCAGTTGTGCGTGTGGTGCGCAAGCTTCTTCTCATTAGTCTCATTAACTACCCCATTACCATGGCCGAGTTGCGCGAGGTTCTGCTAAAGGATTATGGTACTGGCATGAGCTATGAGCAGCGTGCTAGCTTCAAGATTGCAGCTGTCCTCTATGCTATTACTTGTTTCCTCGCCCCAACCTGCTGTAGACCTGAATTTACAAACACAGAAGTCCTTAAATACATGCTAGACCCAGACAGAATAAAAAATGTCAACTGGGCTGGGTACATCATCAAATGCATAAAACGTGATGCAGCCAGGCTAAAAGATGAGCTCTACAATGGAACACCATCAGTCATTATCCATGGTTGCCCAGCTATGCTACAGGTGCTCACTAGAAATTGCTTTATCATCACTAGTAATTCTGTCTGTGCAGTACAACACACAAAAATTCCAGCTGCCTGTAATGTGAATTTATTTTGATAGGTTTTTTATGTGGACAACTTGACATTTGGCGAGCTTTCTCCGGTCCATGGTGTGTTCCCGAGGATAAATGAGTTCAACTCTGAAATGATAAGTATCTTGGTAGCAGCTTACACCAAAGAGGACTTCATGTCTAGTTTGGATATGTATGGCATTATGAAGGTACAACAAATTATCTGTTGTGCTTTTGCATTCTGTTTGAGCATGGCAAGGCGTAACCTAAAGAAAAGAGGGCAGTTTTCCCACATAGTCATGTGCGTCCCGGGCTTATCCTGCCCGTAGAAAACCTAGAGATTCGCGTTGCTCTCTGCCTGGCGGACGACTGCTGCGATAGGCTAATTGCTAGAACCTGCCCAAGCGGCAGCTTAAGTGTACTCAACCGGCCAAAATTATATCACCACGAGGACGCTATCTTGTCCCCTCTCCGCTCACTCTCTTCCTCCCCCGCAGTCTCGACCGCTATCTTGTCCCCTCCTTGCTCAAGCTGTGCCGCTCGCTCCGCCATGGATGTGACGGGGAGCTTCCCAAGCTTCACGGAGCTGCTTGGTAGTGTCTCCCAGCCAGCATTCTTGCAGTGAGTACTTTCCTCCCGAACCCAACAATATGCAATCCCCCACCCCCACTAGCTGATTACAGATTGAGATCTGAGGTACCTAAATTTTCTATCTTGCCCTCCTCCTGCGTTTGTTGCAGTGCGGCCACAGACGACTGGATCTCGGCGGAAAAAGGATACCACTCTTGTCTAGGAGCTGGTGAATCTGGATCCGGGGCTGCATTCGAGGAAGACGATGCGGAGGAATATGCGTCGGAGCCAGACGAGGAGCTTGCCCGAGCTGGATTCGAGGAAGAGGATGGGGAGGAAGATGTATCGGAGCAGGACGATGGGCTAGCGGGTGATGGACCGAAGGAGAACGATGGGGAGGAAGGTGCCTCAGAGAAGGACAATGAGCTAGGTGGGGCCGATGCACCGCCAGATTCCTTTGATGGTGAGCCGCCATTATTTTGGTCAGAGGACGGCCTGCCAAATTCTCTCGGTGATGATGGCCTGGAACTAGTTCAAGTTGGTGACGACGAGTACATTGATGGTGAGGCGTATGCTACAGCCGCTCGTTCTTTTGCCGACGAGATGAAACGGGCTGCAGCTGCTGATGGGCCGAGAGTCTACGTCCCTCCTCCATCCCTCTATGTCACACAGTTAGCTCTACTTTGCCATACCAGATTTCTTTAGTTTTTTAGATTATTATATCTGCAATGCTACGATGCAATTTCTGGCAGTGTGCCCCTTAAATAATCTAGTTCCACTCACTTAGTTCATGAATTTGCTACCAATGTGCCCCTTGAATAATCTACTTCCACTTACCTGATTAAATAAAGAAAATTGCTTTACACGAGACACGTAATGTCGCACAAACAGCTGTTGTTGTTTTTTTGTGAAATTAGAATGCATTAATTAAGGCACAAACAGCTGTTGTTAGATCAGAATGATAGATAATGTTATTTCTGTGGTACACTTTGTGATATAACACAACTGCAGTTTAACATGTTTATGTTTATTGGGGAAAAAAGGTAGTCTTTTTATTCTAGGTTGGAATATGGTGGAACAAGACAATAAAATAGCAGTGCATTACATAATCTAGTTCCACTCACTTAGTTGATGTATTTTCTGCCAATGTGTCCCTTAAATAATCTACTTCCTACTTGATTGATAAAAGGAAACTGCTTTACACGAGCGTGCACAAATAGCTGTTGTTAGATCAGAAGGATAGATATGTTTATTTTTGTGGTACAGTTTTGCGATAGAACATAACTGCAGTTCAATGTGTTTATGTTTAATGGTAAAAAAATAGTCCCTTTTTCTAGGTGAGAATATGGTGGAAGAGAACAATAAAATAGCATTGCATTACATGAAGCTATACCACATTTGTTTCATGTTATTTTCTGCAGTACACCTGTTTGTAAACTTCAAAGCTAGGAGCATACAATCTCATTTGTCTCTTTACCAACCATAAAAAGGTAAAAGGGAAAAACAATACCACGAATTTTGATTCGGTTGCTACTTGTTTTACAACCACCCAGCAAGCGAACAATGAAAGTGCAGCAGCTTCCTACCTGCAGGCCGGCAAGTGATGTCAGTGCAGTAGAGACTGCGTTGAGGGCTTCTGCAGAGAAGACGACATCACAGATATTTTACCCAACCACTGGGCTCGTATTTGATTCAGTCAAAGAACCGTACGAATTTTACAATTTGTACTCTTGGGAGGCTGGTTTCGGCATTAGGTATGGCAGTAGCAACGTAAACAAGTACAAAACCAAGCAGATCATCGAGTGTGGCAATGCGGTATGCGTGCATCACCTTGCCCTTTTTCTGTCTTTTGTTACTTCTCTTGTCACTGCATGCTATCCAATGATATATGATCTTTGTGCTGACACCATATATTGATATTATCCAGGGGAAGGACAAAAGATGCAGATACCAGTCACAAAGGTGCAAATGCAAAGCTTCCATCAAGCTGTTCCGTACTGAAGACCATGGATGGTATGTTAGCCAGCATGTGGAAGGGCACAACCATCCTTTATCAGACAACTGTGGGGAGAAGCGGCAGTGGCCTTCCCACAAATCAATTGATGCTTACACAAAGGATTTCATAAGGTATCTCCGTGAAAACAATGTGTCGCTCAGCAAGGTTCATACAATATTAGGGAGTTTTTTTTAGTGGTGTGGCTGAACTACCATTCACAAAGAGATCGTTATGGATGATTTGCACTCAAATAGCACGTGAACAAATGGATGATGACGTGAAGAAGACATTTGAGGTTTTCAGAAAAATGAGGGATGAGGACCCAGGGTTTGCATTTAGTGTAGACCTGGCTTGTCTGAACAGGGTAAAATCACTCATATGGACAAATAGCAGGAGTAAGATGCAGTATAGTTGCTTCGGGGATATTGTTACATTTGATACAACATACTGTACTAATATTTACAAGATGCCATTCGGTTTGTTTGTTGGTGTAAACAATCACTTCCAATCAACAATTTATGCTGGTTTTCTTATGAGAGATGAGACACACGAGAGTTTTGAGTGGGTTTTCAAGGAGTTCCTTAGTCTCATGGGGGGGGGGAACCACCACAAACCATGTTGACAGGTTAGCATCTGAAAAGTTTTAGCTTCCAAACTTTTAAAACAATCGTATGATTCCTTCATGTTGTTGTACATTTAGACCCTAACTACTCTTTTGTTATGCTATGGTGTTCTGCAGATCAGTGTGCAGCCATGGGAATAACATTATTCAATGTTATGCCTGACACTATACATCTTTGGTGCAAATGGCATGTTCTAAGGAAGGCGCCTGAATCGTTTGGATCGATGTACAGTAAGAATTGTGAGTTCAGGCACAGTTTTCACAAGCTTGTGAATGCGATGCTAACCCGTGATGAGTTTGAATCTGCATGGGAAACTCTTGTAGTTAGATATGATCTTAGAGATAATTCGTTCATGACACGAATATATGAGTGTCGTGGGAAATGGGCAAATCTATTCTCAAATGACAAGTTCTGTGCGAGGATGATGTCTACACAGAGGGTGGAGAGTGCTAACCACATGCTGAAGACAAATGTCCCCAGGAACTCGTCGATGAACCGTTTCGTGCTGTAGTACAATAACCTCTTGTTTGATAAAGGTGCTGATGAAGACCGCAAGGAGCACCTGACAAAATAGGTAAGGGATTGCATCATGTCGATTTCCTAAGTTATAACCCATTTATGGTTCAGAAATGATGCAAAAACATTTATCATTTTTTCTGCTAAAAAAACAGATGAGGAAATTATCTCCAAGGATGTGGCCGGTGCAGCGCCATGCCACAAATTGTTCACAGAAGAGGTTGGAAGGTGACACATTATAGGGTGGTGGAAATTGAAAAGCTCAGATTGTATGAAGTGCATCACACAAATGCCGAGAGGAGGGAGTCCTTGTCTCGTGTTGTTTTCATAACCATGGTAGCAGAGAACCCAGATCGGTTTGAGTGCGAATGTGGTCTCTACAAGCACTTTGGGATACTTTGCTGCCACGCCATCGCGGTAAGCTTCTAAACACTCACATGATAGAGAGTCACATCTCTTTTCCTTCAACGTCTTCCAACATTTAGCAGAGGGCCCCTATGACAAAGATGTTTTTGTTCCTTTACAGATCATTGTATTCCTTGGTGTAACTAAAATTCTGGACTCACACATATTGAAGAGGCGGACAAGAGATGCACGCGATGTGTTGCCCGCTCATCTTGCCATGTATGAAAAAGACAGACCTGCTATGCATTCGAAGACCTTCCGGCACGTACTCTTGCATGTCAATGCAATGGAGCTGGTGAAGCTGCGACACAAACCTGGACACTTTCAAAGTGTTGATGAAGCATTTTGCAGATGGGCAGAAGGTAGTGAAGGCCATCATAGATAAAATTGGTGAGCCTGTTGTTGAATCGTTCCCGAATTAAGAGTCAAGTGATGCGGAATGGCATCGCGAGCCAGCTATCGGGTATCAGTCTGAACCAGATGCATCAAAACATTGTAGCATGAAGTTTGGATTGACTGGTGCTAGTGCTGGAATGACCTATGAAGACCTGTCATCGATCAGGGTGCCGCCAATTGCAAGAAAGAGAGGGCGACCAAGGCAAAAATAGGTTCCTTTCGCCCCTAGAACCAAAGAAGAAGAAGAAGAAGAAGAAGCATTCTGCACCTAGGCTAGGGTATGTTCGGCAATCGAAGTTCTACTCTAAGTGTAGAAGTCTGCACCACAATTTAACAAACTGTCCGGGAAATGTGGATGCCGGGAAGCAGAAGAGGAAGTGGGCAAAATGTAGCAGTTGTGGGCTACCCGGGCACAATAAGAACCAGTGTCTAACTAAAATCCCTGTGTTTGAAGAATATGAAGATTCAAATGAAGGGGACGAAGGGTGCTGAAAGGGAGGAAGTTGTAATTCATTCCTTGTATAAGCATTTAGTTGTCGGTGTCACTCACAGTTGATCAGCATTTTGAACTATTGTGTAACGTTGAGCTATTAGGATGAACCTGTACTGAATTGGGTTACTTATTGATGATCAGTCATCTAATCAGCATTTTGAACTATTTTATTTTGGTAAGTCCAGAAGTATTTGAACAAGTTTGAGCTATTGTGATGAACCTATACTGAATTGGGTTACTTATTGATGATTTGTGTTTGTTATCTTGTGCCCTGGCTTTATCTTGTACGAGTTTCATTGACCAGAACATAAAGGATTTTGCTGGGTATGGACTTGCATAATTCAGTTGCAGAAAAATATTTATTTCATTGATTCTAGTTTGCGCTCCGGACAGATGCTATTTCAGCCTGATTAAACTTGTGTCCATGTACACATGTCGCAGGGTCGTCTGTGTGCCCCACGTGTGGGACCTGCAAATTCAAATTCAAAAACAATATATGCAAGGGTGTAGTGGGAGATGCATCGCCTGGCCCTTAGACTGCTCACTAGCAGTATAAAAACACATTGAGGTTTCAGTGAAGCTGCTGAAAAACACCCTGCGCCCCCCTTAGTTGCAAAACATTCAAATTTGTATCTAGCCGTCGGTCTCCGTTCCTTCTAGTGTCGACCCTGAACTTCAGTCCTGCCTGACAGAGGCCTTCGATGGTACAGTGTCCCAGGAGACGATGGTTCATGGATGGACTCTGTGTCGGTAAGTTCATGGATACGCTGACCTGAAACTCTACCTCCTAGCCTTTGCTGAATGTCCAGATCATAGCTGATTTTCTTCTTGCTCTGTTATAGGGCGGGCGTGGTGATTCAGGCTATGACTGAGATGACGAGGTGAGCGTTGGAGACGGTGGCAGGGGCTACCATGGACAGGCGGTGCGTGGGGGCGGCGAGCAGGTCCATCTTGCACTGCTTCTTGATCAAGAAGAGGTTAGTATTCTTCGGGAAATTAGACTGTCGCATATTTTTGGCATGTCTAAAGCCGGTTAGTAGATTCTGAAGAACTGAGAAAATGCAGCATGCTCATGTCAACGGTGGCGATGCGGAGCGTGTCGACGACAACATCGGCGGTGGCTTCATCCTTCTCGGAGACGTAGAGCCCGAGCTACATGCTGGCGACTCGTCCTCCGATGCTGGGTACCAGGGCGTGGACGACGGCCGCGACGAGGTGCTCAGCCCAAGAAGGCATCATGATGAAGAAGGCGTCTGCAACCTCTTACAGCGCCGCGTCCGTGCTAGGCTGAATTGAAATCCTTCGTGACTTGGCCTGTTCTTGCTTGGTCCACTGAAAAAATGTGATCAGTAGTTCGATTAGCATCCGTATCTTGTTGTCAAGTCGCTGTCTCTTACGAAAATCAGCTAGTTTTGCCAAGAGGGTCTGTACCAGGCATTGTATTCCTGTATGTACGTTTGCTCGCCAAGAAGTTTGCAAATCTCAGAAAATGTTTGTTATCTTGAATTGTCCATATATTGTCAGATAGATTCAGTAATGTCGCTGCATTTTGATGCATATTTCAGAATTTTTATCCTGATCAGCTTCAAAAAATGAATATTTGTCTCGCTTGACATGCAATTTAAAAATTGGTATTGATGCGTATCGAGTCTAACAAAACGCAATCCAGAAAAAGCACAGGTGAGCTACGCAAATGTGAGCAGGCTAACATTTCGAAATTTGAAAATTCCCGCTCCACGTCTCGCCATATGAGCTGCATATCTCCATTTTACACGGGCGCGTGCGCTGCACAACTCTACGCCCAGGCTGCGTGTGTTGGTTAATCAGTTGACCATGTGATGGGTGAGAGAGGCTGTAGCAGTACTAGGCGTAGTGGGCAGGGGTATGGTCTCTGCCTCGCTTGTCCCGAGCTAACTTGTGGCTTGCGCGGTAACTCACTGGGTAAAACGCATGTACAGCCAGGCACAGGAAAGCAGAGTACATGGAGGCGTCAGGATAGTCACCGCGCGAATCCTGGGCGTGACGGGTCGGCATGGCACGTCTGGTCATATCGCGGGCACCCCGGCGAGCCGCAAGATAGGGGCTGGGGACGGTCTTGTGGTACCTCCAGAAAGGCTCCTTCTCCCCACCTCATTCCCGTCTCCGTCTTCCTCTTCTCGACAGTTCTCTAGTGCAAGGGCCTGTACCTGTTATTTCCAGTCCAAACTCTCCTAACACTTTCAGTTTTTTTGGTGGTGTGCTTCCTGAATCCTGACTCCTTTGTCATCGGTTTCAGCTAGAGATGGGGGAAAATGGAAGAGCAACCGAGGCGCCATGCCGGTTGGCTCGCACCAGCCACCAACGTCAAGTAGGCCACCTCCAGTTCAAGGTGCTCAAGAACCAGTGAACAAGCGTGCAAGAGAAGGCAATGCCAGCCAGAGTCAAGGGTGCAAAAGGAGGAGAGGGGGTAAGCAGGGGACATGCACTCACAGGACGCCAGCATCAGGTTTGAGTGTCAGGACATCTTGTTCAAGCTCCATGGCATCTGTTCATGGGGTATTTAGCACCTTTGACTTTGAAAAAATTGCACTGGTAAATGAAATTGAATTTGGAGGCCTGCTTAGATTACCTAGTGGCACAGAAGCTGATCCTCATCACAGCCTCTGGTTGATGAGGAATGTGGATACATCTGATCATCCTGGCCTGATCTTGCATACTAGAAATCTGAACGACATGGTTTGCAGAGATGTAGATGCACATATAATCCTTGGTGTCCCGCACACTGGTGACGAAATTGTGCTAGGTGAGGGAAGTGCCAAGTTCAGTTGTGCGTGTGGTGCGCAAGCTTCTTCTCATTAGTCTCATTAACTACCCCATTACCATGGCCGAGTTGCGCGAGGTTCTGCTGAAGGATTATGGTACTGGCATGAGCTATGAGCAGCGTGCTAGCTTCAAGATTGCAGCTGTCCTCTATGCTATTACTTGTTTCCTCGCCCCAACCTGCTGTAGACCTGAATTTACAAACACAGAAGTCCTTAAACACATGCTAGACCCAGACAGAATAAAAAATGTCAACTGGGCTGGCTACATCATCAAATGCATAAAAAGTGATGCAGCCAGGCTGAAAGATGAGCTCTGCAATGAAACACCATCAGTCATTATCCATGGTTGCCCAGCTATGCTACAGGTGCTCACTAGAAATTTCTTTATCATCACTAGTAATTCTGTCTGCGCAGTACAACACACAAAAATTCCAGCTGCCTGTAATGTGAATTTATTTTGATAGGTTTTTTATGTGGACAACTTGGCATTTGGCGAACTTTCTCCGGTCCATGGTGTGTTCCCGAGGATAAATGAGTTCAACTCTGAAATGATAAGTATCTTGGTAGCAGCTTACACCAAAGAGGACTTCATGTCTAGTTTGGATATGTATGGTATTATGAAGGTATAACAAATTGGGATTTCTATTTTCGTGCCCTCAGGTCGTTAGTTGTACTCAGTTTTCCCCAGCTCCTTAGTTTTTCCTCAGTTTTGTCCAAGCCCTTGGCTGAAACCGTCACCAGTGCTGGAACGGCCGGTTGCCCGACGGCTGAACACCTTTGACCGTTAACTGCTGACTAGTGGGGCCACGTAGAGCCCGCAAAGACACGTCAGAGCATCCATCTTTGTTTGACCGTAAGCATCGCCGTATCCCTGACCAAAACGCGGACGAGTGGGGCTTCGGTATATCGAATGACAAGTGGGGCCATGACGCTGATACAAGGTGCAATACACGGGTAGGAATAGATTTTTAAACGGAGCTCTACAGCGATGGCACGGAGGAGGTGGCCTGCGGGGTGCCGAGATGAGATCGACGTCCACAAAGAACTGCATGAGGCGAGATCAGACGCATTAGATAGATATGAACTAGACGCGTTTAACCATGCAAAGAAGAGAAGAAATGGTCGAGGACATCGACGACGACCTCAACACTTTGACTGACGGTGTCGGACACGAACGCGAGCAATGTAGAGAAAACTAGTGTCTCTTCTTTCTGGCGTGTATAGATAGGTGCTAGGGGAGTGTGGTGGCGAAGGGAAAGACCTCGCGGTGGTCTGTGGCGTCCAGCATAGCGGGGCGACGTGGCCGTGCCCACAGTGGCGTGCATGTTCGGCATTGGCATCAGCATGTACGTTCGTCATTGGCCTCGGCGGTATCTCTGGTGTGTCAGTGATCGAATGAGGGGACGGGATTGAGGGTGCATCCCGACGGTGACCTAGCAGTGGCGGCGAGCATGCATACCCGTTCTGACCATGCCGATATCGGCATCGGCATCGTTTGGAGGCTGTGGTGCTCGAATCATGGTGGAAATTGCGATTCCCTATTATTTTTACATGCATAATATATAGAAAATAGCTAGATCTATAAATTGATGCATATGAAGCTACATATATATTCTTGGTCATAATCCCCTTAGATGCATGGCTTCACGTCATCGTCGCTTTCATCGTCAGTATCTTCGTCGTCCGTGTAGTAGTACTTCCTGCACGTTGTTCCGTCGAACACCTTCACTGTGAGCACATAATCGCCTTCATATTTGAAGTGTAGGAAGCAGCCTAAATCCACACCGTGCGCGACGGCAAAATTCTCCCAGCCCTTGTCGAGGTACATCCGGCCTTGTCCGTCAAATAGGACCTCCACGGTCCAGAGACGAGGACCGCAGTCAGCTGCTCGCAGATACACCTTTGCGGGCTCCTGGCCGTCAAGATAGTCCGCAAACTTTTGTGGGAGTGCCTGCAAAGAGATCGAGCGCCGATCGTTTGAAATTAAAGGTTTTTTTAGAACATGCACATAATTAATCACATGCATCATATATGTGCGAACGCGTACGTACCTTCTTGGCCAAAGGGTCTTCATAGATGGTGATGAAGAACTCCTCTATGATCAATGGCAGTGTTGACGGTGGTGGTGGCAATGATGATGATCCATCACCCCGGCCGCCCCTTCCCCTTCCCCTTCCCCTTCCCCTTCCCCTTCCCCTTCCGGTCGGCGTCCGAGACGTGGAAGCCATAGCAATGGATCAAGTGTATGTGAACGAAGAAGAGAGAGGCAGAAACGAAGAAGAGAGAGGCAGAACCTATTGACATGAGGGATGGCCGTTGTGGGGGTTTATAAGGGAGAGATGACCGTTGTGGGTTTTACACCATAAATTAAGGTAGAGATGACCGTTGTGGGGTTTACACAATAAATTAAGGAGGAGATGACCGTTGTGGGGGTGGTTTATATCTCAACAAAAAAGTAATGCCTAAAAGAAATGGAAATTCTTGAAAGTTCATCATTTTACCGTGAAAAGTAATGCGTAAAAGAAATGGAAATTCGTGATAGTTTATCATTTTACCGTGAAAAGTAATGCGTAAAAGAAATGGAAATTCGTGATAGTTCATCATTTTACCGTGAAAAGTAAAGCCTACAAGAAATGGAAATTCGTGATAGTTTATCATTTCAACGTGAAAAGTAATGCCTAAAAGAAATGGAAATTCGTGATATTTTATCATTTTACCGTGAAAAGTAATGCCTAAAAGAAATTCATGATAGTTCATCATTTTACCATGAAAAGTTAAGCCTACAAGAAATGGAAATTCGTGATAGCTTATCATTTTACCGTGAAAAGTAATGCCTACAAGAAGTGGAAATTCGTGATTACCCAACTTGTTGAATCCGGTGGCAAACTCGTCATTTAGCATACATAGAGGGGTAGTAGTTTGCCACCGACAGATAGAGAGAGGGTGGCACGATCCTGCCCGTTGGATCATAGGATCGACGGTAGGTGGGCACGATCCGTGTGACAACAGCTCGACCAATCAGGCCAAGTTAGGGCTTCTGTGAGAAGGGAGAGGGTAAAACTGAGTAGTATCAAGGATACAAGGGCAAGTAAATAATAAACAGGCTAAGGAATTCAAATAAGAGATTTAGAAAAAGAAAAACACATGTTTTGTACAATGAAACCCAGGTTGGCCTACCTCAAAGTATTAGCAATTCAAATATACATGAGTGTAAAAATTATGGCCTCATTCAGACAAACTATGTTTTGGGTATAGATGTTTTGAGAAGGGGTTTGAGTGGAAAGCCATGAACCTTCATAGCTACTAGTGATTTCAGAAGTGGCCATTTGTGTGAAAACGTGATTTATATATGATTGTTATGATTTCTTACGTGGCAGGTCGCGTAACAAGACTCCATGAGTAGGAGGCACTATGATTTTATTTTTTTGAATTTTTTTGCGCATGAAATGACTCAATTAGATGGCTTAATCCCATCTGTTGACTCTCTGTTGACCAGCCACTTGAGGGTAAAACTGAGTATATTGCACTAGGCAGTATTAGTACTCGAGGGGAAAACTGAGTACAGATATTTTTCCAGTGTAAGATTCGAGGGTAGAACTGAGTACATGTAACGGTGCTGACGTGCAGTCCCACGGACGCGTGTCGTGGTGAGCAGCGGTTAGCCGCGCGGTGCGCGTGCTGAGACCAAAATGTCAACTGCCAGTATAGAGCCCCTCTCCCTCCCTCTGCACACAGTCTCATCATAACTCACGCACGCAACCACGCCTCTCACGTCCCATCACCTTCTCCAAAAAAACCCCAGCCGCCCTACGCGCGCTCCCCTACCGGCGATGGAGAAGAAGAATGCGCCAGCGGCCGTCGCCCCCGAGCCCGTCGCCTCCGAGCCCGTCGCCGCCGAGCCCGTTGCATCCGAGGCCGTCGCCGCCGTGCCCGTCGCCTCCGAGGGCGGCGCATCCAGGCGCGGCGCCTCCATGAACTGGGCCTCTCTCAGGGCTGACGGACCACTTCACAAGATCGGCGCCTGCTTACTGGCGAACGAGGAGTACGTGGACACCTACTCTGCTTTGAGGCAAGTTTGTACTAATTGGCGCTCAGATTTACCTGAGCCCGACGTGCACCTGCACGAATGGATCATGGTAGAGCACGCCCTTCCACGTGCCGCTGAGTTCTCCTTCCTCCACCTCCGCACATCCCGCTACGTCACCATCGATCTAACGGAAGTTCATGCAAGGTTCAAATTCCTCCATATCTATAGAGTTAATCCTTTTATTTTCAATTGTAAACATCTTAGTGCTGAATGTTATCTTCATCAATCCCATATATTTTAGATACTACTTCGTCAGCTTTTGCCGTGGCATCATCGTGCTTGCCCAAAAGAACCAGCCGCACAAGATACGGCTTCTGAACCCACTCACAAAGACATCGAACACTATATTTCAGGTGCAGATGCCATCTGTTATTCTGGAGTCAGTCACTGTAATGAAGTCCCCGACTATGCTCTTCGTTTCCACATATTACCCGGCAGAAATTGCTTGGGTCGATGAGAGCACTCCAACTAAGGGTATAGATGAAGATTGGGGAGAAGGAAGATTTTCGATCGAGTACCATTCTATGCGTTGCATTACCACGTTCAATGGTGAATTCTATGCACTAGCTGTGAACAATTTTGAGTTCGGAACATTGGTGTGCACCAACAATGCCCAGTTGGAGCAGGGCGTGAGCAATGTCAACATGGAGACACTATTTTCTTTTCCAGAACTTGGAAATGACAAGTTCTACCTTGTGAAGTCGGATGGTGATCTGCTGCTTGTGTTGTTGGGCGGTCGTTTGGAGGAAGGTCAAACAGTGGTGTACCGTGTGGACACTGAGAGCCGCTCTCTCCATGCCGTCAGTAACATTGGCAGTCGTGCCTTCTTCGTCCATCATGTCCGGTGTATCTCCGTCGACACCAGAGTGCACCCGACACTTCGACCTGGCTGCATCTACTACGCGGATTTGGGTTATATCAGAGAGTACTTTGATGATATGAACACCTGGGATGAGTCGCCACTATATGTGGATAGATTACAAAAGTACGGTCTGAAAAAAGAACAAAGGCCATACCGTTTGGAGGATGTATTGGCTGCACACTGCAGACGGAAGGAGTTCAATGAATATTTCTTTCGGACCAGAAAATGGAGCGACGAATATATATATGATGAATGAAGAACAGATACATTGCGTCTTATATTATTTTCAGCTTAGTTTGTCATGAACATTAACATCGTTATTGGCTGCTTTTGGCTGCTGTATGCAGTTTATGTATTATACTTAGTTTTCTAGATTTATTATGCTGCTGTGAATTTATCCTATACTAGCTTCTAGATTTGCTACTAGATTTGTTACCATATTGGGCAAAAAACGAGGGCCAAAAGGCAACAATCATTGAAGAAAGACAGAAATAGAAGCTTCTCTAGATTTGATACTAATTTGGTGAAAAGAGAGAGAACTGTTTACAGAGAGAGAGGGGAAAAAGGCGCTCTGAAAAGGCGCTCTGAAAAGTCAATGCCAATTTGGCCCGAGAGAGACAGAACCGAGCTCTCACGTACAACCAAACGCGGTCTCGTCCTGTCCCACGCGGTCCCTTTCTACCAGCCCCACGCGACGCGGCCCCACATGACGCGGCCCCACACGTCAGCACGGAACGGTCAACTTAACGGGATTCCTCCCGTCCGAGCGTCTGCGAGGGGTTTCAAACTAGAGCGAGGGGAAAACTGAGGAAAAACTAAGCGGCTGGGGAAAACTGAGTACAACTAACGACCTGAGGGCACGAAAATAGAAATCCCTAACAAATTATATGTTGTGCTTTTGCATTCTGTTTGAGCATGGCAAGGCGTAACCTAAAGAAAAGAGGGCAGTTTTCCCACATAGTCATGTGTGTCCCGGGCTTATCCTGTCCGTAGAAAACCTGGAGATTCGCGTTGCTCTCTGCCTGGCGGACGACTGCCGCGATAGGCTAATTGCTAGAACCTACCCAAGCGGCAGCTTAAGTGTACTCAACCGGCCAAAATTATATCACCACGAGGATGCTATCTTGTCCCCTCTCCGCTCACTCTCTTCCTCTTCCGCAGTCTCGACCGCTATCTTGTCCCCTCCCCGCTCAAGCTGTGCCGCTGGCTCCGCCATGGATGTGACGGGGAGCCTCTCGAGCTTCACGAAGCTGCTTGGTAGGGTCTCCCAGCCGGCATTCTTGCGGTGAGTACTTTCCTCCTGAACCCAACAATATGCAATCCCCCACCCCCACTAGCTGATTACAGATTGACATCTGAGGTACCTAAATTTTCTATCTTGCCCTCCTCCTGCGTTTGTTGCAGTGCGGCCACAGATGACTGGATCTTGGCGGAAAAAGGATACCACTCTCGTCTAGGAGCTGGTGAATCTGGATCCGGGGCTGCATTCGAGGAAGACGATGCAGAGGAATATTCATTGGAGCCGGACAAGGAGCCTGCCCGGGTTGGATTCGAGGAAGAGGATGGGGAGGAAGATGTATCGGAGCAGGACGATGGGCTAGCGGGTGATGGACCAGAGGAGAACGATGGGGAGGAAGGTGCCTCGGAGGAGGACGATGAGCTAGGTGGGGCCGATGCGCCGCCAGATTCCTTTGATGGCGGGCCGCCACTATTTTGGTCAGAGGACGGCCTGCCAAATTCTCTCGGTGATGACGGCCCATAACCAGTTCAAGTTGGTGACGATGAGTACATTGATGGTGAGGCGTATGCTACAACCACTTTTGCCGACGAGATGAAACAAGCTGCAGCTGCTGATGGGCCGAGAGTCTACGTCCCGCCTCCATCACTCTATGTCACACGGTCAGCTCTACTCTGCCATACGAGGTTTCTTCAGTTTTTTAGATTATTATATCTGCAATGCTACGCTGCAATTTATGGCAGTGTGCCCCTTAAATAATCTAGTTCCACTCACTTAGTTTATGAATTTGCTGCCAATGTGCCCCTTGAATAATCTACTTCCACTTACCTGATAAAAAAATAAAATTACTTTACACGAGCGCAGGTAATGTCACACAAAAACAGCTGTTGTTAGATCAGAATGATAGATAATGTTATTTCTGTGGTACACTTTGTGATATAACACAACTGCAGTTTAACGTGTTTATATTTATTGGGGAAAAAAGGTAGTCTTTTTATTCTAGGTCGGAATATGATGGAACAGGACAATAAAATAGCAGTGCATTACATAATTTAGTTCCACTCACTTAGTTCATGTATTTTCTGCCAGTGCCCCTTGAATAATCTACTTCCTACTTGATTGATAATAGGAAACTGTTTTACATGAGCGAGGTAATGTCACACAAATAGTTGTTGTTAGATCAGAAGGATAGATAATTTTATTTTTGTGGTACATTTTTGCGATAGAACATAACTGCAGTTCAATATGTTTATGTTTAATGGTAAAAAAATAGTCCCTTTTTTCTAGGTCGGAATATGGTGGAAGAGGACAATAAAATAGCATTGCATTATATGTAGCCATACCACGTTTGTTTCGTGCTATTTTCTGCAGTACACCTATTTGTAAACTTCGAAGCTAGGAGCATACAATCTCATTTGTCTCTTTACCAACCTTAAAAGGGTAAAAAGGAAAAACGATACCACAAATTCTGATTCGGTTGCTACTTGTTTTACAACCACACAGCAAGCGAACAGTGAAAGGGCAGCAGCTTCCTACCTGCAAGCCGACAAGTGATGTCAGTGCAGTAGAGGCTACGTTGAGGGCTTCCACAGAGAAGACGATAGCACAGATATTTTACCCAACCACTGGGCTCTTATTTGATTCAGTCGAATAAGCGTACGAATTTTACAATTTGTACTCTTGGGAGGCTGGTTTCGGCATTAGGTACGGCAGTAGCAACGTAAACAAGGGTAACAAGTACAAAACCAAGCAGATCATCGAGTGTGGCAATGCGGTATGCGTCCATCACCTTGTCGTTTTTCTGTCTTTTGTTACTTCTCTTATCACTGCATGCTATGCGATGATATATGATTTATGTGCTGATGTCTCAAAGGACCAGTTGGGAAACCCTAAGAGGAAGGTATGATGAGCACAGCAATAAGTTTTCCCTCAGTATGAAACCAAAGTTTTAATCGACTAGTAGGAGAAAAAAATCACTTCCAAAGGTTGTTGCTAGCTGACTTTGGCAACAACGCCAGAAAACAATCTGGTGCGTGGCTTCGGCGCCAGCAGCAATGTGGAACCTGCACACAACACAATAAAACTACTTTGCCCCAACTTACAATGAGGTTTTCAACCTCACTGGTTTGCTGATAATAAACGATTAGACGTATAGTATGGAAATAGATATTTGTTTACGGTAAAGTAAAATAATGCTTGTGGAAAGTAAACAGTGCTTGCAGTAGATGGTAATATAAATGTAAAAGAATGGACCGGGATCCACAGTTCACTAGAGGTGTCTCTCCATAAAGATATAACATGCTGGGTAAATAAATTACAGTTGGGCAATTGACAAAATAAAGAATGCATAACAATGCATGTACATGTCATGAAGATCACTATGAGATTCACTTGGGCATTACAACATAATACATAGACCGTAATCCAACTGCATCTATGACTAATAATCAACCCACAGGATATCATCCAAACAACCCTTGGGTATTAAGTTGCAAGCAGCAGATTATTGCCTTAAGCAAAGTGTGTAATGTAAACAATACAATTATCCTTGAACAAAAGATTGTTGTTTTCTCCCTAGTAGCAACATCACATCTACAACCTTAGAAGTTATTGTCACTCTCCCAGATTACTAGAGGCACGAACCCACTATCGAGCATAAATACTCCCTCTTGGAGTCACAAGCATGTACTTGGCCAAAGTATCTACTAGCAACGGAGAGCATGCAAGATCACAAATAATATAGACATGATAAATCAACAATCAACTTGACACAGTACTCAATATTCATCGGATCCCAACAAACACAACATGTAGAATTACATAAAGATGATCTTGATCATGACAGGCAGCTCACAAGATCTAAACATGAGGCACATGGAGGAGAAGATAACCATCTAGCTACTGCTATGGACCCGTAGTCCAAGGTGAACTATTCACGCATCACTCCGGAGGCTGGCATGGTGATGAAGAAGGCCTCCGGTGATAATTCCCCTCTCCGACAGGGTGCCGGGAAGAGCTTCTGGAACCTCCCGAACTCGGGTCGACGATGGCGGCGGCTTATAGTACTTTTCGTGGATAGATGTTAGGGCCCCTAGGGTTTTCCCGATGAAGTGAATTTATAGGCGAAGGAGCGATGTCAGAGGGCACTCAAGGGGCCCACACCACCTGGTGGCGCGACCAGGGGGTGGCTCGCGCCACCCTATGGTGCGGCTGCCTCATGGCTCCCCTCCGTCTCTCCTTTGGACTCCGTCTTCATGTTAGCAAAATAGGAACTTTGGCTTTTATTTTGTCCAATTCCGAGAATATTTCTTGTGTAACTTTTCTGAAACACAAAATAGCAGAAAACAGGAACTGGCACTGTGGCATCTTGTTAATAGGTTAGTTCCAGAAAATGCATAAAAATGCCACGAAGTGTAATCAAAACATAAAGCAATTGGTGTAAAACAAGCATGGAGCATCAAAAATTATAGATACATTTGCAACATATCAGCATCCCCAAGCTTAACTCCTACTCATCCTTGAGTAGGTAAGTGATAACAAAATAATAATTTTTGATGTGACATGCACCCAACACAATCTTGATCAAATCGATGTAAAGCATTGCAAGCTGAGATCAAAGTACTCTAAACATGGGCATAAAAGATATAATCTTGACAATAGAACTTAGCAACCATGTTACAACATGAAAAGTAACACAAACAAAAGATCATGAATAATAATGCATTGAAAGGTATTTGTTTGTTTGAAGTATAGAGAAAACATAACAAAGTGGTATTCAACTTGTCCCTCATGGAATAGCAAAACATAAATGCATAGGACACCTTCAAGGTTCAAAAGGGTGACTAGATACAAATAATTTGAGAACAAGCAATACCATAATCATGAATCAATCAATAATAAATTTTGGAACTATGCATGTTATACTCAGAATGACAACTATGCTCTCTTAGTCGGTGCATAAAGATAGAAGATGAAAACTCAACATAAAAGTAAAAGATAGGCCCTTTCGCAAAGGGAAGCAGGGATTTAAAGTTTTATAAAGCTTCCAAAAATTATGGTACTTATTAGCTTTGATCTCTCATGGCTCCTATCATTGGCATCTTGAGTGAAGGTTAATGTGAGTGCAAATATGAGATATATGCTTGACAAGTCATAAGTTGAAAATCTCATGTCCCTTGAATATGAGTACCTAAACCATGCTAATCGACTTAGGTCCCAAGTAAGTTCTTGTCATTGTAAGCATACATGTATCATCGAGAACACCAAGGGGGTACCTCCTGCCCGATGATATGGAAACAATCCCACATCAAAATGACAAGACAAACAGACAATGAATACCTCGACATCTCTTTTATTTACCATTGGGTATAGCTTTTTATTTTGAGATGCGTCATTGAATGCCCACTATGGTTATGCTGTAAATTTCCACCATGAATGATGCATGGTTTAGATTAGCGCCCCAGGCGTTTCTCTAACACATATACAAAATCCATGAGCTTACAATTTTACAACTCCTTTCACATAGCTAGGCATCCATAAACAAAAGATCATGATATCAACTAAATAGGATTAAGTGCAATGTTGAAAGCGTGCCCCATGACAGCATGGCTGAGCCAACTCCCAACTTACAACTTGCAAGCATATAATCGTCATATGATAGCCACAATGGTCAAGTTTATTAAGTGCAAGAAAGTAAATATGCCATCAAGTTCGTGATAGCTTTACTAACTAATTTTCTCATAACAAAAAATTTAATTTGGAAGATAGATAAAAGCATGATGAATATACTTGGAATAGCAATAATGCTAATAGGTAGATATGGTGGACACATTGGAATAACTTTGGTTTTTTGGTAGTTGGATGCACGAGTAGAGCTCATACTCAGTATAGGTGAAGGCTAGCAAAAGACTAGGAGCGACTAACTAAGAGAGCAATAACGGCCATAATCATGCATAGCGACAAAACATTATTAACCAAAGCATAAAGTGATATTAACCAAAGTATCTACTAGCAACGGAAAGCATGCAATATCACAAATAACATATACATGATAAATCAACAATCAACTTGACATAGTACTCAATATTCATCGGATCCCAACAAACACAACATGTAGAATTACATAAAGATGATCTTGATCATGATAGGCAGCTCACAAGATCTAAACATGAGGCACATGGAGGAGAAGACAACCATCTAGCTACTGCTATGGACCCGTAGTCCAAGGTGAACTACTCACGCATCACTCCGGAGGCTGGCATGGTGATGAAGAAGGCCTCCGGTGATGATTCCCCTCTCCGGCAGGGTGCCAGGAAGAGCTTCTGGACCCTCCCGAACTCGGGTCGACGATAGCGGCGGCTTATAGTACTTTTCGTGGATAGATGTTTGGGCCCCTAGGGTTTTCCCAATGAAGTGAATTTATAGGCGGAGGGGCGATGTCAGAGGGCGCTCGAGGGGCCCACACCACCTGGTGGCACGACCAGGGGGTGGCCCGCGCCACCCTATGGTGCGGCTGCCTCCTGGCCCCCGTCCGTCTCTCCTTTGGACTCCGTATTCGTGTCAGCAAAATAGGAACTTCAGCTTTTGTTTCGTCCAATTCGGAGAATATTTCCTGTGTAACTTTTCTGAAACACAAAAATAGCCGAAAACAGGAACTGGCACTGTGGCACCTTGTTAATAGGTTAGTTCCAGAAAATGCATAAAAATGACACGAAGTGTAATCAAAATATAAAGCAATTGGTGTAAAACAAGCATGGAGCATCAAAAAATTATAGATACGTTTGCAACGTATCATGTGCTGACACCATATGTTGATATTATCTAGGGGGAGGATAAAAGATGCAGATACCAGTCACAAAGGTGCAAATGCAAAGCTTGCATAAAGTTGTTCTGTACTAAAGACCATGGATGGTATGTTAGCCAGCATGAACCATCCTTTATCAGACAGCTGTGGGGAGAAGTGGCAGTGGCCTTCCCACAAATCAATTGATGCTTACACAAAGGATTTCATAAGGTATCTCCGTGAAAACAATGTGTCGCTCAGCAAGGTTCATACAATATTAGGGAGTTTTTTTTGGTGGTGTGGCTGAACTACCATTCACAAAGAGATCGTTAGAGACGATTTGCACTCAAATATCACGTGAACAAATGGATGATGACATGAAGAAGACATTTGAGGTTTTCAGAAAAATGAGGGATGAGGACCCAGGGTTTGCATTTAGTGTAGACCTGGCTTGTCTGAACAGGGTAAAATCACTCATATGGACAAACAGCAGGAGCAAGATGCAGTATAGTTGCTTCGGGGATGTTGTTACATTTGATACAACATACTGTACTAATATTTACAAGATGCCATTCGGTTTGTTTGTTGGTGTAAACAATCACTTCCAGTCAACAATTTATGCTGGTGTTCTTATGAGAGATGAGACACACGAGAGTTTTGAGTGGGTTTTCAAGGAGTTCCTTAGTCTCATGGGGGGGAGGGGAACCACCACAAACCATGTTGACAGGTTAGCATCTGAAAAGTTTTAGCTTCCAAACTTTTAAATCAATCGTATGATTCCTTCATGTTGTTGTACATTCAGACCCTAACTACTCTTTTGTTATGCTATGGTGTTCTGCAGATCAGTGTGCAGCCATGGGAACAACATTATTCAGTGTTATGCCTAACACTATACATCTCTGGTGCAAATGGCATGTTCTAAGTAAGGTGCCTGAATCGTTTGGACCGGTGTATAGTAAGAATTGTGAGTTCAGGCATAGTTTTCACAAGCTTGTGAATGCGATGCTAACCCGTGATGAGTTTGAATCTGCATGGGAAACTCTTGTAGTTAGATATGATCTTAGAGATAATCCGTTCATGACACGGATAAATGAGTGTCATGAGAAATGGGCAAAGCCATTCTCAACTGATAAGTTCTGTGCGAGGATGATTTCTACACAGAGGGTGGAGAGTGCTAACCACATGCTGAAGACATATGTCCCCAGGAACTCGTCGATGAACCGTTTCGTGCTGCAGTACAATAACCTCTTGTTTGATAGAGGTGTTGAGGAAGACCGCGAGGAGCACCTGACAAAACAGGTAAGGGATTGCGTCATGTCGATTTCCTTAGTTATAACCCATTTATGGTTCAGAAATGATGCAAAAACATTTATCATATTTTCTGCTTAAAAATAGATGAGTAAATTATCTCCAAGGATGTGGCCGGTGCAGCGCCATGCCGCAAGAATATACACGAGAGCTGCATACAAATTGTTCACGGAAGAGGTTGACAAGGTGAAACATTATAGGGTGGTGGAAATTGAAAAGCTTAGATTGTATGAAGTGCATCACACAAATGCTAAGAGGAGGGAGTCCTGGTCTCGTGTTGTTTTCAGAATCATGGTAACAGAGAACCCAGATCGGTTTGAGTGCGAATGTGATCTCTACAAGCACTTTGGGATACTTTGCTGCCACGGCATTGCGGTAAGCTTCTAAACACTCACATGATAGAGATTCACATCTCTTTTCCTTCAACATCTTCCAACATTTAGCAGAGGGCCCCTATGACAAAGATGTTTTTGTTCCTTTACATATCATTGTATTCCTTGGTGTAACTAAAATTCTGGACTCACACATATTGAAGAGGTGGACAAGAGACGCACGCGACGTGTTGCCCGCTCATCTTGCCATGTATCAAAAAGACGCACCTGCTATGCATTCGAAGACCTTCCGGCACGGACTCGTGCTTGTCAATGCAATGGAGTTGGTGAAGCTAGGCGACACAAACCTGGACACTTTCAAAGTGTTGATGAAGCATTTTGCAGATGGCAGAAGGTAGTGAAGGCCATCATAGATGCAATTGGCGAGCCTATTGTTGAACTATTCCCGAATTACGAGTCAAGTGATGCAGAATGGCATCGCGAGCCAGCTGCCGGGTATCAGTCTGAACCAGATGCATCAAAACATTGTAGCATGTAGTTTGGCATGACTGGTGCTAGTGCTGGAATGACCTGTGAAGACCTGTCATCGATCAGGGCGCCGCCAATTGCAAGGAAGAGAGGGCGACTAAGGCAAAATAGGTTCCTTTCGCCCCTAGAACCAAAGAAGAAGAAGAAGAAGCATTCTGCACCTAGGCCAGGGTATGTTTGGCAATCAAAGTTCTGCTCTAAGTGCAGAAGTCCGCACCACAATTTGACAAACTGTCCAGGAAATGTGGATGCCAGGAAGCAGAAGAGGAAGCGGGCGAAATACAGCAGTTGTGGGCTACTCGGGCACAAGAAGAACCTGTGTCTGACTAAAATCCCTATGTTTGAAGAATATGAAGATTCAGATGAAGGGGACGAAGGGTGCTAAAAGGGAGGAAGTTATAATTCATTCCTTCTATAAGCATTTAGTTGTCGGTATCACTGACAGTTGATCAGCATTTTGAACAATTGTGTAACATTGAGCTATTGGGATGAACCTGTACTGAATTGGGTTACTTATTGATGATCAGTCATCTGATCAGCATTTTGAAGTATTTTATTTTGGTAAGTCCAGAAGTATTTGTTGTCCTGTAACAGAGAACAAGTTTGAGCTATTGTGATGAACCTATACTGAATTGGGTTACTTATTAAAGATTTATGTTTGTTATCTTGTGCCCTGGCTTTATCTTGTACGAGTTTCATTGACCAGAACATAAAGGATTTTGCTGGGCATGGACTTGCATAATTGAGTTGCAAAAAAATATTCTTTTCATTGCATCCAGTTTGCGCTCCGGACAGACGCTATTTCAGCCTGATTAAACTTGTGTCTATGTACACATGCCGCAGGGTCATCTGTGTGCCCCACGTGTGGGACCTGCAAATTCAAATTCAAAAACATGATATGCAAGGGTGTAGTGGGAGATGCATCGCCTGGCCCTTAGACTGCTCACTAGCAGTATAAAAAACATTGAGGTTTCAGTGAAGCTGCTGAAAGACACCCTGCGCCCCCGTAGTTGCAAAACATCCAAATTTGTATCCAGATGTCGGTCTCTGTTCCTTCTAGTGTCGACCCTGAACTTCAGTCCTGCCTGACAGAGGCTTCCGATGGTACAGTGTCCCAGGAGACGATGGTTCCAGAGAGCTCCATGGACTCTCTGTCGGTAAGTTCATGGATACACTGACCTAAAACTCTACCTCCTAGCCTTTGCTGAATGTCTAGATCACAGCTGATTTGCTTCTTGATCTGTTACAGGGCGGGCGTGGTGATTCAGGCTACGACGGAGATGACGAGGTGAGCGTTGGAGACGGCGGCAGGGGCTACCATGGACAGGAGGTGCGTGGGGGCGGCGAGCAGGTCCATCTTGCACTGCTTCTTGATCAAGAAGAGGTTAGTATTTTTCGGGAAATTAGATTGTCGCATATTTTTGGCATGTCTGAATCCGGTTAACAGATTCTGAAGAACTGAGAAAATGCAGCGTGCTCATGTCGACGGTGGCGATGCGGAGCGTGTCGATGACAACAATGGCGATGGCATCGTCCTTCTCGGAGAAGTAGATCCCGAGCTAGATGCTGGCGACTCGTCCTCCGATGCTGGCTACCAGGGCGTGGACGACGACCGCGATGAGGTGCTCGGCCCAAGAAGGCGTCATGATGAAGATGGCGTCTGCAATCTCTTACAGTGATGCGTCCGTGCTAGGCTGAATTGAAATCCTTTGTGACTTGGCCTGTTCTTGCTTGGTCCACTGAAAAAATGTGATCAGTAGTTCGATTAGCATCCGTATCTTGTTGGACCCTGGCTATTGCATCCATCGGAAGTTTTCATTATATCTACTGCACCTAAAAGAGGAGAGGACAGGAAGTGATAAGAATTGTAGACTTCCCCAACTTCATGTCTTCTTGGACCCTGGCTACTGCATCCATCATGTGTTCCAAATAATAAGCACCCCAGTTGTACTCATTGATCTCACTGGTGATGTATATCGAGCCCCAGAAATATGAACATCCGATGTCGTGCTTTGTTGTTGGTGCCAGAAATTTGCCATTGATCCAAACAACAAAAGCTACTTTGAACTCGTCGATCATCTCGGTAGAAACGCCTTTTTTCAATCCCTGGTTACCACAGATTGAGCAGCTTTCAAGGGTGAGTTGCAATGCTATGTAGCACCCATGGCCAGCCTAACAAAACCAACCCTCTCTTGGGGATTGTTGGGATCCAGCCGACACACTTTCCTGCCTTTGGTGGGAATACCTATAACCTTCTCCACATGATCTGGGGATAAGAATACCCTACCATCTCTACCAATAGGCATGGATCTTGTTTTGAGATCAATTTTGCTAATCAACCACAGAGTGAACTTCAGGTTAACCTTGTTTACCAGCGGGAGGTGCAGAAGACCTCCATATCCGATCTCACATACAACACTCTTCTTCTGGTCGCAGAACTTGGCCATGACAGTGGCAGCACGCCGTCCAGAGCTCCTTGTAGTACGTGTGCCTTCCGTTTCAGGTTCAGACTGGTCTGAGTCTGATGCACCTGCATCTGTATCTTCAGCCGCCCTCCAGTCAGGCTGGCCAGGCTGCCCAGCCCTTGAACGAGCGTTGTGAAGCTTGTAGGTAGACCACGATCTCTCATCTGTCACATTGTTGGCCTGCTAGTAATCAAACAAAGGAGGAAATAGAACAAAAAATGGCTCAGTACACATTTCGAGCTCTTTCTATCTTCTAACCCAACACTGATGAAAGAAGATATGGACAGACAGTACTTACAGAGGCGTCGGCTTGCTTCTTCCCGGAGCTCGAATCCGTGGCGCCTCAACCGTACCAGTGTTGTTGGATGGAAAAGGTAGGGGGTGGGGGAGGGGTGGGGGAGGGGTGGGGAGTGGTATGAGGAGCAGCCTCCGGTATGGTGCTCTGTACGCGCACCAGGGCATGAGGTGCATGCCAACCCCCATGCCTCTCCTGACTCTGACTTGACCATTCAGTGAGGGGGGGGGGGGATTTATGGAAAAAAGCCTAGAATCCTGGAAGATGTACTACTGGTGTAGAAAAAGAACCCATTGCGGTCTGTAAACTAAGAAGAAAAAATTAATGAAAACTTGTTCACCATGACAATAAATGTAGGACATAAGATCATGTTAAAAAGGAACACTGGAACACAGATTTCATTATTGACACACCAAAATACAGAAGAAAGGTACAAAGGGTCTTGCTGCAAGCAAAATGATGTGAAACTAAGAACATTAGGCAGGCACACATGGATTGTTGCTGCAGATTCTAGATGAGGGACAACATCAAAAATCATTAGGAGATGCAGATTACTATGTTGCTAGCCATGCTGCTTCTAAATTCTAAACCATGCTACTGGATATAGCCATGGCATAGCAAGCAAAAAGTAATCCCCAGAACAACATCTTGAAATTTCTAAGGCTGGCACTAGATTCCTCCAATTTAGCCTTGATTGATACAATCTCATCGAATAGAAGAGCAATCTGTTCATCCTTGGCACACACTTGTTCATCCTTGGCATGAACTTGGTCATCCTTTGCTCGAACTTGATCATCCTTGGCACGAACTTCTCTGGTCGCTTCTTCAAGTGCCACACGCATGGCACGCAATTCAGAGAATATCTTGTGCTCCACTATTGCATCCACATACTTGGTTAGCAGTTCATCCCATATCCAGGTGTAACAGATCTGCATCCGTGTGCAACAATATTTTCTATATATCAGATAGAAAAAATGATCCATGCTAGCAGAACCATGAAAGCAAGAAATCTGAAAACAGAGAAAAAAGGAATATATATCTTAAGGACAGAAATCGGAGATCACAATAACCTGATACTTGCATTTGTGGAACTTTTTCCAACATTGCTTCCCTATTTGCAGACGAACAAAACAGTGTCGCTCTGACAAGCAAACTGCAGCATTGGGATCGGGGGAGCCAGACCAGGCTGGGTTGAGAAGAAGGAGCGGGAGCTCCAACCAGAGGCACTGCTTAACATGATCTATGCGTTGGATTGAAGCTGGTGGTGGGGTGCGGCGAATCGACGGGGCGGCGGGGAGGGTGGCCAGACGGGGGGCGGTGAAGGGATTCTGACGGGCGGCGAAACAGGGGCGGTGGAAGGCGGCAGGCGGTGCAGCGCGGCGGTCCGGGCAACTAGGCGGCGGGGCAGCCGGACGGCGGGGCGGCTGGGGCGGCGGGGAAGCGGATCGAGGGCGGCAGATCACGGGCGGTGGGGAGCGGCTAATGTGTTGGGGAAGGAGAGAGACCTAAATGTCTGGAGGTGGGAGAGCACGGTAAGTTAGGCAGGTCTGAGGCAAAACACAGGCACGCAACTAACAGGGCGGTAAGCGGGGGGCTGAGTCTTTGAGCCAGTCAACGGTACGAATCACGAAGCACGAAATGGACGGTTCAGATAAGCCCTAGACGCACATCCGTATGTGGTTTTAGTTTTTCGGTCTTTTTTAGTGTGGGGCTGATCCAAACGTGACCTCCCGGGTGCTCCTGCGGTCTCTCAAGCCGTCACTGCATCTGAATGTCGACTGCACAGCGCTTTTCGCAGCGATCGTGAGCCGCCAAGTCGCCGTCGTTCGTCAGCTACTTCAGGTATGCAGCGTTACATTACACACGAGCAGCCATACATACACATTGCTTCAACAACCTCACGCTCCATGATTGTGCCACTTCTCCAGGCTGGGGTGAAGAGGGACACCAGGGTGAGGCTGGGAGCTTGGTCTTGGGACGGGGCAACAGGCGAGGAGCTGCGCGTTGGCGCCGGCCTCGCCGAGCCCTACGACGCGGCCTGGTGCGCCGTGGAATACTACGAGTCCACCGGCTCCATCCTAAGCATACTACTGCAGCACAATGGGTGCTCGCTGGGCGCCACGTACCTTGGCCGGACGCTGCTTCACCACGCCGTCCTCTGTGGGAACGTGGGCGCCGTCGAGACGCTGCTGGCGTCTGGCGCGGACTGAGAAGCTCCAGTGAAGACGTCCCGGAACACCAGGTTCAGGCCGGTTCACATGGCGGCACGCCTCGGCCAGCCGGAGATCCTCCAGAAGCTGATGGACAAGGGCTGCGACGTCAACGCGAGGGCGGAGGGTGGCGATGTCGCTGCCATCCTGGCCGCGCGCCACAGACACGAGGACTGCCTCAGGGTTCTCGTCTCGGCTGGAGCAGACGTCGCGCTGCTGAACTCAGCCGGCGACTCTGCGGCCTCCGTCGCCTCTTCTAGGGGCTGGATGGCGGGCTTTGAACGCGCAGTTCTTTGCGCGATTCGGTCAGGGACCATCCCTCTCTCTAGTGACCGGAACGTCTTCTCTCCAATGATGTTCGCGGCGCGATGTGGCGATGCCGCAGTGTTGGAGGTGCTGCTCGCTGAGCCAGGCGTGGATGTGGTCGAGCGGGACACGGATGGGTGCTCGCCCATAATGGCCGCCGCCAAGGAGGGCAACGTTGACACGTTCCGCACCCTCGTCTTCCCCGGCGCCAACGTGAAGCTGTGCAACAAGCGCGGCGAGACGGCCATTGGGATCGCACAGCAGAGCAAGAAGAGGGACCTGTTCGAGCAGGTGATGCTCGAGTTCGCGCTGGAGAAGGGCATGCCGGCCGGTGGCTTCTAGCCTTCTACGCCCTGCACTGCGCGTCCCGGCGTGGCGACGCTGCAGCGGTGCGTCACCTGGCGAGCACGGGCTACGACGTCAACGTCCCGGACGGCGACGGCTACACCCCGCTCATGCTGGCCGCCAGGGAAGGCCACGCGGCCGTGTGCGAGCTGCTGATCTCCCACGGCGCCCGGTGCGACATCGTGACCGCGCATGGCGAGACGGCGCTCTCCCTCGCGCGTTCGGCGCTGGCCACTGCATCCTTCAACAAGGCTGAGGACGTGATCATGGACGAGCTGGGCCGGCGGCTCGTGCTCCAGGGCGCGCACGTCGTGAAGCACACCAAGGGCGGGCGCGGGAGGCCGCACCGAAAGTCGCTGCGCATGGTGGCCGCCGCGGGCGTGCTCCGGTGGGGCGGGTCGAGCCGGCGCAACGTGATGTGCGTGGAGGCGGAGGTCGGGGGAAGCTCGGCGTTCCAGCGGTACCGGCAGAGGAAGGGCCGTCGAGGCGATGACGCGTACGCGCCGGGGCTGTTCCGCGTGATGACGGCGACAGGGAAGGAGGTGCACTTCGTGTGCCAGGGCGGCGAGGAGGCGGCGGAGCTGTGGGTGCGTGGCATCAGGGCGCTGACGAGGGCGGTGTTCGGCAAGCGTGGGGACTAGGTAGTTAGTGAGATCGACCTAGCTCTTTGTTGGCTTGGTAGTTTGCAGCGAGCGTGCCTGTAAAGAGTAGGGACGAAGTAGAGCGGGGTTGATAATGTGTGGAGTGGAGTTGCCGTGATGGTCTTCAGCTTGAAGACTTTGCCGAGTTGCCATGATGTTTTTGGTTCAGGGCCTGGGAGTTTGTACAGCTTTGCTGGATGTTTTGGCTAAGTTGCTTTAGCCAGTTTTTTAGTGACTTTCACTCTGAATTCTCAGCATCTTCGATAAGTTGGCCACTTCTGCTCTTTCATCAGTTCAACGTCTAAATATTGATCTTCCTCTGTTTTGGCAAAAGAAATACCATAGTGAGGCTTCTTACGTAGGTAAAGGGTTTTTTCAATCGAGACTGGCTTTAGCGAAGTCATCATTTCCTCAAGAGAGTTCTTTGCCCGACAAAAGTGAATCTTGATCTTTCTTGATAGTTTTCGAACAAGCCAATCTCACAATTTCAAACGAGCTTATAACTCTCACAAGAACTGGCAGGCACCAAGAACTACCTCGAAAGGGTAAAAACTTCTATTAGATAGATGGCGGGTTCTTTACTTGGAGACTGGACTTTAGATCCCTTTCTCTATAAAAGCCTCAATCGCTTGTGTATAGGAGTACGAAATGAAGTAAAAGCCAACGGTCTCCTAACAAGGGAAAATGCCTTTTAATTGCAACAAAGATCGATCTATTCATCAAGATTATGCAGGTAATAAATAACAACCAACAGATGGACTTGCGGAGAAAAGGGCTAGAAAATAAGGGCATGTTTACTCCATACTTGTAGTAAACGATGACCATAGTAAAACAGAACACAATGGACATACCAAACCAGTTTTCCTTCTCACAGCATCAATTCGTGACTCCCTGAATGAAAATTACACCCGAATCAAATTCTAACATTCTGCTAGCCAGCCTTGGCCAACACATTGTTTTGAATTGCTAACAGTATAGCTAGAAATGGCGTGAGAAAAAAACTTGTTATCTGCAGGACCGCAATGGCTCAACATCACTCGCAAAGTTCTGGAAGGTAAACAGAAAAAATTAACATCAGCTAGAAGGACATATTCAGCTTCCAGAAATTTCCTTCTCTTTAGCCTTGCACATATCCTCTGCTGACTTAATGAATTTCTTGGTCATTTCTTCCACCTGAAAGAAACATAATATGTAAAATATTTACTACCGTGCAACAAATTCCTTTCAGAACACCGTTAAGTTACTCACTTCCTTCTCCAGTCGCTTTATATCATCCTTTGGCATGCTAGATGAAGATTTTTTTATCGTGTCAAGTGCCTACAAACACAACGAAATGCATTGAGATCGAAGGATCAAGGAAAGAATAAGCTGAACATGACTTGATAGGAAGAACGAGCACAAGAGACATTTCAAACTGAATGCTAGTACTTCGGTCGTGTAAACATTTCACTCTAAATTATTGGAAGGTTTTAAGGAAATATAATTAGTACTGAGGATGAGATGAAGACAAGCCATATTCAGAAATTACTGGACATTGGACACGAGGGAAACATAGATCCTCCCACTAATCAAAACAGAATGAAGGTCATAATACTGTCTGTTTTCTAAGTCTAGCTGAACTAATGGATAAGAGGATAAAACACCAAGCTTGGTGTAAGTGCCTTCTCTCTTAATAGATGACAAAACGCTATCCACTTGGAGAGAAGTCATAGTCAAATTTCGTAACAGAAATGCTACATAATAATTTTATAAATTCTAAGTCGTTTGAAAGTGCAAGTTCCAAATATTACATACACTCGGTGACGATTGACTGACTGGACAATGCAGCGATACTCCTAGTATCCAACTAAGGCTTCACAACGTCAATTATCTTAAATGAAGAAAATGAAGTACAATTACCTTTTGGCGTGCTCTTCTAATACTTTGCTTGAAATCCTCAGCAGATTTAGTAACAACCTTACAAAGTGCCTATATTAAGGCAACAGAATTTGTTTAGTTGTTTCAAGAATAAAAATGAGATTAAAGCTTAGTTAATATTTACCTGCATAGTCTCTTTTGTCAATCTGCACATGCACAAAAAGTAAATTAGAACAACGAAAACAAACTTAAGACTGCAAAGTGCAGATAGTAGAAAAGATGAAACATCCGAATGCAACGTATGGCAAGTCTCTGGACAGTAGTTGACCTAGAAAGTAACTCTTAAATCACTTACAAATAAGCACATAGGTGCGACAAATAATAGGGGCGCATAAGCAATAGCAGAAACATTAACACTTATGGATAAGTAGAGAAGTACAATAAACAAATATGGGCACACCGCACACAAGCAATAACAGCAACATTAACACTTACGGAGGGACAGCTGCAATAATCCTATTGCCATCAGGTGTTGGATTGATGCCCAATGGAGATGATACAATTGCATTCTCAATAGACTTCATTGTCTGTGCAATAGTTAATTAGAATCAGTAGCAGAAAGTTTCAGTGGTTAACAGCAAGGTGCTGAATAGCATTGTAATGCCTGCAATAGCAGTAGCAGGCACTATTTCATTGATGTAGCAGAAATAGCGTGTTGGAATATATCAGTTGCTATTCCGCTAAAGATATTGGAACATAGCGGATTCACATCTACTTGAGCATATTTCCATTTCTACTTCTAATTATAATTGATTCAGCTGTCTTGCATGTTGCAACACCTATTATTTTCATGCTTTGGAGTATACGGGATTACAAAACGCTGCAACTGCTCTTAGAATTTCAGTATTGGAACATAGCATCTGCTATCCACTGTGCTAAGTGTTAACTAAATCTGGTATGACCTAATATCAGCTATTTAGTAAAACGGTGAGCAGTGTGCTATAAACAATTCATCCTTTAAGTTTAGGACCAAATAAATCATACTTTTTTTCTTTCTCAAACACCAAAGGCTATTTAGTAAAACGGTGAGCAGTGTGCTATAAATAATTCATCCTTTAAGTTTAGGACCAAAAAAATCATACATATTTTTTCTTGAACACCAAAGCATAGAAATTTACACGAAACTATAACATTGAGGGCTCCTATATAAAAAGCACCAACTGATATCAAAATGTACCAATTTATAAACTGTTTGTATGAGGGAAGAAAGGTTCTTACACTAGGATCATAGGGCATCACTGAAAGTGTATGCGAATCTAGGACAGAAACAACAGCGATGCGATTCAATCCAACTTTAACATCCGCAGTTTCCACCATGATGTGGTCGAGCATACCTGCAGATACGTTGCGTTGGTTATATCATCTGTTGACGAAAACAGAACGAAACAACAGAAACAAAATTATACCAGGAGAAGCTCTCCCTGTCCGCAGTTTACTCAGCTCTCGCGACAACGCGACGACCGCAGTCTCCATTTGGGAGGTCGCGGCCGATTTGACAGTCGGCCCAATATCAGGAGCGGCGGCTTCAACCGTATCACTTCGACTATCATTCTCTAGGTAAGCACCAACAAACAAACACAATCAATTATTAGATTACACGCAAATCAGGATCCATCCGACATACTAATTGCATCCTAATTTGGGGATTATGCAATGGAGAAAATAGAATCAAGGAACAAGTAAACAGCAAGTGAATTGAGAAGGGCGAGTGCGGCAACTCACTCGATTTCTTCCCCTTCGCGAAGCCTCTCCGGATCTCGAGGAGGAAAAGCTGCGTGGTCGGCAGCTCTCTTGCGGCGCCAAGGGATCCGGCGGTCCGTAGGCGGTGGATGGAGGTGGAAGCGGAGGAGGCGGCGGCGGCACGCAGGGAGCGGGCGGCAACCACGGCGCCTCGCCGCAGGAGGAGAGACATGCCGAGAAGGGTCTATAGGGATCTCGGAGTTCTGATGGCTTCGCCGGCGAGGGGCGGCGGCGGCGGCGGTGGCGAGAAGAGGGTTTTGTCTTCGGATGGGTTTTACTGCTTTTCGGGGAGAAACACAGGATTCAGACTACTGCTCTCGTAGTTGGACCGTCAGGAACGAGCCCATTCGTGCGGGTACAATATGTTTTAAGTTCTTTTTTAGATGTGTTTTTAGGTTGTTAACTGGGCCGTGTGCATACTCACTCCCTTTATGTTTTCCGTTGTTCCTGCCTACTCCCTTCTCCTGTTTTACTTTTTTTTTAACGGGTAAGGTCCGGAAGGATCCAGAGATTCATTCCAGAGGTGGTACAATTTTACAAGGAGGTTTAAAACAAAATAGGAAATAACAAAATGGCCCCTAACGTTTACAACACACGCCCTAATGAGGATCTCGAACTCTCATGTTTACTTTGTTCACCCAACCACACACGACCGTCCAAACCTTGTCGCCGCCCAGCGAGACACATTCACATTGGTTGACACCGATAGTGGTATTCCTAAGGAGCCAGTAAAATTCGCGAAGGGGTACGGCCTCCAGCTGGCAGCAATCCTTCGTGACATCGTCAACGTCAATGAGACGAACCTCCAAAGTAAGGACCATCTACGCGTCCAACTAATCTCGAGGTTGCACGCACGGTACGAGTTCCCTCCGGAGTACAGAAACCAGGATCTCAAGAAGAATATTGTGAACAGATATGCCCTCGCTAGGTTCACCAAACACCTTAGCAGTTATAAAACTATGCTAAGGGAAATGATTGTTGATCATGAGCCTTTCGAAGAGGTTCATCGCTACTTTCCGCGGATGACGGAAGAGGACTTCAAGGTCTTCCTTGCGAATGAAGCCGATGATTTCACCAAGACGCAAAGCAAATGGGGGAAGGACCTCGCGGAGAAGAACATTGGGAACCACCGTCTGGGTTACCGTGGTTACGACGGCAAGAAGCCAAAATAGGACAAGGAGGACCACGCATACATAGAGCCGGGCATCGAGAACCCCTACGACAGGTATGAGGACCCAGTGTTCAAGGCATTTGTCAGGTCCCGGTACCGTAAAGAAACGGAAACCAGGAAACTCGTCACGGACCCCAAGGTGGTGCAGGGTGTAGTTTTGCACACAGACCCGAAGGTGGCGGAAGTCGAGAAAGTAGTGGTAAGCAATTTACAAGATTGTTAAGTCCATTGCAAGCTAGTAGCATACAATTCTAAAATTGTTGATGTTGTCTCTTCTGCAGCAAGCACAAATACAAGCAGCTGATTCCGCCGGCTCCTCATCCCAAACATCGACAGCCAAAGTCCCATGGGACAATCCTTACGTAAGGGGCATAAACATCGCAAAGGAGCAGCTGCCGTTGAAGAGGCCTGCTTGCTGTTTGATGTGGAAGCAAACTGTCCTTATGCGTGGTGATGACCTGCCCGTTGGGAACCCCAAGAGGAAGGTATGATGAGCGTAGCGGCTAGTTTTCCCTCAGTTAAGAAACCAAGGTTTATCGATCAGGAGAAGAGAGACGATGACGACTGAAGGTGTTTGTGGAACCTGCACACACACAAATAAATACTTTGTCCCCAACTTGCGATGAGGTTGTCAATCTCACCGGTTTGCTTGAAACAAAGGTTATGAGTGTATCGAGTGGAAAACAGTAGTAATATGCTAGTAAAGTAAACAGTGCGGGAAAAGTAAACAGGTGATTGCAATATGATTAAAATAGGACCGGGGTCCACAGTTCACTAGTGGTGTCTCTCCATAGATAAAATAACATGCTGGGTAAACAAATTACAGTTGGGCAATTGATAGAATAAATATAACGTGATATGTCAAGAAGATCACTATGAGATTTACTCTGGGCATTACAACAAAATACATAGACCGCCATCCAACTGCATCTATGACTAATAATCCACCCTCGGGGATATCATCCGAACACCCCAAAAGTATTAAGTTGCGAACAACAAATAATTGCATTAAGCAAAGTGTGTAATGTAAACAAAGCATATGCCCTTGAGCATATGAATGTTGTTTTCTCCCTAGTAGCAACAGCACATCTACCACCTTAGAGGTTTCTGTCACTCCCCCAGGTGAAATAGAGACATGAACCCACTATCGAGCATAAATACCCCCTCTTGGAGTCACTAGCAACTACTCGGCCAAGATAGCTACTAACAACGGAGAGCATGCAAGATCATAAACAACATAGAGATAACAAAAGATATAATTCAGTACAACAACTTAATCATAAACACCAATATTCATCGGATCCCAACAAACCAACATCATAGAATTACATAACGGTGATCTCAATCATGTAGGGCAGCTCATGAGATCTAAACATGAAGCACATGGTGGAGAAGACAACCATCTAGCTACTGCTATGGACCCATAGTCCAAGGTAGACTACCCACTCATCGCTCTGGAGGCAAGCATGGCGATGAAGAAGACCTCCGGCGGCGATTCCCCTCTCCGGCAGGGTGCCGGGAAGAGCTTCTGGACCCTCCCGATCTTTGGGTCGACGGCGGCGGCGGATCGCGATGTATTCTGGAAAACTGATCGGGCCCTTAGGTTTTTCTCGTCAGGGGGTATATATAGGCGAAAGGACGATGTCAGAGGGGGGACCACGCCCCCTCACACGGGGCTGGCGCGGCCAGGGGGGTGGCCGCGCCGCCCCTGTGTCTGGGGCCCACGTGGCCCCCCTCCATCAGGTCTTCGGATGTTTGGGAGCTTCCCCGTGAAATATGACTTCAGGAACTTGTTTCGTCCAATTCCAAGAATATTTCCTGTGTATCACTTCTGAAACACAAAAACAGCAAAAAACAGGAAACTGGCACTGTGGCACTTCGTTAATAGGTTAGTTCCGGAAAATGTATAAAAGTGCCACTAAGTGTAACGAAACAATAGGCAAATGGTGTAAAAACAAGCATGGAGCATCAAAAATTATAGATACGTTTGAGACGTATCAAGCATCCCCAAGCTTAACTCCTGCTCGTCCTCGAGTAGGTAAGTGATAACAAAAGAATAATTTTTGAGGTGACATGCACCTACACAAACTTGATCATATATGTAAGCATTGGTGAGCTGGGATCAATAAAACTTAAAACACAGGAATGAAAGATATAATCATGACAATAAGAACTTAGCAACCATGTTGTAAACATGCAAATGAACACAAACAAAAGATCATGATAATGAAACAATGAAAGTCAAACGTGTGTTCAAATCATAAGGAAAAACATACAAATGGTTTTCAGCTTGTCCTTCAAAGAGAGCAAAACATAAATGCATAGGACACCTCAAAGTTTAAGAGGGCGACTAGATACAAATAATTTAAGAACAAGTGAAACCAACAATATGAGTCAATCAATGAACCTTGGGACAATGCATGTCACACTAAGAATGACAACTATGCTCTCTTAATGGTGCATAAAGAAAGAAGGTGGTGACTCAACATAAAAGTAAAAGAAAGGCCCTTCGCAGAGGGAAGCAGTGATTTAAACATGTGCTAGAGCTTTTCATTTGTAAAACAGAGAGATAAAACTTGATTTTGAGAGGTGGTTGTCTTTGTCAACGACTGGCAATGGGGTTCTTACTATCTTCCATACAAAAATAAAGCAAGTTTTTGAGAGAGAGATTGGCACTTCGTGCTCTTTTTATAAAACTGGGCACTCCTCCCCACCTTTCCTTTCACATACCATGGCTAACCGATTCCATCGGGTGCCCACCAACATTCACATTCTTTGGAGGAGTGCCTTTTTTCTTTCTTTTTTCCTTTTTTTTCTTTTTGGAATAAGCAATATGGAAGATAGCAAATCCGACCACTACGTCCCCATGAGCTGAAAACAGTGTCACAAAATGAGAAGTATTTTGAAGGTTTTTGAAAGGTAGCACACGAAAATTTTACTTTGGAATGGCTTACAAATACCATGCATAGGAATTTATAGTGGACACAATGGCAAACTTGGCTTTTAGGAGTTGGATGCACGAGTAGAGCTCATACTCAGTACAAGGTGAGGGCTAGCAAAAGACTGGGAGCGACCAACTAAGAGAGCAGTAATGGCCATAATCATGCAAAGCGACAAAGCGACATTAAAAGAAGCATACGATGGCATCAAAAGTCTAAAACTAAATGATCATGAAGGCTAATGGCGACTTTGGAAGAGTCTAACATGTGTGAGCATGCGCCAAATCAACCCAAATAAAGCATCAAGGAGAAAACCAAAATAATGCTTCCATACAATAAAAACAACGCATGATTTTTTCAAAGGCTCATTAAGCAATCTCAGTTATTTGAGACAAGTCATGCTACAGCAAAACCACTAAGCATACTATCAAAAAGACATCAAGCATGACATGAAAAAGCCTAAGCCACAGTCTACACAAGCTCCTTCTTGTACCACTATTTTGCACAAAGCTTTTTCTCTTTTCCAACACCATTTGAAATTTTTAAACACACCTCTTTTGATGAAAACCAATAAAGATCAGAGGCAAAAATACACCTTGATGAAAAGATATGACAAGATCTGAACGCATATCAAGGCGAAAATGAAAACCAAAAGCAGTAGCAGAAAAAGATGAACGCTCGATTTTTAGGAGTGAAAACTAGAGCATTCTTTGCAAATGAAAACAAGTACATCTCCTCCAAAGGAAATTTGTTGGGGTCCAACCATTTATTGCAGCAAACAAACAAACTAAACAAACTAAGAAAACTAAAACAACTGACGCTCCAAGAAAAACACATAGTGCATGAAGCAATAAAAATATAGTGTTTTGAAAGGTGACCTGATTTTTGCCGATGAAGAAGGGGTGCCTCGGGGGCATCCCCAAGCTTTGACGCTTGTACTTCTTGGATATTTCTTGGGGTGATGCATGGGCATCCCCAAGCTTGAGCTTTTGTCCATTCTTCAACTCATCTCATCATTCTCCAATCCCTACACTTGAAAACTTCCTTCATACAAAACTAAACACAATTCTATTAGCAACATTAGTGCAAGCATAAAATATATTCAACCTCTTTTAGCTTCAGGTTTCAACCCAAAACCACCAAATATAAAGTATATACTACTGTAGCAACTTCCACAAGAGTTCCATGATCAAAAAGAACTCAAAAGAAAGCGATAAAGTGGCAAAAACAAATATTGGCAGAAATCTGTCAAAACTGGACAACTGATAATGGACGAATTTTTGAGGGATTTTCCGTTGCTCAAATCAAAAAGTGTTCAACTAAGAAAAGTTTTGATATAACCTGGGGCATATGCACAAGAAATCGCAGGTCCAAAAGATAAACAGAGAATTTTCACGAATTTTTACGGTGCAGCACCGAAAACAGTTTCAGGACAGCAATAACCCCAAATCTTTACCTCACTCAAATTAGAGGCTTCTCTTGGCACAAAAACGAAATAAACAAGATAAGGAGCGGTCATTACAGTAGTAATGACTTCCAAGACTCAAATAAAAGAAAAAGTACTGAAAAGTAAACAATGGGTTATCTCCCAAGAGTGCTTTTCTTTAACGCCTTTGAGCTAGGCGCAGAAAATTGCGAATCAAGTAACATCAGCAGAAGCATTAAGATCAACAGAAGAGGCCTTATCAATAAGGCATTGTATTTCATCCACATAAGTTTTTGAAGACCATTTGTGATCATGCTTTGGTACACTATTCTCATCAAAAAGATTTTCAGGACAAATCCAGGCAAAGTTATTTTCGAAAGCATCATTCAATCCCAAAAGCTTGCAAGGTATAGGTATCTCGGTTCCCTCATCATGAGTATCAATAACCTTTATAGGTGAACCGAGTTTATTAAAACGTTTAAGCACTTTCCTAGCTTCAATAACGACATCCTTAAATTCTAAACGCAAAGTTTCCAAGATAAAAGCTTTCTTTTCGGGGTCCTCAATTTCATGAAGCTTAAGGAACATATATTGCATAAAAGGATTAAGACTAGCAAACCTAGTTTCCAATATGTCAATTAAATAAATAGAAGCAACTTCAATACTAGGAGCAAGTTCAACCCAAGACTTTTCCTCATCTTCATCATGCATACTAATGTGATTAAAGAACTCCTCAATGTTACTTTTGCCAATAATCGAACCACTCCCTACAGAGAGGTCCTCCAGAACGAACTCAGGGAACAACATGATAAACTAAAGTAAAGAAATAACAACTACCAAGGATTCTAATTTTTTTGGGTTTTTTATATAAAAAGCAATGCAGGTAAAATAAAATAAAGTAAAGCAAAACAAATAACAAAGTAAAGAATGTGTGTGCGAAGAACTCCCCTCGCAGAAGTCTTCTCTCTTCCCCGGCAACGGCGCCAGAAAAGTAGCTGCTTGTTGTTTGATGTGGAAGCAAACTGTCCTTGTGCGTGGTGATGACCAGCCCGTTGGGAACCCCAAGAGGAAGGTATGATGAGCGTAGCGGCTAGTTTTCCCTCAGTTAAGAAACCAAGGTTTATCGATCAGGAGAAGAGAGACGATGACGACTGAAGGTGTTTGTGGAACCTACACACACACAAACAAATACTTTGTCCCCAACTTGCGATGAGGTTGTCAATCTCACCGGTTTGCTTGAAACAAAGGTTATGAGTGTATCGAGTGGAAAATAGTAGTAATATGCTAGTAAAGTAAACAGTGCGGGAAAAGTAAACAGGTGATTGCAATATGATTAAAATAGGACCGGGGTCCACAGTTCACTAGTGGTGTCTCTCCATAGATAAAATAACATGCTGGGTAAACAAATTACAGTTGGGCAATTGATAGAATAAAGATAACGTGATATGTCAAGAAGATCACTATGAGATTTACTCTGGGCATTACAACAAAATACATAGACCGCCATCCAACTGCATCTATGACTAATAATCCACCCTCGGGGATATCATCCGAACACCCCAAAAGTATTAAGTTGCGAACAACAGATAATTGCATTAAGCAAAGTGTGTAATGTAAACAAAGCATATGCCCTTGAGCATATGAATGTTGTTTTCTCCCTAGTAGCAACAGCACATCTACCACCTTAGAGGTTTCTGTCACTCCCCCAGGTGAAATAGAGACATGAACCCATTATCGAGCATAAATACCCCCTCTTGGAGTCACTAGCAACTACTCGGCCAAGATAGCTACTAACAACGGAGAGCATGCAAGATCATAAACAACATAGAGATAACAAAAGATATAATTCAGTACAGCAACTTAATCATAAACACCAATATTCATCGGATCCCAACAAACCAACATCATAGAATTACATAACGGTGATCTCAATCATGTAGGGCAGCTCATGAGATCTAAACATGAAGCACATGGTGGAGAAGACAACCATCTAGCTACTGCTATGGACCCATAGTCCAAGGTAGACTACTCACTCATCGCTCCGGAGGCAAGCATGGCGATGAAGAAGACCTCCGGTGGCGATTCCCCTCTCCGGCAGGGTGCCGGGAAGAGCTTCTGGACCCTCCCGATCTTCGGGTCGACGGCGGCGGCGGATCGCGATGTATTCTGGAAAACTGATCGGGCCCTTAGGTTTTTCTCGTCAGGGGGTATATATAGGCGAAAGGACGATGTCAGAGGGGGGACCACGCCCCCTCACACGGGGCTGGCGCGGCCAGGGGGGTGGCCGCGCCGCCCCTGTGTCTGGGGCCCACGTGGCCCCCTCCATCAGGTCTTCGGATGTTTGGGAGCTTCCCCGTGAAATATGACTTCAGGAACTTGTTTCGTCCAATTCCGAGAATATTTCCTGTGTATCACTTCTGAAACACAAAAACAGCAGAAAACAGGAAACTGGCACTGTGGCACTTCGTTAATAGGTTAGTTCCGGAAAATGTATAAAAGTGCCACTAAGTGTAACGAAACAATAGGCAAATGGTGTAAAAACAAGCATGGAGCATCAAAAATTATAGATACGTTTGAGACGTATCAAGGCCGCACTTAGGCCATGTCACCGGCGCCGGAGCAGGTCGCAAGCACTCCGCCTATGGCTTGGCTGAGCCTAGCACCAAGGAGTCGCGACAGGCGAAGAAGAGCCAGGACACTTCAGAGACGGAGGCCCTCAAGAGAAAAATCGCGGACTTGGAAACAAACATGGAAAGGAGGGTCGAGGAGAAAACTGTTGCGAAGGTCAACGAAATCATGCCCGACCTCGCCCAGAGGATCGCCGCTTATATAGCGGGAGGCCAAACGGGGCCGTTACCGTTGCTGAGCTTAGGCGCCAACAACTCGGACAAAGAGGCGCCGCGGGCTCAAAGTGAACCACTACATGATTCACCCGCTGCAACAGTGACTCCGGAGAGCAGCAACACAGGTGCTGGCTGTACGGAGGACTCGCCGGCCGTGGCGGCTAGCAGCCCCTCCATCACTTGCATGCCCGCCGGTCCGTCGATGCTTGCCGAGCTCAACGCCCTCACGGTAATAAATTAAGCCTCTTCTGCAAGCAGTCAATTACTTCATCGCCGCCACTCTCTTTTGACATACATATTGTGTTTCTGCAGGAGAGCTTGATACAATGCACCTTGCTACTGAAACTGGACAACCAGTTGAAGGACGTGGCGAAGGGAAACATCTTGATGCCACTCAGCCGGCAGTACCACGGCAACCCTATGCCCGATAGCATGCACCGGGTTCAAGTGGCACATGTGTTGCCGTTCTGCCATGAGTTGGATCCTCCTAACCAACTAGCGGACGCCGAAAGCGAGCTGAAGATCGGACAACTCAAGAACCACATCTTGCTATGGCCGAAAGCCCTGATTCGGCTGAACACCGCCTTAAGGTCGAAGGCAAGCCAAAAAGGGTCACTCCACCGGTTGCGTCAACGGCGCCGAGCCAAGGCAAGGTCGCTCCGCCCTCTGTGCCGGAGACAAGGGAAGAAAGGCCCGACACTCCACCCGCTTATGATCCTCCCGAGCACTGTGGCGCAATGGATATTGACTAGGCTCCCATCGATACTTTCATCCCTTGAGTTGAAATGAAGAGAAGTAGAGACAAAAATGACTAAGGGAAGAGTTTACGAGATAATGAGTGTGTAAATTTTAACTTAGAAATAAAAGCAACTCCTATATTTCTAAGGGGTCTTTGTCCAATCCTAGGGTCACGAACCTAAGGGCAACACAATGCTCTGATACCATCTGTAGTGACCTCACCCGGTAGGGTGCCGATCCCTGTGCTTTTCAGTGCTAGTCCCTGAATCAAACGATAGCACACACAGTTTAAGATGTAATATCAAGAAATAAAGGTCATTTTATTACATCGCATGATCCAGAAATTACATAAAGAAACTTTACAATTCTCGTAGTCCTTCTTCTTCATCTGCCATAGGCGAACATGCTGCGGATAGACTCGCAACCCTGTCGTTCCTTACTTGTCATAAAAAATCTGCAACATGAAACGTTGCAGCCACAAAGGGTCAATACACTTGAATTGTATTGGCAAGATGTCATTGTTTGGTGGACACAAATGCAGCCTAACACTTAAATAAATATTTGGCTAGGTAGAGCTTCAGGCTTATTTTGCGCAAAGCAATTTATCCTATCATTTTCTCAAAGCAAAACTTCTGCTAAATAACTTGACTTGGTTGACCTACCCCTATGGACACGGGCCATAGTTATCGTACGGGACCTTCTGGTTGATAGACACTTACATCAATTGTCAAAACCTCAATTAGTACATATGGACAACTTGGTTTGGGTGACATACCCTTGCAGACACAGGCACATAGAAATGGCATGGGACCTGCTAGCCGATAGACACTTGCACCAATTGCCATATTCCCAGTTCACCCATAAGTTTTAATTTTAAGAAGTTAGGATGAGGAGATCCTTGAACAGCTTCAAAATCATGTCGCTCAAAGTTGTCCGTAACCGGGGACACGGCTAAGTACTTAGTTTTTAACACTCTGCAGAGGTTATGTACTTTTCCCACAAGACTCAGTCAACCCCTTTTGCCATGATGCTCATTTTGCTCAAATGGCCAAGTGAAGACTAAGACGAGACCTTTCAGGAGCAATCCCTCAGACCAACCCGGACGCGTTCCATCCTATCATAATCTACCACCCTCTGTCCGTCTAGCTGAGTTCTCGCAACTTAGTTAGTCAAGACAGAGCCCATATGACTCGTGGTTGCACTGGAAGCTTCACTACTTGAACGTCTCCAATCTCTTTGTTCCTAGGTGGCCGTCCACAAGTGCGATACACCTGGAGGTTTAGAGGTTCAACGACATGACGCCAGGGAACCACTCAACATAGTCCATCTTACCACTTCCATCAAGGTGTTTCATTAACTTAGTTGTTTTCTTAGTATTTGCAAAACAAGGTTTTTCAACACTTAGCCAAAACATGTGAAGTTCCCTTCCCAAAAACATAAGCGTAAGACAAGGTAACCTATAAAAAGAAGCAATTCTACTAAGGAGATGCAAAGACTAACCAAAGAGACCTAAGCAAAACCTAGCAAAGCTGTTAAGACAAAAACTCTTAAACAACCTACTCATGCATCTTCTACAAGAAAAGCTACAAGTGACAAAACTTTAGTAGGACAACAAGATGATGACACTTGCCTTAGTAATTTCTGAAGATTGTACTTCTCTTAATCAATACACGTGGCTCTCCGTACAACTATAAGATAGAAAATAACACAACATAAACACACCTTTCAAAGCAACATAATCAAACAAGACAAAAAAAAGTGTTTATTTGTTTTAACTTAGTCTTCACTTGTCTTGGTGATAATTGGACAAAAGATTGTGGCAAGAAGTTGACTTGACATGGATGGAGGGAATGGCTAAGTCAAGGACTTCTAGAGTTTGATGGGGGTTTTCTAAATTGTTAAGAAGTGTCAAACACTTAGCAAAAATAGCTTAAGGAGATTCTTAGGCTTGGTTTGAGAAGTTGGATGGATAAATTCTAAGTCATGAGGTCTATCACTTTCATCTTCTTGACTTGGGCTCTCTTCTCTTGATCTTCTTGTTTTTCCTCCATCTCCTTGTCTTCTCTTCAACTTCTTGTTTTGCCTTCAACTCCTTGTCTTCTCTTCAACTTCTTCTCCACAGTATTGATATGGGAAAATTCCTATGTCATATTGTTGGATGGGGTAGTCAGAATACTTAGAAGGATGTTGGGTAAGATGGAGTTTATAGTTTTGCACTTGGCAAAGATAGAGAGTAGATTTTTCACTAAGTCATGGTGGAGTTGAATGGTCATTAGAACTTAGGATACTAGATGACACCCCGCGCGTTGCGGCGGGATTTTCTTAGCGATGTATAGAAAAAAATATCTTTATGTAAGCTTTGATGTAAATCAGCGCATTACATTATTTGAAAGTTTGTAAATAGCTTATTACATAATCTGAGTTTTTGATAATTGCATTGGTAACTATTGTAGATGTTTGTGTCATCCGAAACGATAGCTGTGACATGTCTCCTTCCATGTTTGATGTATCCAACTATGAAGAACTCGTATGATATGATCCAAGTATTGTTGTGATATCAACACGTGAAGCTTCTCCTCTAGTAAAGTTTGATGTAGTGGCCGCTCCATGTCCTTGAGTTTTTGTATTGCCTCGGTATACATCTTGCTGGCTTTTATCTATCCTCATTGGTGTGCTGGATAGAAAGAATTGTAAAGTAGCAAGGTGAAATATAAATTGAAATGCATGGTTGACTGAGTAGTACCTGTTTTTGCCTCGCTCCATGTCACTGATGGGAGAAGCATGCGTGTTGAAAGTTGTATTTGTGTTTCGATATGGTCAAATGAATTGGTACCGTTCTTATATGGTGCCTTAATTTAGGTAAGGGGTTACTACAGCAGCTTTAAAATGGACATTGCAAATTAGTATTGGTTAGTTATATCATGTCTTAATTGGCAGCGTTCTTTTGCCAGGAAGAACAACAAAGATACTTCTATTTCTTCACGCACACCAGAGCTCATGATGCCCAGACACATTACCAACCAAAGCTGTAAACTGCAGTAGAGGAGTTACCTTCTGTGATGACAATGATGGCTGCTGGAGCAGCATACATGCCTTGGTCAGCAGCTCCCTCTCAGGGCCTAGCAAACACAGAAAATGTAAGCATGCTGTTAAATCGTTAATCCCCAAAAGGCCAATACCGTACCAATTGTTCAGAAAATTCCTCCTAACTAACCTCTATTCCTAAGTTGTATATGCCGGCGACGGTTATCAGAAGAAACATAATGGTTTAGTTCAGGGGCGACGACAGGTTTCGTTCAGAGTGCGTGCGACCGAATGACTACCATGACGTCTTGTAGGTTGAGAAATTTCAGTATTATCAATGATCAGAACTTGTTTTTCTTGTGTCTAGCCGATCTGTTTTAGTGTATTTGATGGAAGATTCCAGGGGAGTAACATATCCGACCAGCAAGAGTATGAGATAAAAGATATATGTGCATGTACTAATTAAATCTTATAGAGATGATGGCTTATGTACCAATGAAAGGATGTACAGTTGTCCAATGCGGCTGTACATGAGATGTCCCTCCTTGTTTGAGCGACCAGAACATAGAGTCCAAAAGATATCCAATGAAAGCAGTAGACAGAATTCAATGAAAGACCACTGAAATTTGGGGAGACAAATTGTCGAGCAGCCTTAGAGCGGGTGAGCCACCTAACAAATTGACAACCCATGAGTGAGGAGGTAAAAAGAAAGGGAGAAGGAGAGGCGGGAGCGCACAGGTACCAGAATTGAGACGCTGCAAGGGATGGACGCGAGCATGCTGGCCCGCTGGTACTCCATGGCGACGGGGAGCTTTATAAAAGTAGAGCGGCGAGCAGTTTCTTGGGCAATGATGGCTGATGAATGCTGAACGTGATGAGGCAGTTCTAGGAGCATTTGTGTTGAGCATGATGGGTCAGTTTCAAGAGCACTTTTCTGGGGGAGCGCATATCAAGCGGCGGCGGAGGCTGGAGAGAACCAGGAAGACGAAGAACTACATTTTTTTCCTCTGGAGGAAGGGGCGAGGGAGACTCCCTCAGGGAGTGAGGCAGGCTTCTCGTCAGGCCCAACTAAGAAGCCCATGTGGAGAAAATGCGTGAACGGAGTGACCCGCTAGGGCGAGACGACAAAGGTGGGCGGAAATAGAGGTGACGTGGACGCATCAGGGGGCTGGAAAATCAAGTAGTGGGGGATTGCTATATAGATATAAAAGATTTCACACCATTTGTAGAGTGGAACAACAGCCAAATAGCACAAGTGCATAATAGGAATTAGGATTTGATATTTGCAAGGTGCTCATATAACACAACTATATCTTGCAAAAAGGATGCACTAGTGGAGTTGACTTTTGAATAAGTGTAAAAAGTGTGTGAAGTATTCTGGTGGGTTTTCATTATCAAGGTAGGCAATTTGCAAAAGGAATTATGCCTAAGATATTTGTAGAATTAAATCTAGAGAGAAAATACGAAAATCCTCATTTGGATTTGAATACTTGAGAAAATTGGTGCAAATAATTTGTGTAGTGGTTCTACTGGACAGAGGACAACAATATGATCCACATGCAAAAAGGATCAATTGAAAAGGATTTATAGAACGAGCGTGGCAATCCAGATATTGACGGCGGTGTCAATGGAGACGCCTACACCGCCACATGCTCCATGCAGCGGGCGCCGCCTGCTTTCGTGCTCACTCTACGCTGTCGTGTCCCTGTTCTGGAGACCTCGCCGGAACTCTGTCTGCTTGTGCTCCACCAAAGAAAGGAACGATAATCCAAAATCCAGTGCTCCACGCCTCCACCCAAGGATCTGGTCAAAACATAGAGGAAAATATCAGAAAGCGATCAATATATGCAGTACGTCGTTACTCTATATATAATTATTCTGATTTCAAGAATACAAGTGTAACCAACCAGCAACCAATCAGATTATGCAGTAGTTTGTTACTCCATAATGGTTTTAATTTCAAAAAATTACAGACGTCCTAGATTTGATACTGAGATCAACAGCTCCAACAATGCATAATAGAACCTATCAAATTTTATTTCAGAATCTTCAGAAACTATCCATAATAGAACCTGAGACTAAATAAACGAGAATTAAGGTTCATAGAGACAACAATGCGACATAATATAATAGTAATGTCAGGTTCTTCAGGCCCTTAACTAGATGCCATAAATATGTTGGCTTATGTAGTGAAAAGAGCACACATGACCATCAGATCATATCCCTCTATTCCCAGCTTCCAAGCCAAATTAAGCGAGTAGAGCTTACTCACTTTGGGATTACAGAGAAACAACCAAAGCAATGAAGCATAACCATCAATGTATCTGATAGTGTTGTTCTCCGGTGTGTTGCGTCGTACACCCACATTTTTGAATAATTCACAATGAGCATTAGTACAATTTAATTCATCAGTTATGTACGTATATGATATTTAGATTAGAAGAATATCACGATATTCCTGAGGCAGTCACCAAAATGTCCAAAATCAAATCCCAGTGAGCAAATATGGAACTCTAAAACAAGTTGAAGTCATTCACCAATGAAATACGGGAACATTCCCTAACTCCCCAAGGCACGGCACATAAAATGAACCACTTTCACTTCTCACATCTTCTCTTCAGCAAATGCGAGTTACAAATACATGTAACAAATAAACATACATACATCCGCCAAGCAGACCAGTGTAATTCGAGAGGAATAAGAAGCAGTGGTCTGACCTTGATTCGTCGATTGCTGTCGGGGACGGAGTGGCTCCATCAAGCGACCAGTGTAATTGGAGAGGAATAAGATGTAGTGGTCTGACCTTGAGTCATCGATGGCTGCTGGGGATGGAGTGGCTTAGGTCGCCGACAGCACCGCTCTTCTTTGCTCTCGCTCGGGTCTTCGTGGCGTTGTGAGGCTCTGAAGACAGGCGAGAGCACACTGACGTGGGGCGATACCGTGGGAGCCGGGAAGATTAGGCGGCGGGCCGATGTCGTGGGAGCCGGGGAAAATAGAACAGACGAACAGGCGACTGAGGCGAGGCCGTGGGATCCGGGGAGATCAGGCGATGGTGTGCGCCATAGCGGCCTGGGAGAGCATGAGGCGGTCACCGCTGCGAGAGAAGTGGCTGGCGGGCGGGGGAGACATCAGGAGGTAGGGCGACGCCATGGGGAAGAAGAGAAACCAGAGAGGGGGAAAGTGAGACAGGTGAGTGGCTCATGTCTCCGTGTGTGCAGGTCCTTGCCCTCTATTCCAGGTGAGACCGTGAGAGATAGCACGTTAATTTCTTTTAGATGTCTTTTAGGAAATTTAGAGCACACAAAAAATGTGTATCCATAAAGGCAATGAATCTAACATATCAAATTTTCCTAAGTTTATTCTTAGGTAGCAATATAAATATATTATATTTTTATTCTATTTCAATTTCTTTTTTATAGACAATTTGTGGAGATAACATGGCTCAATATGACGACGCTTGAGGGGAATCGAATTAAAAACCTCCGGGTTTAACACCGTCAAATGAGGTGTGTGTATATTAGTGTCATTCTTCTTTATATACATGGTCGATATGATTATATATAAGTTTTTTTAGGACATTTGATTTGCTTAGATATTATCAATACTTAAAAAACACCGACCTAGACGCTAATGTTGTTGGAAGGTAATGAAAAAAAGGGCCGTAGCAACGCACGGGTATTCAACTATTTAAACTAAAAGAGATATCATATATTTGTCGGGTCAAGTGGGTACTAGCGTCGGCGTCAAAAACTTTTTTGGCAAGCAACCAACACGGCACTGCCCTGGAACCCGGCTGAGGAAGGGGGCCATAGCTCTTAGCCTAGACGCCCAGTTGTGGAAGGTTGATGACGCACGTCGCTTGGGGCAGTAAAGTTGACCCGCCGCCCGGCTCCGTCGTGCAAATATTTGATGCATGCTCCATCTCCTCCTTCTTCTTCGAGGTCCCCGCTGCCTAATATACTACACACATCGTGCCTCTGTCAACTCAAACATGTACAAGGTGGGACGAAAACGAGAAAGAAGAGCCTCTTCTTTGCCGCAGGGGACAGGTAGTTGGAGGCGCAGGTGGAAATTGTCGTCCATGGAAAGCACCCGTTTACTCACCAGGGAATCGATTGAACTCTCAAGGTTATAGAAGGGATGGACATGATAAAACTTGTGGATTCGATTATCATGTATATGTGTAGGTTTTTTCTGAAGACGTGTTGAGACATGTGTGGAGAAAAGCACATGAGAGACATATCCGATACAATCGGCTAATTTGACTGACGACCATGACATGAGCAAGGCAAAACCGACCCCTAGAACCAACGTCACTTGAGCATGCACATAGCAGGGGCAATGCATGTGGAAGATATTGCTGCAGGGAACAGGTAGGTGGAAGCGGGGTGGAAGTTGCGTTCTACGACAAAGTGCTCATTTACTCCCAAGAAATTGGTTAAACTCTCGCGGTTATAGAAGGGATGGGCGTGACAACACTTGTTGATTCGATTATCCTGTATATGTGTAGGGTTTTTATGGAGTCTCGTTGAGACATGTGTGGAGACAAGAACATGAGAGTCATATCTGATACAGTTGGCTAATTTGACGGATGACCATGGCATGAACAAGGTGAATCCGACCCCTATACATAACGTTACTTGAGCTTGTACATAGTAGGGGCAATGCATATGAAAGCTATTGCTTCAAAGCGTCTCTAGGATACAACAAAAGTGAAATCTATGTCAATTATATTGTCAAATTATAGCTTATATCGAGTTGCATTCTTATGGAAATTTATTTCTATGCACATCAACATTAGGTGTCTTATTTTAATTAACTATAATTTATTTATATTTTGGTTATGTTTGCCGCAAGAAAATAGATAGCCCGTAGCAACACATGGGCATTCAACTAGTATGTTTTAAGTTCTTTTTTAGATGTGTTTTTAGGTTGTTAACTGGGCCGTGTGCATACTCACTCCCTTTATCGTTTTCCGTTGTTCCTGCCTACTCCCTTCTCCTGTTTTACTTTTTTTTAACGGGTAAGGTCCGGAAGGATCCAGAGATTCATTCCAGAGGTGGTACAATTTTACAAGGAGGTTTAAAACAAAATAGGAAATAACAAAATGGCCCCTAACATTTACAACACACGCCCTAATGAGGACCTCGAACTCTCATGTTTACTTTGTTCACCCAACCACACGCGACAGATCGAACCGAGAGGGAGGGAGGGCTCCATGACATGTCGTCAGCGAGTGAGAGCTCCATGACATGGTAGGGCCGAGTGCGGGTTGCGGTAACCGACGTTGGAGAATAAGGGCAACTCTAACGGCCCGGCCTAAACTCACAACTCTCTGAAGTGATCCGACCAGATAACAAAATTTAAAAAAGTCAGCCCAATGGCCCCACCTAAACAGATAATGAGGGGGTAGACCGACGCATCCACAGTCCATATGTGGGTGAGAAATACGGTCAAGTGGACAACAACGACGATGGTTGGTTGTACGCGCGTGTCCGATTTGGGCCCGCATGTTAGTGAACCAAAAAAGGGTCACTACCATGCTACATAAAAAGTTGTCGCCGACCATGTTTACCTACTAGCTACCCTACCCTACTCGCCATCGTCGCACCGTCATCCTTGGTCGCCAGTCCTGTACATAGCAGTGTCATCCTAGCCGGCGTCGCTGGCGTTCGAGCACTCGTCGTCGGTCTGGCGCGTGCATGGCCTGGCAACGAGCTAATGCCGGCGGTGATGACGCTCGATGGTGAGCTCATGGATCTCGCGGCTACGCCTCGCCACCGCCATCTCCTCGTCCCAGCGGGCCCGGTTGAACGGATCGTATGGGCACCTAGAGGGGGGGGTGAATAGGTGCTACTCAAATTTTAGTTCTTTTTCAATTTAGGCTTGACACAAAGGTAAATTCACTAGATATGCAACTAAGGTGAATTTACCTATATGTCAACTAGCAAGCTAAGCAAGATACAATATATAAAGGCAATAAAGGATAGAGGTAACCGAGAGTGGAGCACGCGGAGACCCGGATGTAATTCCCGTAGTTCCTTCCTTTTTAGGGGAAGTACGTCTACGTTGGAGGGGTGTGGTTGCCACAAAGGCCTAACCAACGCCACAAAGGCTCACCCTATTCTCTGGTGCAAGCTTCCGCCACAAAGGCCTAGCTCACTTTCCACTAAGGGATTCCTCAAGGCGGAACCGGCCTTTACAATCTTGGGGCACGCATCCACAACCGAATTGGAGGCTCCCAAGCACAACACAATGCTGTCAAACAACAAGTAGCAATATATCAAATACACAAACAAGGTCTTGGGACACAAGGGAACCCAAGACACAAGGGCCCTCAAGCAAATGAGAGGGGAAATCAAATCGCTTCGGTGAGGATGTAGATGATGGTCTTCTCCTTCGATTCTCCAAAGATCAAGAGCTTTGGTGGGTTGAGGGAGGAGATCTAGTTGAATTGGTGGCTCAACAATGGTGGTGTTCTTCAATTTGGTCGAGCTGCCCGTTGGAGAAGAAGAGGGGGGTATTTATACCCCCCAAAATATCTGACCGTTGCCAGCCAGGAAGTCCGGCTATAGCCGGAGATAAGTCCGGCTAAAGCCGGCCACACCGGCTAAAGCCGGCCTCAGACCGGCTATAGCCGGCCTGAAATATCCGGCCCAGCCGGAAATAGCCGGACAAATAGCCGGTTGAGTCCAGAGGCGCAGGACCCCTCTCGAAAACGAGCAGTCCGGCTATAGCCGGTCTGGGACCGGCTAAAGCCGGCCTTCCTGGCCAACTTTTATCTGAAACTTCTCCCAGAGCTGATTTTCACCATTTCCTCAATAATTTCCTTTAGGCAATATTAAATATCAAGTATAATATAGGAAACCCAATATCTTGTGCAAGAACATAATTAAATCCTGCAAAGCATAATCACACATTAATAGATAATGTATTGTTAACAAACGCCAAAATCAATTAGGCGGGAAATGCTCTTTCAATCTCCCCCTTTTTGGTGTTTGATGACAATACATAATTTTGCATGTTTCAAACTATATAAAATATAGACGGAGCTCCCCCTTGCTATGTGCCTTATTTTAAATTTGTATTTGAATACAAAGACACATCAACAAGAAGAACTCCCCCTAGATTTTATAATGTGATCCATATGTGCACAAGATATATATCATAATTCAATAGCACATAATCAACAAACATATAATATGACAAGATATAGCAAGTAGGATTAATAACGATAATCATAAGGTCTACTACACAATAAGCATATAGTTCAACACATAGTAGATAACGATAAGTTTAACCATGGGACACAAGCAAGCACACAATATAAGAGCTTGTGGCCCAACCAAATCCAAATGGAAAACCAAATCCAAATGGAAACACATGCAAATGGGACTTTCTCCCCCTTTGGCATCAAGGCGCCAAAAAGGGAGACCGCAACATGAGATCACTCATCAACATCATCAAAGTCCTCATCATCCTCATCATCTTCTTGGTCATCGTCTTCTTCCTCTTCATCATCATCTCCATCTTCTTCCTCATCTTCATCATCAACGGCTTCCTTGCCCTTGGAGGTGACTTCGGCTAACTCCTTCCAATCAAAGGTTGAGCCCTCATTCCACTTGCCAAATGAAAAAGTGTCCTCGGATTGATCTTGCTCTTGGGACTCTTCTTCATGGCTAGCACCTTTGCCCTTCTCCACAGCCCTCAAACGTGCATCCAAATCCTTTTGCTTCTTGTGGATGTGCTTGCGGTCCACATAGTCCTTGTATTGAGTGTGACGCACATCATTGTTCATGCAAAACAAAGCCCTTTGCCACCACTTGAGCTTCTTCATCTCTTGAGCCATTCCACCACTTGGTGGATCCGCATTCTTCCTCCTAGAACCGGTAGCATAGATGTTGCCACCCAATACATCACTCGAAGAGGGATAAGCACTTGAGGTGCTAGACACCAAATGAGCGGTCTTCTTGTAGAGCTTGTTGGGCTTGTGCACTTCCAACTCTTCATCAAGCAAATCTTCTTCAATCTCAAAGTCTCCTTCAATGCCTCTGTCAATGATGAGCCTCATGATGAATGGAGCAAAAGGAGGAATCTTCCTATCAAGCATAGCAATCTTCATCTCCATGAAGATGAAGTACATCACATCGAGCTCCATCCCTTCACAATCTCTTCCGGCCTCGAAGACAAGACGGGCATGGTGGAGCAAATGCACAAGACCACCTCTGATAGAATCATTGTTGCCCCCACTTGGAGCAATGTTGGCACGGAACATCCGGAGCAAAATATCATAGAGGGGAAGGAGATTTGCAGTCTCTCCCGCTTTGCCCCCTGGACCATACAAGCACTGGATCTTCCCCTTGTTGTACTCAGTGGTGTCAAGATGCAAGCGGGCACCTCTAGGTCGATGAATGCCATCAAACCTATAGCCCAAGAGCTTCCCAAAACGAGACATGGTCGAGTACTTCCTCACTTCACCTGTCATCCAAGTGAAACCAACCTCATCCCGAGTATCAAACTCCAAAGTGGCAAAGAACTGCTGAATCAGATGAGGATTGTAGTCTTGCTTGAAGACCATCAACTTGTGCAAACCCAACTTCTCGGTGACCCAAAGAGCATCGGCAAAGTACTCATCCCTGGACAGCGATGCTATGTTGGTGACCTTCATGGGGCAAACCTTTGTGCTCATGGTCACATAAATCTGCTCAAATATCCTCTCATGCTCTGACCGGTAGAATGACCCACTGTCAATGTCCCTAGGCATGGTGTAGAATTTCTGCCCACGGAACTCCCGGTACTCTTGCTTGGACAGCTTCTTGAGATCACTAACGTTGGCAAACAGAGATTTCTTCTTCCGTTCTTCCAACCGCTTCTTCTTCATAGCAGCTGTCACACGGGCATCTTGATGCTCTTGACGGCGAGCAAGCGAGGGATCAACATATCGTGACCGCTTGGGTCGAGAGCCACCTGCACACAGCATATAGGTAGAAAGCATATAGGATAAGCATGCATGCCAGAGGATCAAGGAGCAATAGCATAAAAGGAAAAAGCATGACAGTAGTAGGTGATCTACACCGGCTATTTTCGGTCTCAGGCCGACTATAGCCGGTCTGACACCGGCTTTAGCCGGACCAGATGGACAAAATCGAAATCTCAGCCGTAGGCCACCAAAACTTGTCAAACATTTTCAATCTATACAATGCAGAGAGAATCACAAGACCAAACAATCCCAGATGAACAACAAGGTCCCATTGAATCAACTAACCCTAACCCTAGAGAGACCTAGGGAGAGAGAGAGGAGAGAGAGTAGGGGGGAAGGTACCCTGGTCCATGGGAGGGCGCCGGAGAGATGGGTCGTCCGATGAAGGAGCTCCGGCGGCTGGAGAAGGGGTGAATGGCGGCGGCGGCGGCGGGTTCCAAGGGAGGGGCTCGAGCGAGGAAGATAGGCGTGGGGGGGGGGTAACTGAGGAAACCCTCACCCCCACGACCTAAAGTGATGGGCTCGAAATCCCCAGGCCGGCTATAGCCGGGTGGGCCGGCTAAAGCCGCACCCCGGCTATTTCCGGTGGAGGACCGGCTATAGCCGGTCTAGATGGCACAAACCTGATGATTTTGAGTTCTGGAAGTTCTGGGCTTGCAAGAGAGGATGATTTGGCTTTAGGTAAGTGGGCTTTGGACAGAAAACATGCATGGAGTGGTTCTCGGCACTTGGCATTGCAAAACACAAGAAAACTTTGAAAATCCAATGCAAGTGCCTTCCCATTTCACGGATAGAGACAATGACAAGAAAGCTCAATGAAACTCAAATAAGATTTGCAAGGAATCAACTCTTCGAAAAGAAGAGGTCGGTGGCCGAGGCCACCATGTATGAGTGTCATGGCATTGGGCCGCGAAGATATATCTTGGGTCCATAACCAATACTCGTCATTGAAGCTCATATATCACAAAAATGATAGAAAGAGAACAATTTTATCACTATTGGCACTATGGGGGGAGGGATAGCCCAATTAATTAGGACCGCACTCCCCCTATCTCCATGCCCACACCTAAACCAAACAAGTATTGAAGAATAGGTGTATTTGCAAGATGCTCATGCCACACTCCTTGAATCAATGATATTTAGCTCATTCCTCAAATATCCAAATCTTGCTTCATCAAGGGGCTTCGTGAATATGTCGGCAAGTTGATCCTTGGTGCTTACATATGCAAGCTCAATATCACCACGGGCAACATGATCTCTAATAAAATGATTCCGGATCTCAATATGCTTGGTTCTTGAATGTTGCACCGGATTATATGCTATCTTGATAGCACTTTCATTGTCACATAAAAGAGGCACTTTGTCACAATTGACACCATATTCCTTTAAAGTTTGCCTCATCCATAAAAATTGAGTGCATCCACTTGCGGCGGCAATATATTCGGCTTCGGCGGTGGAGAGAGATATACAATTTTGCTTCTTAGAAGACCAACACACCAAAGACCTACCAAGAAATTGGCAAGCTCCGGAGGTTGATTTCCTATCATCCTTGTCACCGGCCCAATCCGAATCCGTGAAGCCAGAAAGAGAGAAATCCGAGCCCTTGGGATACCAAAGCCCATAAGTTGGGGTATGAACCAAATATCGAAAGATTCTCTTAACCGCCATAAGGTGGCTTTCTTTAGGAGCGGCTTGATACCTTGCACACACACCTACACTCAACACAATATCGGGTCTAGATGCGCAAAGGTAAAGCAAAGAACCGATCATAGAACGGTATACCTTTTGATCCACATCTTTACCATTGGGATCAAGCTCAAGATGACATTTTGTGGACATTGGTGTGGCGGCCCCATTAAGTTCCTTCATCTTGAACCTCTTGAGCATGTCTTGGACATATTTGGCTTGATAAATAAAAGTCCCTTCTTTCAATTGCTTGATTTCAAAACCAAGAAAGAACTTCATTTCGCCCATCATAGACATCTCGAACCTATCGGTCATAAGCTTTGAAAATTCATCATTAAAAGCTTTGTTAGTAGAGCCAAAGATAATATCATCAACATATAGTTGGCATACGAAAAGCTCCCCATTGACCCTCTTAGTAAAAAGAGTAGGATCGATTTGCCCAACTTCAAACCCACGGTCTACCAACAACTCCCTAAGGTGCTCATACCATGCACGTGGGGCTTGTTTAAGGCCATAGAGTGCCTTATGGAGTTTGTAGACATGGTTAGGAAAGTTGAGATCCTCAAACCCCGGGGGTTGCTTAACATACACTTCCTCTTTCAATGGACCATTAAGAAATGCACTCTTAACATCCATTTGTTGCAACTTAAAATTATGATGAGTGGCATATGCAAGAAGGATACGGATGGACTCAAGGCGAGCCACGGGAGCATAAGTTTCTCCAAAGTCAATGCCTTCAACTTGAGAGAAACCTTGAGCAACCAATCTTGCCTTGTTCCTCACAACAATTCTATGTTCATCTTGCTTGTTCTTGAATATCCACTTTGTGCCAATCACATTGCGGCACTCCTTTGGCTTCTCCACTAACACCCATACATTATTGCGCTTGAAGTTGTTGAGTACTTCATGCATAGCATCCAACCAATCCAGATCTTCAAGTGCTTCAAATACTTTCTTGGGTTCAACCATGGAGATATAAGCATGATGAGAGCTAAATTGTGCCAATTGACGCCGGGTTGACACTTTGCTTCTTAAATCTCCAATAACCCTCTCAAGGGTATGACCTTTAAGTTCCAAGTCCCTTTCAACTCTTTTCTTGCGACAGGCTTCGATCTCCTCATTTGACCTTGGAGGAGTCACTTGATCATCTTGATCATTTTGGTCCCCGTCTTGACCATCAAATTGACCTTGATCATTATCATCTTCATGAGTAGGTTGATCTTGGTCTTGTGAAGAATTGGGGGCGGTTGAGATAACCGGAGAGGATGGTGGTGCCCCTTCTTCTTCATGAAGGTCCTTGTCTTGTTCTTCGGTTGGTGCATTAGTTGCTTCCTTGGGAGAGGCTTGTTGAGCTTGTGAAGATGAAGGCTCCACTTGAGTAGAGCATAGTCCTTCCCGGTCGGCCACAAGGTGTCCCTCAATGGGGCGGAAAAATCCCACGCCCATTCTTCCTATGGCTTCTCGAGGTATTTCATCATCTACATCACAAGAAACAACATCTCGCCCCCCTTGGGAGCTATCATTCTCTTCGAATACCACACTACAAGATTCTTCAACACGTCCGGTGGACTTGTTGAAGACTCTATAAGTGTGGGATTCGGCACCATAACCAACAAAAATACCTTCTATTGCTTTCGGATCAAATTTACCTAAACGAACTCATTTTCTTTTAAAGAAACACTTACACCCGAAAACCCGGTAGTAGGAGATGTTGGGCTTGCTTCCGGTGAGTATTTCATATGGAGTCTTGTTTAGGCCTTTGCGGAGGAAGAGCCGGTTTGATGAGTGACAAGCCGTAGAGATAGCTTCGGCCCAAAAGTTGTATGGAGACTTAAACTCCGCCAACATGGACCTAGCCATATCCATAAGAGTCCGGTTCTTCCTTTCGGCTACACCATTTTGTTGAGGGGTATATGCAGCGGAATATTGATGACGAATCCCCTCATCACTAAGAAATCCATTTAAGGTGTAGTTCTTGAACTCCGAGCCATTGTCACTTCTAATTGCCAAAATAGTTTGCCCATGTTGACGTTCAACTTCTTTGGCAAAGTCGATGACGGTTTGTTGAGTCTCACTCTTATGCTTGAAGAAGTAAACCCAAGTATATCTTGAATAGTCATCAACAATCACCAAACAATATTTCTTCCCACCAAGACTTGCATGAGAGGGAGGACCAAAAAGATCCACATGAAGGAGCTCCAAGATCCTCTTGGAAGAAATGATAGTCTTGCTTGGGTGGGGAGAATCATGCATTTTTCCTAGAACGCAAGCCCTGCAAACACGATCTTTGGCAAAAGAAACATTCTCTTTTAGTCCGAGTATGTGGCCACCCTTGTGAAGGCTTTGCAAAGTTCTCATATTGACATGGGCTAGTCGGCGGTGCCAAAGCCAACCCACATCGGCCTTTCCAAATAAACACATTGCACTTGTAGTGGTTTTCCCCGAAAAGTCCACCACATACAAGTTATTTTCAATGTGTCCAACGAAAGCGACCTTTAGAGACTTGCTCCACAAGAGTACCACAATGTCATTATCAATGAAGACGGCAAAGCCCATCTTACCAAGTGCACGAACTGAAAGTAAATTATAACCTAGGGTCTCAACAAGCATGACGTCCACAAGGGAAATATCCGGTGCGACCACCACCTTGCCAAGACCCAATACCTCGGATTGTGACATGTCTCCATAAGTGACGGTTATATGATTGTCATTTGGTCTCATCTCCGTCATAATCTTCTTGCTTCCGGTCATATGACTTGTGCATCCACTATCAAGCACCCATTTTGATCCACCGGAAGCATAGTCCTACAAGAGATCATTGCTTGGTTTTAGGTCCCCATTTTTCAATGGGTCCTCTTTTGTTAGCAACAAGGGTCTTTGGAACCCAAATAGACCAAGCAACATAACCATCATTTGGACCAACATATTTTGCATAAACATCACCATAATAATCACGAAATAAAACATAGTGAGGATTAGCAATTCCCGCATGATCATCATGAGTGGCTTTGCCACCCACAATAGGATCCTTCTTTGCTTGAGCGGGCTTGGCCTTCTTTTTCTTGTTGTTCTTCTTCTTCTTCTTTGAGACATAGCCAATCCCCGTTTTATCACCAAATGCCTTTTGCTTACTCAAAAGGTCATTCAAGTTTTTCTCACCTATGGGAATGGAGGACTTGGCAAGCTCATCTTTCAACCTAGCATTTTCTTCAATGACATTTGCATGATCACAAGTAGAAGTAGAAGAACTAGGCACATTATTCTTAGTCAATTGAATTTGAAGTTGTTCATGTGACTTGGTAAGAATAGAGTGTTCACTTTTCAAGGCCTTGTGAGCCTTGTCAAGATCTTCTAAATCCTTAACAAGTATATCATGACCAACACCAAATTCAACCTTTTCCTTTTTAAGCATTTTTACTTTAGCACGAGCATGGTCACGCTCTTTAGTGAGTTTGGAAACAACTTCATTATTAGCTTCCTCAATAGAATCGAGCTTCTCTTCAAGAGTTGCTCGTTCCACTTGCTCTTCTTCAAGAGACTCGGTTAGTGAGGCAATATCTTGAGCATATTCTCTTTCAAGCCTCATTTGTTCATCTAGTTTTTCAAGAGTTTTACCATATTGGCTCAATAGACGTTCAAAGTGAATCTTATGAACACCATCTACACTAGACACATAGTCATCAAAAGCAATAATTTCTTCCTTTACTCTAAGACTAGCAAGATCATTCAAGGAAGCATCGTTTGTCTTAGAGGAAGAGAAGGATGTGGGTGATACCTCGGAAGACTTGGCCATAAGGCACTTGACGTTCTTGACAAGAGAATCCTCATTGGGGGATTCAAAGAGTGATGTGGAGGAAGTGGAGGTGGTTGCCATTGCGGCCATCTCACTAGTTGTGGTTTCTTCTTCATCACTCTCACTTGCGGAGTACTCTTCTTGAGTCAAGAACACAAACTTTGGTTGTTTCTTCTTTGGTCCACCCTTCTTCACAAATGGCTTCTTGGATGGTGACTTGGTCTTGCTTTTGAAGATGAGCTTTCCACCATGGTCTTCTCTCTTCTCATAAGGACACTCGGCAACAAAATGAAATCTATCATTGCAATTGTAGCATGTCCTCACCCTTTGACCATTGTTGTCATTCCTTTGATAGCCACTTGACTTGCTTCTCCTTTGATTGTCTTCTTTGGCCTTATGTGGATCAACCCAAAAGGTTTTTCCATAAAAGGCCATGTGCTCATTGTACTCATGCCTTATGTCCTCGGGACACATTTCAAGCCTTGCTTCAATACTTGCTTGAGAAGGAATCTCTTTCTCAACCACACTAGCCTTTAATGCAAGATTGGAGCTTCTTTGCATTCCTATGGCACGAGCACGAGCATCCTCCGCATTTTGTGCGGCAACCTTGTAGGCTTGAATCTCTTGTATCACTTAATTTGAGGTCATCTCATTGAAGTTGTGCTTGCCTTGGACACTCTTCACATCCGCGGGCTCATATGGAGTAAGAGCAAGAATGTACTTCATCTTGATCCACTCATCATCAATATGGTGAGCACCGAGGTTCTTGAAGGTGGTAGCGATAGCCTTGAGTCTTCTATACATTTCTTGATGGTCCTCACCATCCAACATGAAGAACCCCTCCGCTTGATTTGAGAAGGCCACATATCTTGTTTTCTTCATACTCTCATTGCCAACAAAGACGTCGGAGAGTCCTTGCCAAGCTTCTTTGGCGGTGGAGAAATGTTGGATGTGAGGCAAGTCCTTGGACCCAACGGCGACTTGAATCATGTGGAGAGCGGTAGCATTGAGTTGACTATCGACCGTCTCTCTTCTTGTCATGTTGTGTGGATCCACGGCCTTGAAACCTTCCTCAACGATCCTCCAAAGCTCGATGCAAGAACTGCGCATATGAGAGATCATTTGATATTGCCATTGACCAAAGTTTAATGCATCAAGCTTAGGTGGATCTCCTCTATTGTTAATATGAGGATGAGGAACCGGCGGGTCGGGTGAATACCAAGGAGGGAATTCACCTTTCCCGTCACCCTTGGTGGAAGACTTAGCATCGCCATTTTTATCGGTACCCTCCACATCAACCACTACATTCTCCACTTGTGGAGTAGCGGGTTTTTCCGGAGGTGGAGAGGCATTAGCGGTTTTAGCTTGCATGAGTTGCGCTATCATTTCACGCAACTCGTTTATTTGAGTTGTCATAGAAGTCATGGATGATTCCAAAGATTTGAACTCACCCATGGAAACTTGACCCGAGCCCTCACTCGGAGAGGTGTCCATACTCTTAGGCGGTTAAGCCCGAATAAAGAGCCGAGGCTCTGATACCAATTGAACGGATCATATGGGCACCTAGTGGGGGGGGGTGAATAGGTGCTACTCAAATTTTAGTTCTTTTTCAATTTAGGCTTGACACAAAGGTAAATTCACTAGATATGCAACTAAGGTGAATTTACCTATATGTCAACTAGCAAGCTAAGCAAGATACAATATATAAAGGCAATAAAGGATAGAGGTAACCGAGAGTGGAGCACGCGGAGACCCGGATGTAATTCCCGTAGTTCCTTCCTTTTTAGGGGAAGTACGTCTACGTTGGAGGGGTGTGGTTGCCACAAAGGCCTAACCAACGCCACAAAGGCTCACCCTATTCTCCGGTGCAAGCTTCCGCCACAAAGGCCTAGCTCACTTTCCACTAAGGGATTCCTCAAGGCAGAACCGGCCTTTACAATCTTGGGGCACGCATCCACAACCGAATTGGAGGCTCCCAAGCACAACACAATGCTGTCAAACAACAAGTAGCAATATATCAAATACACAAACAAGGTCTTGGGACACAAGGGAACCCAAGACACAAGGGCCCTCAAGCAAATGAGAGGGGAAATCAAATCGCTTCGGTGAGGATGTAGATGATGGCCTTCTCCTTCGATTCTCCAAAGATCAAGAGCTTTGGTGGGTTGAGGGAGGAGATCTAGTTGAATTGGTGGCTCAACAATGGTGGTGTTCTTCAATTTGGTCGAGCTGCCCGTTGGAGAAGAAGAGGGGGGTATTTATACCCCCCAAAATATCTGACCGTTGCCAGCCAGGAAGTCCGGCTATAGCCGGAGATAAGTCCGGCTAAAGCCGGCCACACCGGCTAAAGCCGGCCTCAGACCGGCTATAGCCGGCCTGAAATATCCGGCCCAGCCGGAAATAGCCGGACAAATAGCCGGTTGAGTCCAGAGGCGCAGGACCCCTCTCGAAAACGAGCAGTCCGGCTATAGCCGGTCTGGGACCGGCTAAAGCCGGCCTTCCTGGCCAACTTTTATCTGAAACTTCTCCCAGAGCTGATTTTCACCATTTCCTCAATAATTTCCTTTAGGCAATATTAAATATCAAGTATAATATAGGAAACCCAATATCTTGTGCAAGAACATAATTAAATCCTGCAAAGCATAATCACACATTAATAGATAATGTATTGTTAACAAACGCCAAAATCAATTAGGCGGGAAATGCTCTTTCACCGGTCCCTGGCCATCTCTTCCCTCACTGCTGCCTCTGATGTCGCCTCCTCCGCGAGCTCCTCCGCCCTAGCCGCCTCCTGAGCCGCTGCCGCTGCCTCATCCCTCCCTTGCCGCGTTGGCCTGCACTGCCAGCATGGCCGATGAACCACAAATATAGGGGGTGTATTGTAGTACTTTCGATAAATAAGAGTGTCGAACCCAACAAGGAGCAGAAGGTGTTGACAAGCAGTTTTAATCAAGGAATCACTGTAAATACTAGCAAACGGGTTTTTAGGGATATTTGATAATGCAGATAAATAAAGTACGAGTAAATAAAAGACAGTAATAATAATTGTTGCGAGTGGCCCAATCCTTTCTAGAGGAAAGGACAAGCCGGCTGTGTTACTTATGATTACCAAACGTTCCTGAGGACACACGGGAGTTTTGTCAAGTGCTTTCGCTTCATACAGTTGATTAATCTTCATTGGTTTGATAGGTGTTATGGGGTTCAACCTATGCTAATGCACTACCCCAACTTGGACTAATATATACTTATGATTATACCCCTTGCAAGCATCTGCAACTACAAAAAAGTAATTAAGATAAATCTAACCACAGCCTTAAACTCTGAGATCCTACACTCCCTGGTGCACTGGTTTCCTAACGGGGGTTTAGGTTTCTGTCGCTCTGGCAACCCCACAATTAGTAGCCAAATACACAATGCATTCCACTAGGCCCATTGACAAGGGTATAGTTAATAGAGCCCATTAGTTGAGTACCCCTGAGGCCCGATAAGCTAGGCCCAATTGTAATGATAGTCGAATACGAGTTCTTACCGTATGTCGATATTGTAATCTGTATCGGACCCTACCCGATCCTCGAGACCTGGCCACCTATATATAGGGGCCAGGAGGGGACGATGTATGGCAGATTGAAAGCAAGCCAGGTTGAACACCCAAGTTTACTTTCGACACACACCTATTTCGACTAAACTTTACCTTCGAGTTCATCCAACGCCCTATCTCTCCGATCCTAAGTCCTTCATCTAGGACATTTGTCGAGTTAACCCCTCGTCAATTGGCGCCGACCATGGGGAACTTGGGCGTTTGAATCATGAATTCGACGGCTTTTTCGCTTTTAGCCAACAGCAGTACAGAAGTCGACAAAAATCAAGAGATGGAATTGACAATCGGAAGCTTAAACATCCTCATCGGACCGTCGGGTTCATCTCGCCTTTCAGATCCGACGAAACAAGATCCGTCGGCAAGTGAGCCCAAAACAACAACAATGATGGAATATTCTGAAGGCTCTTCCAGCGAGGTAAACTCGCCGGTCAGCCCAGAGGAAGTGCAAAAAGAAAAGAACGCAGAGGACAACGAAGAAAAGGAAAATTTTGACGTAGGAGTCCAACTCGAAGGTCTCATGATCTGCCTCGACGATATTGCGGACAAGTCAATAGATACATGGAAGACAGGATTAGAGCTTTCTGAGGATAGTAACTCGATCTTCTCAAGCTTCAAGGGTAACATCGGCAAACAATGCCAGGTGCTCGCCATTATAGGAGATAACTCAGAAGAGTTCGACGAAAACGACAATCCAGTACTAAACCCAGCAAATATCGACAGAGGAGCAAATCACCTAGCAGAAGGGCAAACACCAGAATTCCTCGCAACCAGGGAAAAAATTCGACTATCAGTCGACGAATGGAGGATAATAAGAGAAGCCGTAGAACACGGCAAGCCAATACCATCAAATTCTAGCAAAGACATGCTCTTGGGGTATCACTACGCCCTAAGGCAACAGGCCAATCAATTAGCAAAGGAGAAAATAGAGATACAAAGAAGAAAAGATTCAGCCATTGCAGCTAGCGAAGCTGCTCGAAAAGCATGAAGCGACGCATCATACAGCAACGCAAGGAAAAATCGTCGACACGGTTCAAGGTACGATAACCTCGAGTACTCCGACAGGCAAAGTATTTTTAAAAACCTCGACTCGTCCTTCCTATCGGTCGACGAGCAGGGAAACATCCTACCGAAAACTCCTGAAGCAGCACTAGTGGCAGCACAAGCATATCTACTTACAACTCGACCAAGTCCAGGAGATCCTAGAGAACATATGCATAGAGCAGCACTGAACGGACTCAACATGGTGGGTCACAAGCTATCAGCAAAAGGAGAAGAAGCATATCACCACAAGGAAGTGCACAAAGCAAGGTCACCTCGCCGTCACAATAGTCCTCGGCGCAGAAGCAGCAAGCACCGATCTCGATCGCCATCATCAAAACAGCACGGTGGAACTCGAAGATCGCGATCCCCAAATGAAAAATGCGACTATGAAGACGACGAAAAAGAGATCGGGGCATCATGTCGTACCCGCAGGGTTCGCACCACTCCAGTTCCCAAGGGATTCAAGCTACCTCATGATCAGCAAAAATACGACGGATCACAGGAACCACAATCATGGCTCACAGATTACTTACAAGCAGTTCAAATATTAGGAGGAACCAAGGAAACAGCAATGCAAAGTTTGCAACTACACCTCACTGGCGCAGCAAGGTCATGGTTGAGCAAACTAGAGAAAGAATCTATTGGAAGCTGGGAAGACCTCACAAAGCAATTTACAAGCAACTTTAGGTCGACATACAAACGACCAGCATCAATAGAAGAAGTCAAAGCATGTGTGCAACAGCGCGACGAAACACTATGGGCATACATCCAAAGATGGAGCCTTATCAAAAATTCAGCAGTCGAAGTTTCAGACGAAAGAGCAATAGATGCGTTCATCATTGGATTAAGACGAAGAGACCTAGTCGAGGAGATGGGTAGAATCAAGCCAAAAACAGTGTCAGACCTCATGGACACAGCAAACAGATTCGCAGATGGAGAAGATGCGTGTAACAACAAGAGGACGCGATCTCCAGAAGATGATAGAAGAAATAGATATGGAAGTCAAAGGAGACGGTCCAGAAATTACGACAACTATGGCCCTCATAGCCAAGTCGCCGCAGGATACAAAGACAACAGCTACCAAGGAAGTGATCGAAGAAGTTCAGGATATCGCAGTTACAGAAAAGAGGACTATAAAAAATTCCCCGTAAGAGAATCCAGAGAGTACAACCCCTCGCCAGAAGACATGCTCAACGGACCTTGTCATATACACTCAGCGTTCGTCGATGGGAAGCGAGTATCACGGCATGCAATGAAAGATTGCACAACATTCTTAAAACTTCAAGAGGCGGCACTAAACAAGCAAATTGAAGCAAGGCGACAAGGATTCGAAGGAAGCAACAACCCTCCGGCAAAGCAGCAAGGAAACAATGGAGCTCCTCAAGGACAAGACCAGCAAAACCAGGGACACGACGACGACGAAGGGTATGTTCCATCAAAAGGACACATCACAGCAATGATACAACCTGTACCCAAGTCGAACAAAGAAGAGAAGAGCATAACTCGACAAGTCAACCTAGCAGTCATCTCACCTCCAGCCACAACGGAGTATCTGCACTGGTCAGAACAACCGATAGAGTTCAACAGAGAAGATCACCCTATAACAGTACCTCGGCCGGGAAACGTGCCTTTGGTATTCAAAGCTCAAATCGGCGCGTATGATGTCGACAGAATATTCATGGATGCAGGGAGTGGAATTAACCTGATATACACAAAAACACTCCGAGCAATGCATATATCACTAGAGTTCCTAAAGCCAACAGATTGTTCCTTCCATGGAATCGTACCAGGAAGTGCCAATTACCCGCTGGGTCAAATAGCACTCAATGTTTGCTTCGGCAACCGACAAAACTATAGAAGAGAAAAGCTAGACTTCGAAGTCATGGACTGGCCATCTCAATATCACGCGATCCTCGGACGACCCACGTTTTCGCGATTCATGGCAGTGCCTCACTACACATATTTGGTACTTAAAATGCCAGGACCAAGAGGAATAATTACAGTGAAAGGAAGTTTTGAAGTTTCAGATCTCTGCGACAGAGAGTTCCACAAGATGGCGCAAAATTTTGGCGTAATAGCCAACCATGTAGAAAAGGCAAAAAGCGCGACTACAGAGGGCGTCAAGCTACTCGAAGGACGCGTCGCGGAGCCCGAAACGAAGAAACCACGAGTAGGAGCATCAGGAGAAGACACAGACGCAGAGGAAAAAGGGAAAGCCATGGCGGCATAAGCATCAAAAGGCAATAGAGTAGAGTAGAACAATACGGCTGTAAAAGCCACGAGTTATACCAGGGGCAATGCCCTCTAGATCCAGAACACAGGTCACAGGCCGGATCTCTTGGGTCACCCCATGTATCTTACATTACAAGTATAATAAAGACGAAACGTTCCTCATATTCGAGTTTACGAGTCTTTCAAAGAGAAAGTGCAGCAAACGCACGAATCATATAGTAACGCCCTGAGAATAAGTTTCAGACGCATAGTCGCGAAATAAATAAACTCTCGTGTTCCACACACACCTTACAACATCGGGTTTTCAGAATCATCTACACCTAAAGGGTCTAGGTAGTGAAACTCGTGGAAAAACGCGGAGTCTTCTTGCAACAACCTGGCTATAATTCGTCGGGCAGGCTGTAAGGTACTCTCTAAGTGTACTCGAAGGCTTGCCCCACCAGGAGGATAGCTCAGCGACATAGAACTATAATTGAGTCTTGGCTGCCACTTGCGTATCCACCCAAGAGCAAAATTGGCACCTGCCACTAGGTTCAGTTCTATCAACCGATGAATTCTCTGGCTGGATCTGAAAGTGTCAAGGAGAAGTGGGAAAGTAGCAGGCAGAGGATTGCAAGGAAGCATGACCGAGTGCATAGTAACGAGAGCTCTCCTACAGCCATCCATTGCCTCGCCAATATGCTGGGCACGGTCCTGAAGCAATACAATAGCGCTTCGGCATCGAGGATCCGACCATAAATTTTCAACACCTGCGGACATCTTTTCCAGAGCCGCACTTCGCTCGGTAACCCGACGATTTTCAGCAGCAAAATCCAAGCAAGTGCCTATAAGGGCAAAGGATATCACAAAAGTAACAGTAGAGCAAAAAGCAAAGAAAGTAAGTCGAGAGGAAACTTACATCGCAACATCTCACAGGCGGATTCGACGATACCGAGAATAAAAGAATTGCATTCTTCGTGATGCAAAATCTTTGCCGTCAAGCTGGACACTTCATCACCAAGAGTCGACACCTGCTTCGTCAGGGCAGAAGCTTTTCTAGCTTTATCAAGCGCCATCTGAGCTTGGCGTTTGGCTGAAGTCAAGCGAACCTCAAGGTCAGAAATCCTCGAAGAATATTCTGCGTACTGATCGCATCGACTAGGAGGCGATGGATTCCTCGAATTCAACGTATTGGCAGAAAAAGGAGCAGGCCCGCAAGTCAAAGGGTCATCGACATGCGTCAACTGAAAGCGAAAGAAAAGGAAGAAGAAACATTTCAGAAAGGCAGCACAGGACTTCATAAGAAAGATATATTTACATAAGTGCCAAACCTTATGACTAAGGTTCTCGGGTTGCACGCAACTAAAGTTTTTTGCATCCAAAAGGGGAAAACTAAAAGTTACAAAGAAAGCCGAGTCTACGCCACCTCAGCATTGTGTTCCGTGGCAGAAGAGGGCACGACAACTTCCTCGCCAGAAGTCGACGGTGGCACTGGATCTTCCGCTGCTGGAGGTGGTGCGGCAGACACCGCAGAAGATGCCGAAGGGGAAATAGTTGTCAGCAATGCAGGTGCCAACTTCTTCGCCTTCTCGAAAAAAGCCTTCATCTCATCATGGGTGTGGCCATGAGGGGAGCTATCCCCCTCCCAGTCGAAGTTCGTACCGTGCGCAAGAGAAAGTGCAATAGCACCCTCGGCGCCATGCTTAATTGAAAGCCCTTTCAGCTGAAGAGTGGGGTCTTCAGTTGTATCGAAGGACTTGACAAGATTACTCAAGTTGTCCTTCGGGACCGCTGACCTTTTCTTCGGCCACAACCCGACAAACAACCGTGATAGAACGCGGCTAACTAACTCAAAAGTCTCCTAGATAGATATCCAGTTTGCCTCGAGTAGGTTAACCACAGTCATCAGAGGATCATCGTCTGTTTGCAGGGACGATGGGGATATCCCAGTAAATTCTGCACAGTAACAAGCGAATAGAAAAGAAAAGAAGAGACAAGTGTCAGCAAGTATAACAGTGCAACAGAAGTCGAAAATAGAAGACAAGGCAAAGCGCTTACTTTCAGCAGCAGTCGACATTGTGTGAAGACGATCTGCCACGGCCTGTTCTCGCTGAGCATGCTCCTTGTTGGCATCAGCTAAAGCTTTTTCAGCTTTTTTCGCTTTGCCAAGCGCAGATTTCTGCGACTTTTCAGCACTTGCTTTAGCAGCGGCCGCAACATCATAAGCCTTCTGCGAAGCATTAAGCTCCGCCTCCAGCGACGCAATTCGAGCATTGGCTGTCGCTAAAGAAGCTGCAAAAGAGGATGACAGAGAGTCAGATAAATAGCAAAGCACAGAAGAAAAGTAATGACTAGACGTCAAAGTTGTACCTTCGGAAGCTTTCGCAACCTTTAGGTACTCAGCACATTCAGTGCCCAGGGCGATGAATCTCTTCAATAAGGCCTAAGAAAAGGAGTGTGTAAGAGCAGAAGTGTATGAAAGGAAAGCAAGTAAAGAAGAATTGCTCACATCGTCAGAAGAAACCGTAGATGCATGAGCCTCCAGAGAAACGTCGGTTTCTTTGGCCTTCTTTGAGCATTTGGGGTATCGGGCTTGAGGAACCTTCTTCACAGAGGACCTGGTAGCCCTCGGCGCAACATCCGGCTCAATAGGCTCATCAGTGGCCGTAGGAGAAGTTGGTGGAGCAGCTGTCGCATATGTTGGTGGCTCTTCATCATCACTGCATGGAGAATATAAGTTATGGAAACAAGGCAAGAACAATGCAATTGAAGAACTCGAATACAATACTTACGATGCTAGCATGTCGAAGTACTCCATATCTTCTGCAAGAACGGGGGCTTTACCAGCCGCTGCAGAACTCAATGAAGCGATTTCATCGACACGCTTCCTTTTCTTGTCGACACCAACATCTTCAGCAAAAGCAGGAGGAGGCGATGTCGACGAGCTAGTTTCTTCTTCTGATTCTTCGGCATCATCTCCGTCCTGACTTTCGTCAGCCTCGGGGGCTTCAGATGCAGGAGAGGCTAGATCAGCCGGTAGGGGCCCTGCCTTTGGAAGAGGAGGATCAGAAACAAGGAATTGGTGACTGATACGTCTCAAACGTATCTATAATTTTTGATGCTCCATGCTTGTTTTTACACCATTTGCCTATTGTTTCGTTACACTTAGTGGCATTTTTATGCATTTTCCGGAACTAACCTATTAACGAAGTGCCACAGTGCCAGTTTCCTGTTTTCTGCTATTTTTGTGTTCCAGAGTGATACACAGGAAATATTCTCGGAATTGGACGAAACAAGTTCCTAAAGTCTTATTTTACCCGGAAGCTTCCAGAGATCCGAAGGAGAGTAGGAGGCGAGGGACCAGGGGCCCACACGCACAGGTGGCGCGGCCAGCCCCTGGCCCGCGCCACCCCCGTGTGTGGCCGCCTGGCCCCTCCTCTGACATCGCCCCTTCGCCTATAAAGACCCCCCGACGAGAAAAACCTAAGTACCCGATCAGTTTTCCAGAACACATCGCGATCCGCCACCGCCGTCGACCCGAAGATCGGGAGGGTCCAGAAGCTCTTCCCGGCACCCTGCCGGAGAGGGGAATCGCCACCGGAGGTCTTCTTCATCGCCATGCTTGCCTCTGGAGCGATGAGTGAGTAGTCTACCTTGGACTATGGGTCCATAGAAGTAGCTAGATGGTTGTCTTCTCCACCATGTGCTTCATGTTTAGATCTCATGAGCTGCCATACATGATTGAGATCACCGTTATGTAATTCTACATGTTTGGTTTGTTGGGATCCGATGAATATTGGTGTTTATGATTAAGTTGCTGTACTGAATTATATCTTTTGTTATCTCTATGTTGTTTATGATCTTGCATGCTCTCCGTTGTTAGTGGCTATCTTGGCCGAGTAGTTGCTAGTGACTCCAAGAGGGGGTATTTATGCTCGATAGTGGGTTCATGCCTCTATTTCACCTGGGGGAGTGACAGAAACCTCTAAGGTGGTAGATGTGCTATTGCTACTAGGGAGAAAACAACATTCATATGCTCAAGGGCACATGCTTTGTTTACATTACACACTTTGCTTAATGCAATTATCTGTTGTTCGCAACTTAATACTTCTAGGGTGTTCGGATTGATATCCCCGGGGGTGGATTATTAGTCATAGATGCAGTTGGATGGCGGTCTATGTATTTTGTTGTAATGCCCAGAGTAAATCTCATAGTGATCTTCTTGACATATCACGTTATCTCTATTCTATCAATTGCCCAACTGTAATTTGTTTACCCAGCATGTGCTATTTTATCTATGGAGAGACACCACTAGTGAACTGTGGACCCCGGTCCTATTTCCATCATATTGCTATCACCTGTTTACTTTACTCGCATACTATATTGTTTTCCACTCGATACACTCATAACCTTTGTTTCAAGCAAACCGGTGAGATTGACAACACCTTCAGTCGTCATTGTCTCTCCTCTCCTGTTCGATAAACCTTGGTTTCTTAAACTGAGGGAAAACTTGCTGCTACACTCATCATACCTTCCTCTTGGGGTTCCCAACGGGCTGGTTATTCACCACGCACAAGGACAGTCTGCTCCACATCAACAAAGGATCAGCAAGCTTTCTTCTGGCGCCGTTGCCGGGGAGGAGAGAAGACTTCTGCGAGGGGAGTTCTTGGCACACACATTCTTTACTTTGTTTTATTATTTTGCTTTACTTTATTTATTTTACCTGCATTGTTTTTTATCAAAAACCCAAAAAAAATTAGAATCCTTGGTAGCTGTTTTTACTTGTTTACTTTCGTTTTGCTGAAATGGCCAATCCTGAAAACACCAAGTTGTGTGACTTCACTAGCATGAACAATAGTGATTTTATCTGCACTCCTATTGCACCACCTATTCCTGCTGCAAACTTTTATGAGATTAAGCCTGCTTTATTGAACCTTGTTATGAAAGAGCAATTTTCTAGTGCTAGTACTGAAGATGCTGCAGCTCATCTCAACAATTTTGTTGAGCTATGTGAGATGCAAAAATATAAGGATGTTGATAGTGATATTATTAAGCTCAAGCTATTTCCTTTTTCTTTGAGAGGAAAGGCTAAAGATTGGTTGCTGTCTTTGACTAAGAATAGTATTGATTCATGGGCTAAGTGTAAGGATGCTTTTATTGGTAGATACTATCCTCTTGCTAAGATTATATCGTTACGTAGCAATATTATGAAGTTTACTCAGTTTGATAATGAACATGTTGCTCAAGCTTGGGAAAGAATGAAATCTATGATAAAGAATTGCCCCACTCATGGACTAACTACTTGGATGATTATCCAAACTTTTTATGCAGGACTGAATTTTTCTTCAAGGAACCTACTTGATTCAGCTGCTGGAGGCACTTTTATGTCCCTTACCTTGGGTGCCGCATCAAAGCTACTCGACAACATGATGGTAAATTATTCTGAATGGCACACCGAGAGAGCTCCACAAGGTAAAAAGGTAAATTCTGTTGAGGAAACCTCTTCCTTGAATGATAAGATTGATACCATTATGGCTATGCTTGCTAATGATAGGACCCATGTTGATCCTAATAATGTTCCTTTGGCCTCTCTGGTTGCTCAAGAAGAGCATGTTGATGTGAATTTCATTAGAAACAACAATTTTAACAACAATGCTTATAGGAACAATTTTGCTAGTAACAATTATAGGCCGTATCCTTCTACCAATGGTAATGGGTATGGTAACTCTTATGGTAATTCCTACAACAACACTAGGGCTGCGCCCTCCGAGCTTGAGGTAATGCTCAAGGACTTCATCGGTAAGCAAACTGCTTTTAACAAGTCTGTTGAGGAAAAGTTAGGCAAAATTGGTATTCTTGCTTCTAAAGTTGATAGCCTTGCTCATGATGTTGAACTTCTGAAATTAAAAGAGTTGCCTAATGATGTGAAAGAGAACAATGTTTTTGCTACCGCTAATGCTATCCAAGTTGGAATTGATGAAAATATTAGATTATTAGCGGAATTGCATGCCAGGTGGGAAAGAGAAGATGAGATGGCTAGAGAGATGAAGGTATGTACTATTACTACCTCTAATGATGTTGCTCCTACTGCTAGCAATCCTCTTACTTTGATTGGTGTAGAGAAAACTCCCGCTCCTTGTGTTAAAAAGCCTAAAACTGCCAAAACTTTTTCTCAAAAGAGTGCTGAAATTTTTCGGAGTGTGGAAGATGATAGCTCTATCTCTTTTAATGATTTTGATGTTGATGGCTGCAATATATCTGAAGTAATTTTGTTCTTGCAAAAGCTTGCTTTGACTCCCAATGCTAGTTCTTTAAATATTGCTTTTACTAAGCATATTACCAATGCTCTCATAAAGATTAGGGATGAAAAGTTGAAGCAAAAAGCTTCTGTTCCCAAAAAGTTAGATGATGGTTGGGAACCCATCATTGATATGCATGTTAATGGTTATGATTGCTATGCTTTATGTGATCTAGGTGCTAGTATTTCTATCATGCCTAGAAAGATTTATGACATGCTTGATTTACCACCGCTTGAAAAATGTTATTTTGATGTTCCTATTGCTGATGTTGCTAAGAAGAAACCTTTGGGAAGGAATAATGATGTTCTTATTGTGGTTAACAATAACCTTGTTCCCGTTGATTTTCTTGTTATGGACGTTGAATGTCATGCTTCATATCCTATTATTTTGGGAAGACCCTTTCTTCGAACTGTAGGTGCTATCATTGATATGAGGGAAGGCACTATCAAATATCAATTCCCACTTAAGAAAGGTATGGAACACTTTCCTAGGAAAAGAAAGAAATTGCGTTTTGACTCTATTCTTAGAGCAAATTATGAGCTTGATGCTTCATCATCTGATATTACTTGATTCGCAATTTTCTGCGCCTAGCTCAAAGGCGTTAAAGAAAAGCACTCTTGGGAGATAACCCAATGTTTTATTTTCAGTACTTTTTCTTTTATTTGAGTCTTGGAAGTCATTACTACTGTAATGACTGCTCCTTATCCTTTTTATTTCGTTTTTGTGCCAAGAGAAGCCTCTAATTTGAGTGAGGTAAAGATTTGGGGATGTTGCTGTCCTGAAACTGTTTTCGGTGCTGTACCGTAAAAATTCGTGAAAATTCTCTGTTTATCTTTTGGACCTTCGATTTCTTGTGCATATGCCCCAGGTTATATCCAAACTTTTCTTTGTTGAACACTTTTTGATTTGAGCAACAGAAAATCCCTCAACAATTCGACCTTTGTCAGCTGTTCAGTTTTGACAGATTTCTGCCAATATTTGTGTTTGCCACTTTATCGCTTTGTTTTGAGTTCTTTTGATCATGAAACTTTTGGGGAAGTTGCTACAGTAGTATTTGCTATATATGTGGTGGTTTTGAGTTGAAACCTGAAGCAAAAAGAGGATTGATTATATGTTATGCTTGCACTAATGTTGCTAATAGATTTGTGTTTAGTTTTGTATGAAGGAAGTTTTCAAGTGTAGGGATTGGAGAATGATGAGATGAGTTGAAGAATGGACAAAAGCTAAAGCTTGGGGATGCCCATGCATCACCCCAAGAAATATCCAAGAAGTACAAGCGTCAAAGCTTGGGGATGCCCCCGAGGCACCCCTTCTTCATCGGCAAAAATCAGGTCACCTTTCAAAACACTATATTTTTATTGCTTCATGCACTATGTGTTTTTCTTGGAGCGTCAGTTGGTTTAGTTTGTTTGTTTGCTGAAATAAATGGTTGGACCCCAACAAATTTTCTTTGGAGGAGATGTACTCGTTTTCATTTGCAAAGAACGCTCAGTTTTTCACTCTTATCGTTCATCGTGTGTTCTTCTTTTTCTGCTACTGCTTTTGGTTTTCGTTTTCGCCTTGATTTGCGTTCAGATCTTGTCATATCTTTTCATCAAGGTGTATTTTTGCCTCTGATCTTTGTTGGTTTTCATCAAAAGAGGTGTTTATAAAAATTTCAAATGGTGTTGGAAAACAGAAAAAGCTTTGTGCAAAATAGTGGTACAAGAAGGAGCTTGTGTAGACTGCGGCTTAGGATTTTTCATGTCATGCTTGATGTCTTTTTGATAGTATGCTTAGTAGTTTTTCTGTAGCATGACTTGTCTCAAATAACTGAGATTGCTTAATGAGCCTTTGAAAAAATCATGCGTTGTTTTTATTGTATGGAAGCATTATTTTGGTTTTCTCCTTGATGCTTTATTTGGGTTGACTTGGCGCATGCTCACACATGTTAGACTCTCACAAAGTCACCAATAGCCTTCATGATCATTTAGTTTTTGACTTTTGATGCCATCTTATGCTTCTTTTAATGTCGCTTTGTCGCTTTGCATGATTATGGCCATTATTGCTCTCTTAGTTGGTCGCTCCCAGTCTTTTGCTAGCCCTCGCCTTGTACTGAGTATGAGCTCTACTCGTGCATCCAACTCCTAAAAGCCAAAGTTTTCCAAAGTGTCCACCATACATACCTACTAGCAATTTGCTATTCCAAGTAAATTTGACTTGCTTTTATTTTCTCTTTAAATTAAACTCTTACCAGTGTTATGCAAAATTCGGTCAGTAAAGCTCTCACGAACCGGAAGGCACACTTTACTTTTTCCAGTTCTTAAAAATTTGACATTGTGGTCTCTTATGTTGAGTTGTTATGCTTGCAAGTTGTAAGTTGGATTCTAGCCCATCCATGCTGTCATGGGGCAAGCTTTCAACATTGCACTTCTTATTTGAGTTGATATCGTGATCTTTTGTTTATGGATGCCCGCGGTGTGAAATGAATTGGGAATCTTGTGGGGATCATGGAGTTTGTATATGTGTTAGGGAAACGCCGGGCCGCCAATCTAAGCCATGCATAATTCATGGTGGAAATTTGCAGCATACCCATGGTGAACATTCGACGACGCATCTCACAATAAAAAGCTAAACAAAAGGCAAATAAAAGAGATGTCGAGGTGTTCATTGTCTGCTTGTCCTGTCATTTTGGTGTGGGCTTGTTCCATGTCATCGGGCACGGAGGTACCCCATTGGCAGTTCTCAATGATATGCATATACTTACAATGACAAGAGCCTTGCTTGGGACTCTAAGTAAAGTAGCATGAGGTTTGGGTACTCGTATTCACGGGGCACGAGGTTTCCAACTTATGATTTGTCAAGCATATGCATCATAATTGTTCTCGCATTAACTTTAACCATTCAAGATGCTTATGATGGGGGCAATGAGAGCTCAAAGCCGGTAAGTACCATAATTTTTGAAGGTTATAAAACTTGCAATCACTGCTTCCCTCTGCGAAGGGCCTTTCTTTTACTTTTATGTTGAGTCACCACCTTCTTTCTTTATGCACCATTCAGAGAGCATAGTTGTCATTCTTAGTGTGATATGCATTGTCCCAAAGTTCATTGATTGATTCATATTGTTGGTTTCACTTGTTCTTAAATTATTTGTATCTAGTTGCCCTCTTAAACTTGAAGGTGTCCTATGCATTTATGTTTTGCTCTCTTTGAAGGACAAGCTGAAAAACATTTGTATGTTTTTCCTTATGATTTGAACACACGTTTGACTTTCATTGTTTCATTTTCATGATCTTTTGTTTATGTTCATTTGCATGTTTACAACATGGTTGCTAAGTTCTTATTGTCATGATTATATCTGCATGCCATGTTTTAAGTTCTATTGATCCCAGCTCACCAATGCTTACATTTATGATCAAGATTGTGTAGGTGCATGTCACCTCAAAAATTATTCTTTTGTTATCACTTACCTACTCGAGGACGAGCAGGAGTTAAGCTTGGGGATGCTTGATACGTCTCAAACGTATCTATAATTTTTGATGCTCCATGCTTGTTTTTACACCATTTGCCTATTGTTTCGTTACACTTAGTGGCATTTTTATGCATTTTCCGGAACTAACCTATTAACGAAGTACCACAGTGCCAGTTTCCTGTTTTCTGCTGTTTTTGTGTTCCAGAGTGATACACAGGAAATATTCTCGGAATTGGACGAAACAAGTTCCTGAAGTCTTATTTTACCCGGAAGCTTCCAGAGATCCGAAGGAGAGTAGGAGGCGAGGGACCAGGGGCCCACACGCACAGGTGGCGCGGCCAGCCCCTGGCCCGCGCCACCCCCGTGTGTGGCCGCCTGGCCCCTCCTCTGACATCGCCCCTTCGCCTATAAAGACCCCCCGACGAGAAAAACCTAAGTACCCGATCAGTTTTCTAGAACACATCGCGATCCGCCGCCGCCGTCGACCCGAAGATCGGGAGGGTCCAGAAGCTCTTCCCGGCACCCTGCCGGAGAGGGGAATCGCCACCGGAGGTCTTCTTCATCGCCATGCTTGCCTCCGGAGCGATGAGTGAGTAGTCTACCTTGGACTATGGGTCCATAGCAGTAGCTAGATGGTTGTCTTCTCCACCATGTGCTTCATGTTTAGATCTCATGAGCTGCCATACATGATTGAGATCACCGTTATGTAATTCTACATGTTTGGTTTGTTGGGATCCGATGAATATTGGTGTTTATGATTAAGTTGCTGTACTGAATTATATCTTTTGTTATCTCTATGTTGTTTATGATCTTGCATGCTCTCCGTTGTTAGTGGCTATCTTGGCCGAGTAGTTGCTAGTGACTCCAAGAGGGGGTATTTATGCTCGATAGTGGGTTCATGCCTCTATTTCACCTGGGGAGTGACAGAAACCTCTAAGGTGGTAGATGTGCTGTTGCTACTAGGGAGAAAACAACATTCATATGCTCAAGGGCATATGCTTTGTTTACATTACACACTTTGCTTAATGCAATTATCTGTTGTTCGCAACTTAATACTTCTAGGGTGTTCGGATTGATATCCCCGGGGGTGGATTATTAGTCATAGATGCAGTTGGATGGCGGTCTATGTATTTTGTTGTAATGCCCAGAGTAAATCTCATAGTGATCTTCTTGACATATCATGTTATCTCTATTCTATCAATTGCCCAACTGTAATTTGTTTACCCAGCATGTGCTATTTTATCTATGGAGAGACACCACTAGTGAACTATGGACCCCGGTCCTATTTCCATCATATTGCTATCACCTGTTTACTTTACTCGCATACTATATTGTTTTCCACTTGATACACTCATAACCTTTGTTTCAAGCAAACCGGTGAGATTGACAACCTCATCGCAAGTTGGGAACAAAGTATTTGTTTGTGTGTGTGCAGGTTCCACAACACCTTCAGTCGTCATTGTCTCTCCTCTCCTGTTCGATAAACCTTGGTTTCTTAAACTGAGGGAAAACTTGCTGCTACACTCATCATACCTTCCTCTTGGGGTTCCCAACGGGCTGGTTATTCACCACGCACAAGGATAGTCTGCTCCACATCAACAAGGGATCAGCAGTGACCCTGCATATAAATAAGTCAGCATAGTGCAAAGGCACAGAATAAACGCAAATCGAACCAAGCAAAGTTTGACGACAAGTGAACGCGAAGATACATACCTCAGGCAGAGGGTGCACGGAGTCGAAAAAATCAGCGGTTAAATCTGTAACTGCATGTTCCTTGGTGAGCTTGGTGAGATTCCTGACTCGCTTGTCGACATCTTCTTTCGATATCAGATCTTCAGATACGCGGGTAGGATCTTCCAAGCCGGAGTAATTCCAAAGTTTGGTAAGGCGGTGTTGTAGGGGTTGAACTCGACGTTGAATAAAAAACGCCATGAGTTGCATACCCGACAGAGCACCTCCTTGACCTCCTTTTAAAGCCTTGATGCAGGAAAGAAGAGGAAAAAAAAATTATACTTCTGCATCTGAGGGGAGCGCATCCCACGATGCCAATTTCTTTACCTCCTGGGAAGCGTCAAAAGGAGGCAGGCCGTATTCATCTTCAGGAGAGGATTTGCGGTCCTTGATATAGAACCACTTTGTCCTCCACCCTTGGACATATGCGGCCATGGAAAATTCAAGGTATTGCGCCTCAGGGCGCACAGAAACGACGGCTCCGCCCAGTTCGGGTTTCCTAGCCAAAGCAACGTTGGGGCGGAGCCGAAAAATTGACCTCCAAAGAAGGAAGTGGGGCTCAATGCCCAAAAATGACTCGCAAAGGGTCACGAAACAGGCAATGTGCAGAAGGGAATTCGGTGTGAGCTGGTGGAGCTGCACACCGTAGACAAATAGAAGCCCACAGAGAAACTCATGGGCAGGAAGAGAGAAACCATGGAGGAGGAAAGCAAGAAACATTACCCGATAACCGCTCGGGGGCTTCGGGATCCGCTCAGTACTGGGAAATTTTATGGAATCCTGGGCAGCGATGAGGCCGTCCGCCCTGGCCTTCTCCACCTCTTTCTTTGTGATGGCGGAGCGCACCCAGTTGGTGGCAGAAGTCTTGACCATGGTGCTCTTGGTGGTCAGGTGTTTCACGCGCATCCAGTACGAAGTGCGCTTGGGGGCTATGCACGAGAGGAGGAGACAGAGGAGATCAGCAATGGAGGCGGCAGAGGGAACGAGCTGGTAAACAGTAAAAATCCCCCACTACGCCCCTTATTTATCTTCTAGGAGAAGAATCGTGGGCTGAGACGTGGCGCAAAGAGTGGAAACGGCAGCCCACTAACGGTCAAAAATTGAGAAATTTACAGTACTGCCCATGCAACGGTTCGCAATGATACAGAGTGACGTGTTCCTTGACGTCATAAAGAATATGATATAGGAAGGAAAAAGGATGGCGCCGACAAATGCAAAATTTATAGAGAAGATTATGTGTGAAGGATTTTTCGATTATAGCCATGGGGGCTACTATTTCCAAGAATGGTAAAATACAACTTCTCTCTGAAGTGGTGGATTAGTATTCGACGACAATATGTCCTTAAAGTATCTCAAAGTTGAAGTATCTCGAAGATGACGTATCTCATAGTTAAAGTATCTCGAGGTGAAGTATGATGGACTACACTACATTTTGAGCCTATACTCGAAAAAGCCTTTTTCGACTATAGCCTCGGGGGCTACTCCCATCGGGAGCGCTGAGCGCGCACCCGACGATATTTCTTGGCAAAGCATTATAATTGGAGAAGTGCAGGAGTGTTACTCCCATCGGGAGCGAGTTTTATGGTTGAAGAAACCCGAATATTTTCAGTCAAAATTTGACTGCGACATGAGATTCTCGAGTTGCGTTATCGCAACACAACTCGAATGCCGTGACTTGTCACGAAGGTAAGACCCTAGGATCCGTCCTGTGTGGCCTGGTATACGCACATGGATGCGCTCTGCTGGTATGTATCCGTGTCCACGGCACGAAGAAAATCCTGGTGGATGCACTGGGTACCCTGAGAACCACTGGGGTTCATTATTTGTAAGTCCTAAATGCGGCAAAAGAGTGGGTTTGACCGGTATCCCGAATTCAAGTCCAAGGGGATTGAATTTGAAGTAGGTGACAAGTATCTGTTCCGGCAGTTAACTGACCTCTTGATCCCTCAGAGTTGTCAGGCTTGTTCATCAAGACCCCTTGCGAGCAAATTATCATGAATATAAGTCGAAAGACCAAGTCGAAGATTTGAAGATAAGAAGAAGTCGAAGAATTGATCAAGTCAAAGATTTAAAGATTAGAGATTCAACCCGAATCTGCAATTCTGGTAGAATCTCAGGGGCTACTGACAAGGGTATAGTTAATAGAGCCCGTTAGTTGAGTACCCCTGAGGCCCGATAAGCTAGGCCCAATTGTAATGATAGTCGAATACGAGTTCTTACCGTATGTAGATATTGTAATCTGTATCGGACCCTACCCGATCCTCGAGACCTGGCCACCTATATATAGGGGCCAGGAGGGGACGGTGTAGGGCAGATTGAAAGCAAGCCAGGTTGAACACCCAAGTTTACTTTCGACACACACCTATTTCGACTAAACTTTACCTTCGAGTTCATCCCACGCTCTATCTCTCCGATCCTAAGTCCTTCATCTAGGACATTTGTCGAGTTAACCCCTCGTCACCCATAAAGGTGAAGTATCATGTAGTCGATGTTCACATGACACCACTAGTAGAATAGCACCACAACATAAATATCAAACCATTAAATATTACTCAACATAGTTCCACTACTAACATCTTGGCTTCTCCCATGTCCTCAACAACTAAACAAACTACTCACAAGACATCATATGGATCATGATCAGAGGTGAAATAATGATGAATAACAATCTGGACATAAACCTTAATTCAACGGTTTCACTCAATAGCATCAACTACACGTAGTAATCAACATCGGGAAAGTTTCCCCTATGAACTAGACAAGATTCACCCCAAGATGTTACAGCGGGACAGTGTGGTGATGATGGTGATGAAGGTGCTGGTGGTGATGGTGATGATGATGATGACCCCGATGAAGCTCAGCTCGATGATGGTGACAATAGCGATGATTTCCTCCCTCCAGGAAGGAATTTCCCTGGCAGATTTCTGCCTGTCGGAGAGCTTTCTCTTTCTGTGTGTTTTTCGCCCCGCAGAGGCGGCGGAGTCTTTTTGCAATCCCCCTCCCAGGCTTAGGTTTTTGGGAAGACGATATACGTGAAGGGGCGCTGGCAGAGGTGGGCCAGGGCGGCCACACCATCTGGCGGCGTGGCCTAGGGCTGGCCCACGCCAGGGGGTGGTGTGGGCCCCTGGTTGCTCACCTCGCCCTCTCCTTCTGGCTACTTCCGTCTTCTTGCCAAATAGGAACTTATGGGTATTTTCCAAGAATTGCTGATCTTTAGAAATATGGTGTCTTGACAGTCCTTTTTCTAGCAGAATCCTGACTCCGGTAGTGAATTCTCCAATAATCATCACACATGCAAAAATAGAAGAAATAACATAAGTATCATCTCTAAATATGAAATATATCAATGAATAACAGTAAATTATAATATAAAATAGTGATGCAAAATGGACATATCAACTCCCCCCAAGCTTAGACCTCGCTTGTCCCCAAGCGAAAACTGAACTCAGTAAATATGACCACAGGTTTATGGAGCGAAGTATCGATAAACAAAATACGGACAAGAAGCATCACACTTACCAATACACAAGTCATAATAGATAGCAACTTCCCTTTATATAATTTAACTTGCAATGAGTAGGAGTCGCAATAAAGGTGCACGAAGAAAATCATGATTGGTGATGGCAAACCTTTGTTCTTGGTCAGAGAATAATAAACAGATTGTACTTATATTTCGACCATAGCCTTTATATCAGAGCTTATATTGCAGAAATCACATGCTCAATCATAGCAATCTCTTTACGGTCACTGATAGCTTTCAAAGATATATTCATTCAGATAAAAGCATCGTACTAAACAAGGAAGGATAAAAGACATGATTGAATAAATCAACATATGGATGGTTGGATCACAACAACTCAAATGCTTGCTTGAGATAGAGAGGAATAGGTTGACTCAACATAAAAGTAAAAAGATAGGCCCTTAGCAGAGGGAAGCAGGGATTAATCATGTGCTAGAGCTTTTCATTTGTAAAATAGATAAAAAATTGTTTTGAGAGGTGGTTGTTCCTATCAACTAATGGCAACGAAGTTCTTGCTATCTTCCATACTAAACAAGTTGAGAGCGGTTCCAAATTGTTGATAAAGGCATTTATATGCACTTTTTATAGTTTGGCACTCCTCCCCACCTTTCCTTCACAAACCATGGCTAACCAAATCCTTCGGGTGCCCACCTACTTTCTCATACCATGGAGGAGTGCCTTTTCTTTTTTATTTTATTTATTTTTGAAGTTATAATGGTCTGACCAGCTCCCTTGCAAAATTAGTGATGAGCAGATGAAGCATGCAAGTCAAGGGGTACTTAATTTAGTATGGAAGATAATAAACCCAACCACTATGTCCTCATGAGCTAAAAAATAGTGTCACAAAATGAGAAGTATTTGAAGGTTTTGAAAGGTAGCACATGAAAATTTACTTGGAATGGCTTGAAATACCATGCATAGGAATTTATAATGGAATCTTTGGAGTAAATTGGTTTCTAGGAGTTGGATGCACGAAAAGTATTCCCTCTTAGTACAAGTTTTTGGCTAGCAAGGCTAGGTAGCAAGCATAAGAGTTGAGTGAAACAAACAAACATACATGTGATAGAAAACAATCATGCAATCTTCCTTGGAAGTACAAACAATCTTAACTTGAGAATACTAAGCTTATGAGCCAATCAAGAAACAAAGAAAATGAAATAATGTATCTACATGTATTTCCCTCTTTTCTACTCAAGCCTCAAAGTATTGTTGCTACTGACCAATGCTAAGTTTGCCAAAACCAACTAGATTTACTCATGCTCCCAAAGTGATACCAATACTAATTAACAAGATTAATCATATAACAAAAATTGCAAACTAAAATAAAGTGTGCAGAAAGTAAATGATAAGACTTCTCATTAATATTTCATAACTGCAACTCACACCAAGGGATACATAGATAACCAACTAAAGGAGAGATACTTCCACACTGCAAACTATCCTATGTGATAACTTCTCTACTCATGATATGACTCTACTGAAAAGTAAATGGGTAGAAGGTAATGATGTGATACCATGACACTCCCCCAAGTTTGGAACAAGCTAAGGGAATGCCAATACCAATGAAGAATTACTCCTTCGGTGGTGGTGGTGCGATCATGATTGGGGTGAGAAAATTCTCTAGCATCCTGCGAAGCCTATTGTTCTCCTCTCAAAGTATCTCCACCTCCATCCTTAGAACTCGATATTTATCACAAAACTCATCGGTGACCCGAAGGGCTTCCTATGATGCAGGGTAGGAGCTGAGGTCTGGAACTGGTGGTATAGGTCCCTGCATATTATGAGAAAAAGCACGTCTAGTGTTAATCGATCCTACAAAAGTAGGTTCTCTTGTCCTTGATCCGGCGGTAATCTGTCCCTCATTCAGCTTGGGGTTTTGGTGATCATCTTCTGAAGGCATCTTATCCTTGTCGTTGTTGGCCGAGGCCATGGTGCCTCTAAAACTGAGAACAACTCCTGACAGAAACAAATCAAAACAAAAACACGACGAGAAAATGATATACAGACTTCGGGGACTCCAGGGTATTATATAGGCGAAAGCTTAACAACAAAAGGAAGGCACATGATGAAACCGGGTCGGAAACGAACTCTGAGGCGACCACACCACCAGGTGGCACGGCCAGCAGGGGACCGCGCCATGGGGTGGTGTGGTGCCTCCGGGCACCGTTTCCTACCCGTTTTTGTCTCATAATTTTACATATTAAATAAAAACAACAAAAGCATAAGCAGAAAAGTTAAACACGAACCTTTTCTGACTAGAACTGTTACCTATTTGAAAATGAACTCTGTAGTTTCCTGCATTTGTTCTTTGATGAATTCTTCCGGAGTCACCACTTGAATAATATCGATATCTTCATTATAATAATCTCCAGAAATATAATGCTTGAGTCTTTGCCCATTCACCACTTGACTAGTGTTATCTTTTAATGAAGTAATCTTTATCGCACCTGAACGATACACCTCTTCAATAATAAAGGGTCCTTCCCATTTCGAGAATAATTTTCCTGCAAAAAATCTGAGACGAGACCTATACAATAGAAAATTTTCACCAACATGGAATTCTCTCTTAAGAATTCTCCTATCATGCCACTTTTTAACTTTCTCTTTAAAGAGTCTAGCATTTTCATAAGCTTCACTTCTCCATTCATCTAAAGAACTCAAGTCAAGCAACCTTTTCTTACCAGCGAGCTTAAAATCTCTATTAAGCTCTTTCACTGCCCAAAAAGCTTTGTGTTCTAATTCTAAAGGAAAGTGACAAGTTTTCCATAAACCATTTTGTAAGGAGACATGCCCATGGGGTTCTTATAAGCAGTTTTATAAGCCCATAAAGCATCATTTAACTTACTAGCCCAATTTTTCCTAGATCTATTAATAGTCTTCTGCAAGATAGACTTGATCTCTCTATTTGATAACTCTACTTGCCCACTAGTTTGGGGATGATAAGCTGAAGCAATTCTATGATTAACATCATATCTAGCAAGGGTCTTCCTAAAACCACCATGAATAAAATGAGAACTTCCATCAGTCATAAGATATCTAGGCACACCAAACCTAGGAAAAATAACATCCATAAGCATTTTTTACGAGGTCTCACCATCATCACTCTTTGTAGGTATAGCTTCTACCCACTTAGTAACATAATCAACAACTACAAGTATATGAGTATAACCTTCTGAAGGAGGAAAAGGACCCATAAAGTCAAATCCCCAACAATCAAATGGTTCAATAACAAGAGAATAATTCATAGGCATTTCATTGCGTCTAGAAATATTACCAACTCTTTGGCATTCATCACAAGATAAAATAAAATTTCTTGCATCTTTAAAGGGAGTAGGCCAATAAAAACCTGATTGTAGAACCTTTTGTGCAGTTCTATCTCCAGCATGATGTCCTCCATAAGCACTACCATGACATTTCCTCAATATCTCTAGTTGTTCATATTCTGGAACACATCTTCGCATAATACCATCCACTCCTTCTTTATATAAATGTGGGTCATCCCAAAAATAATGCCTCAAGTCATAAAAGAATTTCCTTCTCTGCTGAGCTATAAAGGTTGGAGGCAAATACTTGGAAACAATAAAGTTAGCATAATCAGTATACCAAGGACTCTCTCGCGAGGTTACCTTTATTGAAGCCAACTGTTCATTTGAAAAACTATCATTAACAGGAATAGGATCATAAGAAATGTTTTCCAATCTAGAAAAATTATCAGCAACAGGATTATCAACACCTTTCCTATCTACAATATGCAAATCAAACTCTTGTAAAAGCAACACCCATCTAATAAGCCTAGGCTTAGCATCTTTATTTTCTATAAGATACCTAATAGCAGCGTGATCAGTATAAATAGTAAATTTTGAATCAACAATATAAGGTCTAAACTTATCATAAGCAAAGACAACGGCTAGGAACTCTTTTTCAGTAGTAGCATAATTCTTTTGAGTAGCATCAAGAGTCTTACTAGCATAATGAATAACATTCAACTTCTTATCTACTCGATGTCCAAGAACACCACCTATAGCAAAATCACTAGCATCACACATAATTTCAAAGGGTAAGTTCCAATCAGGTGGTTGGACAATAGGAGCAGTAATTAAAGCCTTCTTAAGAATTTCAAAAGCTTCCTTACAATCATCATAAAAAACAAAAGGTACATCTTTTTGAAGAAGATTAGTAAGAGGCTTTGAAATTTTAGAGAAATCTTTAATAAACCTCCTATAGAAACCAGTATGACCAAGAATACTACGAATACCTTTAACATCCCTAGGACAGGGCATTTTCTCAATTGCCTCAACTTTTGCTCTGACAACTTCAATACCTCTTTCAGAAATTTTATGTCCAAGAACAATTCCTTTATTCACCATAAAGTGGCATTTCTCCCAATTAAGAACAAGATTAGTTTCCTCACATCTCTGCAAGACTTTATCAAGATTGTGCAAACAGTTATCAAAAGAAGTTCCATAGATGGAGAAAGCGTCCATGAATACCTCCACAATTTCTTCACAAAATCCATGAAAAATAGTAGACATCCATCTTTGAAACGTAGCAGGAGCATTACACGAACCAAAAGGCATACGTCTATAAGCATAAGTTCCATAAGGACAAGTAAAAGTGGTTTTCTCTTGATCTTGCTTTTTAACATCAGTTTGAGAGAAACCAGAATAACCATCAAGAAAACAAAAATGAGTTTTCTTAGATAATCTCTCTAACATTTGATCTATAAAAGGTAAAGGATAATGATCTTTCTTAGTAACTTTGTTAACCTTTCTAAAATCGATGCACATCCTATAACCAACTACTACTCTTTGAGGATTAAGCTCATTATTTTCATTAGGCACAACAGTAATTCCTCCTTTCTTAGGGACACAATGCACATGACTAACCCATCTACTATCAACAATAGGATAAATAATACCAGCATCAAGGAGTTTCAATACCTCATTTCTTACCACTTCCTTCATCTTAAGAATTAAATGACATTGATGTTCAACAACTGGTTTTGCATCAGGCTCCATATTAATAGCATGCTGACATATAGTAGGGGAAATCCCTTTTAAATCATCAAGAGTATATCCAATAGCCCCTCGGTGTTTCCTCAATATTTCTAATAACCTTTCTTCTTCCTTCCCTGAAAGTTTAGAACTAATAATAACAAGATATGTTTTCTTATCATCAATATAAGCATATTTAAGATCATGAGGTAAAGGTTTTAAATCGAAAACAGGATCTTCCTTGGGTGGTAATGTGGTACCCAAGTCTTCCATAGGTAAATTGTGTTTAAGCATCTCTGGTTGGCGAAGAAGAATCTCGTCAATCTCATTTCTCTCTTACATAAAGATCTCACTTTTGTGGTCCTCCATGTATTGCTGCAAAGCATCGTTAGGAGCAAGAGCAATAGAGGCAAGTTGTTCAACTCTAAAATCTTCATTAGGCAATTCAGTTTCATAAGGAGCTTTGGTAAACTTGGAAAAATTAAACTCATAAGATTCTCCATCAAATTTAGTCAAAATTTTCTCCTTCTTACAATCTATAATGGCTCCACGAGTGTTCAAGAAAGGTCTACCAAAAATAATAGGACAAATTTTACTAGCAGCTGAACCAAGTACTAGAAAATCAGCAGGATATTTAGTCTTACCGCATAGAACTTCCACATCTCTAACAATACCAGTTGGAGAGATAGTTTCTCTATTAGCAAGCTGAATAACCACATCAATTTCTTCAAGTTCACAAGAACCAATTTCATGCATGATCTCTCTATAAAGCTCATAAGGAATAGCACTCAAACTTGCACCAATATTGCATAAACCATAATAGCAATGATCACCTATCCTGACAAAAAGCACAGTAACACTTGTTTTCCTAGATCTACTAGGATGTGAAACAATATTAGAAGCATCTTCACAAAAGATAATGTGTCCATCTTCTACATTTTCAGTAACAAGATCCTTTACTATTGCTACTGCAGGTTTAACAGTTATTTGTTCATCAGGTTCTAAAGCTTTCTTTGCACTTTTGTTAATCACACTAGTTAACATAGAATGCTCTTTCACCTTAGCACGGAAAGGTGTTTTCTCAAAATAAGGTTCAGGAAAAATACGATCAATAGTACAAACTTCAATATTTCTAGCAGGAACACAATTAACAATATCTTTATAAGGCGCATGGTACTTGTTCCATTCCTTTTTTGGAACATCAAGATAAGAGGCAAAGGCCTTAAAGCAGTTGGCAAGTATTTGAGAATCAAGACCATAAACAGCATTGATATTATGAAAGTCATCAGTTCCCATAAAAGATTTAATGCATTCATAATCATAATTTATACCTGACTTTCTTCCTTTGGCATTCTCCCATCCTTCAGTGTTTTCCTGAATACGGTCGAGAAGATCCCATTTAGCTTCTTCTTTCATACGTGTAAATGATCCAAAACAAGAAGCATCCAATAAATCCTTATCATGAAGAGAAAACCTTGCATAGAAGTTATTAATAACAATATTACTGGGAAGCTCATGAATGGGACATTTGAGCATTAGTGACTTCAATCTCCCCATGCTTGGGCAATACTCTCTCCATCATGCAGCTAAAAATTATATATCTGATTCCGATCTTTATGAATCTCACTAGGAGGATAGAATTTAGAATAAAAGAGAGGTACAATTTCCTCCCAGCCAATAGATCGGCCATTCTTCAGTAGCTTATACCATTCCGCAGCTCTGCCCTTTAGTGATAAAGAGAATAGATTCCTCTTAACTTGGCTTATGAAATACCTGCACACTAGAACAACTTGCATAATTCATGTATAAAGAGCAAATGATCACCAGGATGGATAGTTCCATCTCATGAATAGCAGTTATTCATAACACGTTTAACAATTTTCATAGGTATTTTAAAAGGATCCAATTGACCAGACGGTGGTTCATCTACTACCGTAACAGTGGCAGTAGTATTCCCAAATAGGGAACCAAATGGAGACTTCTCGATAATAAAATAAATTAACAGACAGAAATAAAAACAATACTCACAGTAAAAGTTTCCTTTATCAGTTCCACTCTTCAATAGCGCTTCACTCCCCGGCAACGGCGATAGAAAATAGTCTTGATGACCCACAAGTATAGGGGGTGTATCGTAGTACTTTTGATAAATAAGAGTGTCGAACCCAACGAGGAGCAGAAGGTGTTGACAAGCAGTTTTGATCAAGGAATCACTGTAAATACTAGCAAACGGGTTTTCAGGGGTATTTGATAATGCAGATAAACAAAGTACGAGTAAATAAAAGACATTAATAATAATTGCTGCGAGTGGCCCAATCCTTTCTAGAGCAAAGGACAAGCCGGTTGTGTTACTTATGATTACCAAACGTTCCTGAGGACACACAGGAGTTTTGTCAAGTGCTTTTGCTTCATACAGTTGATTAATCTTCATTGGTTTGATAGGTGTTATGGGGGTCAACCTATGCTAATGCACTACCCCAACTTGGACTAATACATACTTGTGATTATACCCCTTACAAGCATCCGCAACTACAATAACACAATTAAGATAAATCTAACCATAGCCTTAAACTCCGAGATCCTACACTCCCTGGTGCACTGGTTTCCTAACGGGGGCTTAGGTTTCTGTCGCTCCGGCAACCCCAAAATTAGTATCCAAATACACAATGCATTCCACTAGGCCCATAAAGGTGAAGTATCATGTAGTCGACATTCACATGACACCACTAGTAGAATAGCACCACAACATAAATATCAAACCATTAAATATTACTCAACATAGTTCCACTACTAACATCTTGACTTCTCCCACGTCCTCAAGAACTAAACGAACTACTCACAAGACATCATATGGATCATGATCAGAGGTGAAATAATGATGAATAACAATCTGGACATAAACCTTAATTTAACAGTTTCACTCAATAGCATCAACTACAAGTAATAATCAACATCGGGAAAGTTTTCTCTATGAACTAGACAAGATTCACCCCAAGATGTTACAGCAGGATGGCGTAGTGATGATGGTGATGAAGGTGCTGGTGGCGATGGTGATGATGATGATCCCGATGAAGCCCAGCTCGATGACAGTGATGATGGCGACGATTTCCCCCCTCCGGGAAGGAATTTCCCCGGCAGATTTCTGCCTGCCGGAGAGCTTTCTCTCTTGGTGTCTTTTCTGCCCCGCAGAGGCGGTGAAGTCTTTATGCGATCCCCCTCCCAGTCTTAGTTTTTTGGGGAGATGATATACGCGAAGGGGCGCTGGCAGAGGTGGGCCAGGGCGGCCATACCACCTGGCGGCATGGCTTAGGGCTGGCCCGCGCCAGGGGTGGTGTGGGCCCCTGGTGGGTCACCTCGCCCTCTCCTTCTGGCTACTTCCCTCTTCTGGCCAAATAGGAATTTCCGGGTATTTTCTGAGAATTGCTGATCTTCAGAAATATGGTGTCTTGATAGTCTTTTTTCCAGCAGAATCCTGACTCCGGCAGTGAATTCTCCAATAATTATCAAACATGCAAAAATAGAAGAAATAACATAAGTATCATCTCTAAATATGAAATATATCAATGAATAACAGTAAATTATGATATAAAATAGTGATGCAAAATGGATGTATCAATGGCCGCCAGAGCCTCCCGCTCTACTGCTATGAACTGGCACGTGACCCCCTCACGGTGCGCGATCTCGAATGATGCGAGGAGAGCCACCTGCTATTTCTAAGAGAATAGAGAGAGGAGATCTAGATCTATAGTTCCACAAACCAATTCCTCATATTTGTGAGAGGAAGATTTGGATCAAGATCTTAAAAACTTTTGTGGATTTCCTCCATTATTCTTCCTCTCATATTCCTTCATAGCATTAGTTGTTTTGTGGGATTTGGGAGTGAAATACTTGAGCACTTAAATTTTTTGTACTTGCCCTTTCATCAGTTGTATAAATTTGAGTTCTTCATGAAGATTTGTTGGGTGAAAGTTTTTGTGATTATTACTATTAGGTTCATGGAACCCTACATAGTTGGTGACACCTCGACGGTCAGTCTTGTGGTGTAAATCTTCATGATATTCTAGGGATCCTCCAATTATGTTGTTGATATGTAAGTTCAAGTTATGCTTGATGTTTAGATTAAACTTGGGTTTTTCTATCTATTTTAGATGATTTACGGGGTTTTCTTCCAAAACCTATTTGCATTGTTATTTAACTCTACAAGACAATAACGTTTGTTTCGTGTATTTTAGACTTTCATGGTTCTTCGCAGACTCAAACAGAGCTTTTTTTTTGAAATAAACACACATATATATAAAGCTAGCAAGCCGCCTCATTAAAAACCTTCTAGTCCCCTTAGATACCCTGGTAAGGAAAGTATTTTGGCTAGCAAGCCGACTCAAATAGAGCTAGTATTTTGGCTACATCAGTTTTTGATTAGAAGAAGGATCACCAATGAAGGTGGGAGGAAAAAGACCCTAGGAAGCCCATAAGAGGGAGGTCCATATAGACTGACTTCCTTGCCACGTGGGACTACCCCAATTTTGCCCCGAGGGTCGCCTCACCTCCTCCTTTTTTACGAGAGCCTCCATCGCGAAGAAATAGCCATGCCCTAAAATTCACGTATTTTTTTAAGGCAGTGGTGGAAGTGAAGGTCCTTTTCTTCACCAGCGAAGACGGGTAGCTTAGTTAGCTGTGTCGTGATATCCTACCTTTGTGGTATTACAGACTGATCATGTGTGTTTGGGTACATGTTGGTGCACCCGGTTCTGTTGGGTTAAATCTTTTCAAAAAATTGTGTCCACTATTATGAATCACTTGAAGGCACGGGACTTGATCATAGAACAACTACAACAAATAAATCTATCATATTTCGATGTGTCTTTCTTTTGGATTGCTTCCTTGTAGGTACACGAGGAGGTGATGAAATGTAGTGTTATGTTCGGTTGTTAAGTAAAAACCCAATAGGTTCTCATGCACTCTCTTACCTTGATCTGTTATACAGAAGTTGTAACGGGTATCTATAGATGCTTAGTGCTTTGTTTTACTTAACCCCCTTACCCCTTCCCTTGAGAATGATGAATATGTAGCGTGTATCTCATGTAAGTCTTGCAAGTACAGTATTATCAGTTAAATACTCATATTTCTTTATTTTTCTTCCTAGAAGTAGGTATGTTGAAGGATGATGTTAGCAAGGTTAATCCCTCTGCTTGGCCTAGGCAGGAGCGTGGACACCACTCGTTTATCTTCAAGCCTCTTAGACACATTTGCTAAACTTATCTGTACTCGAATGATATTTTTCGTTCTTTGTGATTTTTATCTTTTGATGAGTGGTCAAAACACTCATCTTTATCGCCTTTTAAATATTGTATTATTCATTGAAATGATGATAATATCTCTCCGAGCCTGCTATTAATCACTAATTATTGCATAGATGTGTGGATCCTTGTCTTCAATTATTTGCATGCATAAATGGAAATTTAAGGAGGGAATTCAGAGACAATTAAAGAAGAATTACGAGATAGGAACTTCACCAAGTTAGCTAGATGATGACCCATAAGTATAGGGGATCACAACAGTCTTCGAGGGAAGTAAAACCCAAATTTATTGATTCGACACAAGGGGAGCCAAATGATATTTGTAAGCCTTAACAGATGAGTTGTAAATTCAGCTGCACCTGGAAACAAGCTTGCTCGCAGCGGTTTATCAGTAGCAACAGTTTTATAGTGATAACAGTAGTAAAATAGTAGCAACAATAATAAAGTAAAGATGGTAACAGTAGCAATAGTAAACAGTAGGATTAAATACTGTAGGCATAGGGATGGATGAACGGGCGTTGCATGGATGAGATAATTCATATAATAATCAATGACATGGGCAATTGCAGATAAATAAAGATAAAGCATCCTAGTACTAACAACCATAGGCATGTGTTCCGTATATAGTCGTACGTGCTCGCAATGAGAAACTTGCACGACATGTTCTGTCCTACCAGCCCATTTGTAGCGGAGCCTCAAGGGAATCTACTGGTAATTAAGGTACTCCTTTTAATAAAGTACCGGAGCAAAGCATTAACACTCAGTGAACACATGTGATCCTCACATCACAGCCATCCCCTCTAGTTATCCCAATTGCTGTCACTTTGGGGCCTCGGGTTCCCGACAATGATATGTGTATATAACTTGCAGGTAAGACCATAAACAACAATTATCATCATAAAACAATAACAAGTTCAGATCTGAGATCATGGCACTCGGGCCCAAAGTGACAAGCATTAAGCACAACAAGTTGCAACAATGTCATAAGCACTAACAGTAGATACTAGGCACCATGCCCTAACAATCTCATAGCAATTACATGAATGATCTCATCCAATCCCTACCATCCCCTTCGCCTATAGTGGGAATTACTCACACATGGATGGGGGAATCATGAATGGTTGATGGAGAGACGTCGGTGATGATGATGATGAAGATCTCCTCCAAATCCCTGTCCGGACAGGGTGCCAGAACGGAGTTTCTGGTTTCGTTGCGGTTTCTGATGGTGGCGGCGCAGCGGAACTCTATCTAGGAAAAATGTCGAACCACTGATAGTTTCAGGTCATGAGGTATATGTAGGTGAAAGGAGGAGTCGAGGCGATGGCCGAGGCGGCCTCACCACCCCTAGCGCGGCCAGGCCTGGGCCACGCCACCTGGTGGTGTGGCGCCCTCCTGGCCCCTCTCCGTCTCGTATTCTGGCTCCGTGGGTCTTCTGGTAAAATAGGATTTTTGCAGTATTTTTCGGAATTTTTCCTGAAAGTTGGATTTCTGCACAAAAACAAGACACCAGGGCAATTCTGCTGAAAACAACGTTAGTCTGTGTTAGTTGTATTCAAAACACACAAATTAGAGGAGAAACAACATCAAAAGTGTTCGGGAAAGTAGATACGTTTTGGACGTATCAACTCCCCCAAGCTTAGCTTATTGCTTGTCCTCAAGCAATTTAGTTAACAACTGAGTGCGGTGAAAGAAACTTTCACGAACACATTTGCTTCATAAGATGTATATATTCTCACTATATGGTCAAGTACTTAAACAATTCATAATAAGAAATATGCAACTAATGCTATCTCGTAGACATGCAAGCTATGAAAGAGTGCCAATGCACTAATAACAAGTAACATGAAACATAAGAAGTCACAAGACTGTAATGCTCATAATAAGATATGAAAGAGTGGTATCTCGCTTGCCTTTATTTGTGGGGCAAAACATAAATGCCAAGGCACCTCTGAAGTTTAAGAGAAGACTAGAAGTAGAAATATCAAAGATACAAGAATCAAAGTTATACCACAATTAACCGTGTTCTGGGACAAGCACATTACACTAAGAATGACAACCATGCTCTCAAGAAAGTGCTTAAAGTTAGAAGATGAAGACTCAACATAAAAGTAAAAGAAAGGCCCTTCGCAGAGGGAAGCAGTGATTTAACATGTGCTAGAGCTTTTCATTTGTAAAATAGAGATAAAAATTTGTTTTGAGAGGTGGTTGTTTCCTGTCAACGACTGGCAATGGGGTTCTTGCTATCTTCCATACCAAACAAGTGAGAGCGGTTCCGAGTTCTTTGAAAATTTGGCACATTGGTGCTCTTTTATAAAGCTTGGCACTCCTTCCCACTTTTTCCTTTCTCAAACCATGGCTAACCGATTCCATCGGGTGCCCACCAACTTTCACATACCATGGAGGAGTGCCTTTTTCTTTTCTTTTTTAGATTAGATTACAATGGTCTGACCAGCTCCCTTGCAAAATTAATGATGAGTAGATGAAGCATGCAAGTCGAGGGGTACTTAATTTAATATGGAAGATAGCAATTCTGACCACTACGTCCTCATGAGCTAAAAATAGTGGCACAAAATGAGAAGTATTTGAAAGTTTTGAAAGGTAGCACATGAAAATTTACTGGGAATGGCTTTAAAATACCATGCATAGGAATTTATAGTGGACTCTTTGGGGTTACTTGGTTTTCAGGAGTTGGATGCACGAGAAGTATTCCCTCTCAGTATAAGTGAAGGCTAGCAAAAGACTGGGAAGCGACAATCGAGAGAGCAATAACTGTCATAATCATGCTTGCGACAAAACAAAATTAATATAGGCTTAAAAACGATACAAGAGGTCCGAGGCAAAGTAAATCATCGAGGCTTAATTGACTTTTTGTTCAATCATATGCATGCTTGAGCATGTGCCAAGTCGATTCAAATGAAACTTTTTAGAGGAGGATACCACAAAGTCATACCGTTTTATGAATAAAACAATGCAAGCAAACATCTACATGACATGCTACAAACTATTAGTAAATTGGAACTAATCATATGAAAGCAAGAACTACAAAGCATCCATTAGATAACATATACCTTACATGAACAGGATAAGCACGTCCACATAGATGAGTATATGTACAAAAATAAAAACAAATAGAGTTCATACCAGCCTCTTACCACATCTCGAATTGTCATATGTCATCATTATTGCCTTTCACTTGTGTGGCTTGAATAATATGAAGTGATAACCAAGCTCCGATGGAGTCACGGGAGACTGAACTCTGCAACAAACTTTACAAAACCAGAAAAGAACAACAAATATTTTTGGGTTTTCGAAGTTTGAAACAAGAACAGAAGGAAACAGCAAACAAAGCAAAATCTTTTTGGATTTTTCAAATACCAAACCGAAAATAAGAAACAACACAAACCAAACTAGAGAACTAAAAAGGCAAACAAAGAGAAACAACGGAAATGTTTTTGGTCTTTTTGTGTTTTGGAAAGCAGAAATAAGAACAAGAACAATCAAAGAAAAGAAAGAAAGCGAAACATGGATATACAAAGTACCGACAAAATATGATATATAGATGAGTGAATCGTAGGCGTACCTCAACCAAGCTTAGGCTTTTGGCCTAAGTGGAGATCAATCCCAACGCGACCATGAAGTGGCGTCTCCAAAATATGACAAAGAAGCACCTTCGTCCTGATACGAACTCGAAGGCGCCCCGGTATGGTACATGGTGTAGTGGTCAGCTGGCGCCTCCTCTTCCTCCTGGTTCACGGTGCCCTGCTATGTGTGGAAGCCGAGTAGCCTAAGCTACTCATCCAACTCCTCCTTCGAGCGCGACCATGGTCCCCTGCAAATACTGAACAAACTGGGCAGCGGCAAGGGAACTTCCCTTTCATCTCCATCAGTAAATAACATTCTATAAACTAGTTTCCCTGCACATGAGTTAGCAGTAACAAAGTGATGGAGCTTCATGGAAGCAAGATCAAGTCTTTGTGGGACTAACAATGTATCATTAGGAGCAATAGAAAGTCCTAAAGCAGCAACAATGCGTGCAATATTAATGCCTCCATAAATAGGTCCCCTAGTGGCTAGGCGACGAGCAATAAGAGCACTGAGGTTATACCTTTTGCCAATATCAAGTGCAGTAGCTAGAAAAACTAAATGATAGTTAAAAATATTGCTAGTATTCTCTCTACCAAGAATACTAGTAGCAAGATAGTAAGAAAAGTATCTAATAGCTGGGAGTTGAATATTTCTTATCTTGCCACGCTGGGCTATGCGGTCATCATCATTATTCACTCCTCGGTAGAGCTCCAACAAATCATCTGGTCGGTTCTGAATCTTCTTCGCTGTCCCAAACATGGGGATACCTAGAATGCCACAAAATTTCTCCAAAGACATGGTGATAGATTTATAATAAATCTTAAATGCAATGGATGGCTTGAAAGCAGAGTTAGTAAATTTAAAACTCTCAACAAAAATATTTGTGAGCAAAGCATATTGATTACTCTCATCAAGCATGTATGTAGTCAATCCAACCCTGCCAACAAGGAGTAAGAAATCATCAAGGATCCCTGCATCACGCAAAAAATTAGAACAAGGGAAAGTCGATGGATGTGCATCTCCATCATCCCCCTCATCACCAATGCTTGGTGACATAAGGTCTTCACTGTAGGATGTCCTAAATTGAGCAGTGGATCTTGAAGGCCTTGATGCCCTTGGTGCTTCTCTCTCAAAGACTTCTCCATAATTGTAGTTGTCCATTTCTCTTTTCTGATTTTTTTTAACAAACCTCATAAAAAAGATTTTGAAACAAACAAATGTAGGGAACTACTATAGGGAGTTGCAAGAGGGTTAACATGCATCAAAATAACATATCTAAGTAATAGAACAAGCATGCAAACTTATTTAACCTATCACCTATAGTGCTAAAGTACTCAAGAAATACTCCACTAAACAAAATTCTACTTGGACAATCGAAGGAGTCACATACCAGAGAACAAATGCTCCAAATCTCAGTAGCAAAGATGGGCTGAGCAAGGAGATCGAAATTCGCGAGTAAGAACAGCAAGAACACGGGTTTGAGCTATGGTGTGAAGACATTTCAGGAGAGAGAATGAAGTGGAGGGTGGAGAGGTAAGTGGAGGGCCAGGGGGCCCACACCATGCCACGGCGTGGCCTGGCCCTGGCTACGCCACCATGTGGTGTGGTGGCATGGTGGGTCCCCCTGAGGTGTCCCAGGTGCCCATCTACCCCAATTTTGACATAAAAATTTTAAAAGAATTTTTTGGAATTTTTTGAGAAACTTTATTTTCGAGGATTTTTCAGAAATTGACAAGAGATTAAAAACTCGGGAAAACGAATATGAACGATAGAAAGCAAATCCAAACCAAGGCTACAGTAATTCTAAGATACTCTAATTTGAAACTAAACAGTGGAAACAAAAGTGAACAAGGTGGAAGCATGAATAAAGAAAAGTAAATACGGTGAAAACATAGTTTCGTTCGTTCAAAAACTGCTTTGTTAACAAGGTTGATCAAGTCTTGTTACCAAACCAATTTTTTATGAAGCAAAACTTTGCATTTCACTAAATGATTATGTTACCTCGACCTTGATAGGCATAGTGCCAACCATTACAATTTGATATTCTTCTTTGGGCTTTGGCTCTGAACAATAAATTTGACCAACTTTGATGGTCTCAATATTCTTGATTGAGTTTAGAGCATATTTTCTATCAATCTTCTTGGGAAAATAAACCGTGTGCTCTTTATCATTGACATTAAAAGTTACTTTCCCTTAGTTGCAATCAATAACCGCACCTGCAGTGTTTAGAAAAGGTCTCCCAAGAATAGTAGACATATTGTCATCTTCAGGCATTTCTAACACAACAAAGTCAGATAATATCAAACAATTATTAGCAACTTGAACAGGAACATTCTCACATATACCAATAGGAATAGTAGTAGACTTATCAGCTATTTGCAAAGATATATCAGTCGATATCAATTTTTCTAGATCAAGTCTCTTATAGAGAGAAAAAGGCATTACACTAACTTCGGCTCCCAAATCACACAAAGCAGTTCTAACATAATTATTTTTAATAGAGCAAGGAATAGTCGGTATACCTGGATCTCCAAGCTTCTCCGGAACTTTACCATCAAAAGAGTAATTAGCAAGTAAAGTGGAAATTTCCTCACTAGGAATCTTCCTTTTGTTAGTAACAATATCTTTCATATACTTTGAATAAGGAGGCATTGTAATAGCATCAGTCAAAGGGATTTGCAAAAATAAAGGTCTCATCCATTCACAAAACCTGTTGTAGTGTTCTTCTTCCTTGGATTTATGTTTCTTATCAGGAAAAGGCATTGGTTTTTGTACCCAAGGTTCTCTCTCATTACCATGCTTGTTGGCAATGAAGTCTTCCTTAGTGTACTTTGCATTCTTAGCAAGCTTTTCTGGTTCCTCTTCAACTTCTTCTTTATCAGAAGCATTACCACTTTCGGTTTCAGCATCAGAAATAGAAACACTATTAGGATTTTTACCTGCGGAAGATTCTGCAACTGTTTTATGCTTCTTCTTCTTTTTCTTGGGAGGAATACCATCACCTGCAGCACGTTGAGAATCCTGCTCGATCCTCTTAGGATGTCCTTCAGGATATAAAGGATCCTGAGTAGTAGCACCACCTCTAGTGCGTATTTCACACGCTTGTTTTTCTCTTGAAGCATTAACTAGCAAATATTTTTGCACCTTGGTAAGCTAATCAATTTGAGTCTGAACCATTTGAAAATGTTTAACACGCATCTTCACATCATTGGAGGTTCTCTCCACAATATCCTGCAACTTGTTAATAGCTCTAGAATTTTCCAACAAATGATTCTGCACTCTCTTATTAAAGTTACCTTGCTTAATAATGAAATTATCAAACTCATCTAAGCATTGATCAGGAGGTTTAGAGTAAGGAATATCTCTATTATCAAAGCGTTGGAGAGAGTGTACCTCAATAGTAGATGAACGAGGGATTGGCTTACATAGTTCTTCTATAGGTGGTAGATTCTTCACATCTTCAAATTTAATACCCTTCTCCTTAAGAGATTTCTTGGCTTCTCTCATCACTTCATCATTTAATTCAATCATTCCTCTCTTCTTTGGTGTCGGCACTGGTGTTGACTCATCCATAGTCCAATCATCATAATTCCGGCTTATTTTAGCCATTAACTCTTCAGCTTCAGCAGGAGTCCTTTCTCTGAAAACACAACCAGCACAACTATCCAAGTATGTCTTAGATTCAATAGTTAGTCCATTATAAAATATATCAAGGAGTTCATTTTTAGGCAATGGCTCTCCAAGCAGTGCTCTAATTAAAGAACAAAACCTTCCCCATGATTCAGGTAGCTTCTCTCCTTTTATCTGCTCAAAGTCAAAGATTTTCTGCAAAGTAGCATGTTGAGCACTAGCAGGAAAATATTTCTGAAAGAAAGCGTTAACCAAAGCAATAGGACTATCAATAGATCCAGGAGACAAATTATTAAACTAAGCTTTAGCTGCGCCTTTCAATGAAAAAGGGAAAATCTTAGCAACAAAGTAAGTACGTAGCTTAGTATCATCAGAAAACAAATTACTCAAAGAAGAAAGCTCATTCATGTGCTCCATAGCACTTTCATTTTCAGTACCACAAAAAGGTTCTTTCTCAACAATAGATATGTAAGACAGATCCAAAGAGAAATCATAGTCCTTATCACTAATATTTATGGGAGAAGCAGCAAACTTAGCATCAGGAGATAACTTATATCTAATAGCACGTCTTGCAAGAAGATCTCTAATAGCACCAGCATCACTAGTAGCATGAATTTCATCAATAAAATCATCATCTAGCTCAATATAAGCATCATCAAGATCGTCACTAGGGTGTTCCCTAGACTCAGGTGAACTAACAGGTGTAACACTGTTGTTCCCCATTTGCTTAGTCCTAGCAATTGTAGCCTCTAAAAAGGAACCTAACGAACCACTCTCATCAAGCACAGTAGAAGCGTCATCAAAGCTATCAGTAGCATTTTCAAACTCAGTGGAAGAAGTAGCATGTGCATGCGGTGGTGTAAGCAACTTACTCATCACACATGGTGAATCAAGAGCAATAGAGGTGTTCAGAGTCGTACCTCTTCTTGTAGTGGATGGCAATATAGGAAACTTTCCATCACGAGGTTTACCCATGATGAATGGATTGTAGCGAACAATATGAATTCCAAGTGAACTTACAAATAAAGCTATGGTCCCCGGCAATAGCGCCAGAAAATAGTCTTGATGACCCACAAGTATAGGGGATCGCAATAGTCTTCGAGGGAAGTAAAACCCAAATTTATTGATTCGACACAAGGGGAGCCAAAGGATATTTGTAAGCCTTAATAGATGAGTTGTCAATTCAGCTGCACCTGGAAACAAGCTTGCTCGCAGTGGTTTATCAGTAGCAACAGTTTTATAGTGATAACAGTAGTAAAATAGTAGCAACAATAATAAAGTAAAGACGGTAACAGTAGCAATAGTAAACAGTAGGATTAAATACTGTAGGTATAGGGATGGATGAACGTGCGTTGCATGGATGAGATAATTCATGTAATAATCAATGACATGGGCAATTGCAGATAAATAAAGATAAAGCATCCTAGTACTAACAACCATAGGCATGTGTTCTGTATATAGTTGTACGTGCTCGCAATGAGAAACTTGCACGACATCTTCTGTCCTACCAGCCCATTTGCAGCGGGGCCTCGAGGGAATCTACTAGTAATTAAGGTACTCCTTTTAATAAAGTACCGGAGCAAAGCATTAACACTCAGTGAACACATGTGATCCTCACATCACAGCCATCCCCTCCGGTTATCCCAATTGTTGTCACTTTGGGGCCTCGGGTTCCGGACAACGATATGTGTATACAACTTGCAGGTAAGACCATAAACAAAAATTATCATCATAAAATAATAACAAGTTTAGATCTGAGATCCTGGCACTCAAGCCCAAAGTGACAAGCATTAAGCACAACAAGTTGCAACAATGTCATAAGCACTAACAGTAGATACTAGGCACCATGCCCTAACAATCTCACAACAATTATATGAATTATCTCATGCAATCCCTACCACCCCCTTTGCCTACAACGAGAATTACTCACACATGGATGGGGGAATCATGGATGGTTGATGGAGAGACGTCGATGATGATGATGATGAAGATCTCTTCCAAATCCCTGTCCCGGCAGGGTGCCAGAATGGAGTTTCTATTTCCGAATCACGGTTTCTGATGGTGGCAGCGCAGCGGAACTCTATCTGGGAAAAACGCCGAACCCCTGATAGTTTCAGGTCAGGAGGTATATGTAGGCGGAAGGAGGGGTCGAGGCGATGGCCAAGGCGGCCTCACCACCCCCTGGTGCGGCCAGGCCTGGGCCGCGCCACCTGGTGGTGTGGCGCCCTCCTGGCCCTTCTCCGTCTCGTATTCTGGCTCCGTGGGTCTTCTGGTAAAATAGGATTTTTGCAGTATTTTCTGGGATTTTTCCTGAAAGTTGGATTTTTGAACAAAAACAAGACACCAGGGCAATTCTGCTAAAAATAGCGTTAGTCTGTGTTAGTTGTATTCAAAACACATAAATTAGAGGAGAAACAACATCAAAAGTGTTCGGGAAAGTAAATACGTTTTGGACGTATCACCAGACCATGGAGATGAATCACTAGAGACTTAACGACCAGCGGTATGGTCATCCCCACCATACCACCCATCAGTGGCTTCGCCTCATCAAACCACGTATTTATCGTCAAGGGACCTAGGCCATCACAGACAGAGAGCATCGTCAAAACACCATTCCGTTGCCACAAGTCATATCTCCATCAACATCGAAGGTCTATCGACTCCATTGCCCCCATCATCTCCATCACCATCCCCACTCCTCTCTACTTTGCAACCTTGATTTCATGGCAATTCGCGGCATTGTAATACTATTACTATTCAAGATCTTTAATATAATGTTCATGATTGTTGATCAAATCACATGTGCGTAGTCCTCACGGGCCAAGGTCCGAGGCCTAGCCTCACAGCAACAAGTGCTTACATATTACTATTGGGATATTGTGTATTATGTTATATGGATCCTTGTACTAGCTTTTGTCTCTGTATCCCAATCTTTGGGCTTGCTAGGCACCCAAGTCTTGCAAGGCTGATAATCAAACGAAGGTAATTATAGGTGGTGATTCACATACTTCGATGTTGGTGTGGTGAGTGTTTTCACATGGTTGAATGTGTAGTTGCTATCTAGGAAGAGTACTGATGACAAAATTTATTTTTCCATTTACTTAATTACTATTGTCGTCCGTCGATGCTCGGGGTAGTGGTAGGATAATAGATCCATGGTGTGTGTTTTACACATGCCGTGGTGTCCTTTGGATGCATGACCCCTTTACATTGTGTATCTTTATTATCACATATTTCACATGTGTTTTTCCCATAACTATCTTTGCACAGTTGCAAATGAAACCTTGGCCCTGGCCTATTTTCATACATCGATAAAAACAAAACAAAATAAAACAATTGGTCCAGATGCAACAACTAAACAAAGTCTCACTTAAAGTGATCTTACACCATTAACATTATTCCAGTGGATTCGATAAACCTAGAGTATCTTAGGAAAAAAGAAACATACTACAGTTGGATAATCCGGATCAAACATATCATCTTTGTAAGGGCCCCCTCTTTGTAATGAAATCATTTTGTTAAACTTGACTCATTGGAGTCTTTGCTGTATGTATATTCTTTTCTGGGTTCTATCTTGAATTGTTGTAATGATGACACCGTTCCACCCGCATCGTGTGTAGGTTTCACCGCGCACATCATGCTTGGCTATCCTAGGATTGATATTATGTGGTTTCTAGTGGAGATGCTAGATCTGCATAGTCTCGGTCTCGTGGCGTTACACTAAGCAAGAGGGATGTTTTCATGCTTAAAATTAAGTAATTAAATTGAGCATTGCTTTAAGTAATGACATTATTTTTTAAGTACCCATGCACATGAATCTGTCACAAGACCGCTCTTTTTTATCACAAAGTGATTCAATGCACCATCTTCTCATTATCCCTAGTGAGGTAGCCAAAAGAGAGATAAAAATCATACTTGCCCCAAATTTTCTATCACTACCTAGGACTCACACAAGTTTTACTCCATCTAACACGAATGTTTCCACTCACACACCCAAGCATATTAGCTTAAGTAGAACAAGCATATAAGAACGGGATAATAATATGTATATACATGCTGGCGCGTAGTTGACGTGGGAGCTTCTTCTTCTTCAATCCCCGGCAACGGCGCCAGAAAACTCATTGATGGCTTGTAAGAACAACTCGTTGGGAACCCCAAGAGGAAGGTATGATGAGCACAATAGCAAGTCTTCCCTCAGTTGTGAAACCAAGGTTGAATCAAACCAGTAGGAGAAAGCCAAACTTCAGAAGGTGATGCTTGCTAGCTTCGTGACACTCCGGACAAGGGCACCAGATAACTGCTTGTCGGCGTGTAGCTTTTCACCAGCAGCAACGTGAAACCTGCACACAACACAATCAAGAACTTTGCTCCCAACTTACGATGAGGTTGTCAATCTCACTGGTTTGCTGTAAACAAAGGAATGAGCGTATCGAGTGGTAATAGAATAATAGTATGCGAGAAAGTAAACAGTGCGAGTAAAAGTAAAACGGTATAGTAATGTAAAGGAAATTGGACCGGGGTCCACACTTCACTAGTGGTGTCTCTCCATAAGATAAATAACACATAATGTACATATGTCATGAGGATCACTATGAGATTTACTCTGGGCATTACGACAAAATACATAGACCGCCATCCAACTGCATCTATGACTAAAAATCCACTCGCGGGGAATCGTCCGAGGACCCCTTGAGTATTAAGTTGCGAACAACAGATAATTGCATTAAGCAAAGTGTGTAATGTAAACAAATCAAATGTCCTTGGACACAAGAATGTTGTTTTCTCCCTAGTGGCAACAGCACATCTACAACCTTAGAGGTTTCTGTCACTCCCCCAGATTAAATAGAGGCATGAATCCAACTATCGAGCATAAATACTCCCTCTTGGAGTTACTAGCATCTACTCGGCCAAGATAGCCACTAGCAACGGAAAGCATGTAAGATCATTGATGCGGCACGGTGTTGATTATGTAAAGCACCGTCTAGTTGGGAACCCCAAGAGGAAGGTATGATGAATATAGCAGCAAGGTTTTCCCTCAGTAAGAAACCAAGGTTTATCGATCCGAAGGGGAAGAAGCCAAACGACTGAAGGTGATGCTTGGTAGCTTGCGATAGCTCCGGACAATTTATAAGGTGCCTCGTATAGTGCTTTGCTTTGCCAGCTGCAATGCGGAACCTGCACACAACACAACCAAATACTTTGCTCCCAACTTACGATGAGGTTGTCAATCTCACCGGTTTGCTGTAAACAAAGGAATGAGCGTATCGAGAGGAAAATAGTAATAGTATGCGAGTAAAGTAAACAGTGCGAGTAAAGTAAATAGGTGATAGCAATATAAAGGAAATAGGACCGGGGGTCCACAGTTCACTAGTGGTGTCTCTCCATAAGATAAAATAACACATGCTGGGTAAACAAATTACAGTTGGGCAATTGATAGAATAAAGACAACGTGCATATGTCAAGAGGATCACTATGAGATTTACTCTGGGCATTACAACAAGATACATAGACCGCCATCCAACTGCATCTATGACTAATAATCCACTGGTGGCGAATCAATCCGAGAACTCCACAAGTATTAAGTTACGAACAACAGATAACTGCATTAAGCAAAGGGTGTAATGTAAACAAAGCATATGCCCTCGAGCATATGAATGTTGTTTCCCCCTAGTAGCAACAGCACATCTACAACCTTAGAGGTTTGTATCACTCCCCCAGATTAAATAGAGGCATGAACCCACTATCGAGCATAAATACCCCCTCTTGGAGTCACTAGCAACTACTCGGCCAAGATAGCTATTAACAACGGAGAGCATGCAAGATTATAAACAACATAGAGATAACATAAGATAATATTCAGCACATCAACTCAATCATAACACCAATATTCATCGGATCCCAACAAACACAACATGTAGAATTACATAAAAGTAGTCTCGATCATGTAAAGCAGCTCACGATATCTAAACATGAAGCACATGGTGGAGAAGACAACCATCTAGCTACTGCTATGGACCCATAGTCCAAGGTAGACTACTCACTCATCATGCCGAAGGCAGGCATGGCGATGAAGAAGACCTCCGGTGGTGATTCCCCTCTCTGGTAGGGTGCCGGGAAGAGCTTCTGGACCCTCCCAATCTTTGGGTCGACAGCGGCGGCGGATCGCGATGTGTTCTAGAAAATTGATCGGGTGTTTAGGTTTTTCCCGTCGGGGGGTCTTTATAGGCGAAGGGGCGGCGTCAGAAGTGGACCAGGGGGCCCACACCACAAGCCGGCGTGGGCCAGGGGTGGGCCGCGCCCCCTGGTAGTGTGGCCACCCTCTGGTCCGGCTCCGTCTCCTCTTTGGTGTTCTGGAAGCTCCTGTGAATATCTGGACTTCTGGCTTTTGTTTCATCCAATTCTGAGAATATTTCCTGTGTAACTTTTCTGAAATACAAAAACAGCAGAAAACAGGGAACTGGCACTGTGGCATCTCGTTAATAGGTTAGTTCCGAAAAATGCATAAAAATGCCACGAAGTGTAACGAAACACTAAGCAAATGGTGTAAAAACAAGCATGGAGCATCAAAAATTATGGATACGTTGGAGACGTATCAATCATAAACAACATAGAGATAACATAAGATATATAATTCAGCACATCAACTTAACATAGTACCAATACTCATCGGATCCCAACAAACACAACATGTATAATTACGTAAAGATGATCTTGATCATGTAGGGCAGCTCACAAGATCTAAACATGAAGCACATGGTGGAGGAGACAACCATCTAGCTACTACTATGGACCTGTAGTCCAAGGTAGACTACTCACACATAACTCCGGAGGCGACCATGGTGGTGTAGAAGGCCTCCGACAGGGATTCCCCTCTCCGGTAGGGTGCCGAGAAGAGCTCCTGGATCCTCCCGATCTCGCGACGGCGATGGCGACGGCTTGCAGTATATTTCGTGGAAAAGAGATCTGTCCCTTAGGTTTTTCCCGTCGAGGGGAACTTATAGGTGAAAGGGCATTATGAGAGGTGGGGCCAGCTGGCCTCACCATGGGGCGGCACGGCCAGGGGCTGGGCCGCGCCCCCCTGTGGTGAGCCTAGCTCCTGGCCCCCCTCTGTCTCATCTTCGGTCTTCGCAAAGCTTCGGTAAAAATAGGAGGTTCGACTTTTGTTTCGTCCAATTCCGAGAATATTTCTTGTGTAACTTTTCTGAAACACAAAAACAATGGAAAACAGGGAACTGGCACTGTGGCATCTTGTTAATAGGTTAGTTCCGGAAAATGCATAAAAACGCCACGAAGTGTAACAAAACTCAAAGCAAATGGTGTATAAACAAGCATGGAGCATCAAAAATTATGGATACGTTTGAGACGTATCAAGTATCCCCAAGCTTAACTCCTTGATACGTCTCAAACGAATCTATAATTTTTGATGCTCCATGCTTGTTTTTACACAATTTTCCTTGTGTTTTGTTACACTTTGTGGCGTTTTTATGCGATTTCCGGAACTAACCTATTGACAAGATGCCACAGTGCCAGTTCCCTATTTTCTGCTATTTTTGTGTTTCAGAAAAGCTACACAGGAAATATTCTCAGAATTGGACGAAACAAGTTTTGGAACTCCTATTTTTCCCAGATGAAGGACGAGGACCAAAGGGGAGCCGGAGAGGGGCCAGAGGCTAGCCACACAACAGGGGGCACGACCTAGCCCTTGTCCGCGCCCGCCCATTGTGAGGCCACCCTGGTCCACTCCTGACGACGCGCCTTTGCCTATAAGAAGCCTCGGGACGGAAAACCCTAAAACAATTGGCGTTTTTCCCAGAACAGTTCCGCAGCTCCGCCGTCGTCAAAGACAAATTTCGGGGGAGAGAAGTCTCTGTTCCGGCACCCTGCCGGGACGAGGAAGTGCCCTAGGAGCCATCTCCATCGGTCTCCATCGCTGTCTCTGCTGTTGCTGGCGTCTAGCAGACAGTCCTTGTGCGTGGTGAATGACTAGCCCGTTGGGAACCTGAAGAGGAAGGTATGATGAGTATAGCAGCTAGTTTTCCCTCAGTTAAGAAACCAAGGTTTAATATCGTTCAAGAGAAAAGCAGACAGCGATGACTGAAGGTGATGCTTGCTAGCTTGCGACAGCTTCGGACAATTTATATATGGCGCCTCGTCCAAGCTTTGCTTGCTAGCTACAACGTGGAACCTACACACAACACAACCAAGTACTTTGCTCCCAACTTGCGATGAGGTTGTCAATCTCACTGGTTTGCTTGAAACAAAGCTGATGAGCGTATCGAGTGGAAAACAGTAGAGTATGCGAATAAAGTAAACAGTGCGAGTAAAGTAAACAGGTAATAGCAATATGATGGAAATAGGACCGGGATCCACAGTTCACTAGTGGTGTCTCTCCATAGATAAATAACACATGCTGGGTAAACAAATTACAGTTGGGCAATTGATAGAATAAAGATAAACGTGATATGTCAAGAAGATCACTATGAGATTTACTCTGGGCATTACAACAAAATACATAGACCGCCATCCAACTGCATCTATGACTAATAATCCACTCTCGGGGATATCAATCCGAACACCCCATGAGTATTAAGTTGCGAACAACAGATAATTGCATTAAGCAAAGTGTGTAATGTAAACAAAGCATATGCCCTTGAGCATATGAATGTTGTTTTCTCCCTAGTAGCAACAGCACATCTACAACCTTAGAGGTTTCTGTCACTCCCCCAGGTTAAATAGAGGCATGAACCCACTATCGAGCATAAATACCCCCTCTTGGAGTCACTAGCAACTACTCGGCCAAGATAGCTACTAACAACGGAGAGCATGCAAGATCATAAACAACATAGAGATAACATAAGATAATATTCAGTACAACAACTCAATCATAAACACCAATATTCATCGGATCCCAACAAACCAAACATGTAGAATTACATAACGGTGATCTCAATCATGTAGGGCAGCTCATGAGATCTAAACATGAAGCACATGGTGGAGAAGACAACCATCTAGCTACTGCTATGGACCCATAGTCCAAGGTAGACTACTCACTCATCACTCCGGAGGCAAGCATGGCGATGAAGAAGACCTCCAGTGGCGATTCCCCTCTCCGGCAGGGTGCCGGGAAGAGCTTCTGAACCCTCCCGATCTTCGGGTCGACGGCGGCGGCGGATCGCGATGTGTTCTGGAAAAGTGATCGGGTACTTAGGTTTTTTCCGTCGGGGGGTCTTTATAGGCGAAGGGGCGATGTCAGAGGAGGAGCCAGTGGCCCTCACGCGAGGCTCGCACGGCTAGGGGCCTGGCCGCGCCACCCCTGCGTGTGGGGCCCTGGTGGCCCCTCTCCTTCTCTCCTTCGGATCTCTAGAAGCTTCCGGGTAAAATAAGACTTCAGGAACTTGTTTCGTCCAATTCCGAGAATATTTCCTGTGTATCACTTCTGAAACACAAAAACAGCAGAAAACAGGAAACTGGCACTGTGGCAACTCGTTAATAGGTTAGTTCCGGAAAATGCATAAAAGTGCCACGAAGTGTAACGAAACAATAGGCAAATGGTGTAAAAACAAGCATGGAGCATCAAAAATTATAGATACGTTGGAGACGTATCAGCTGTCTCCATCAACCTCACCACCATCTCCACCAACCTTGCTGTCCCCTATGATGAGGAGGGAGTAGTTCTCCCACGGGGCTGAGGGCTCTGCAGGTAGCTATGTGGTTCACCTCTCTCTCCCATGATGTGATCTTTATGTGATCGTAAGCTTTGTATCTAGTTGAATTGGTAGATGTTATTATTCAGATATTATGCTACTCCCGTGCCTTATATTTGTAAACTCCAGAGATACCTTGTATCATGGTGTGACGGTGACAGTGTGCGCATCATGTGTGTCTTTTTGGTTAATGTCTCTATGAATTGTTGGTGTTTGTTGGAACCAACTAGTGCGTTCACGGTGACAGTGTGGGACAATCTAGTTTGGGGAAATATGGACTTTGAGGAGTGCTTCGTAGCCCTATGCATGATTAGTGTTTGTTATCCATTGGAGAATTGTTTTGAGTTGCATATTGAAGTTAGTATCTATTGGTTCAAATATGTTATATTTGTTGGGAGTGTGTCCACTAGTGAAAGTATGATCCCTAGGCCTTGTTTCTAAGCTTTGCACACCGTTTACATTCAGTTTTGTTACATTTGCTCGCAGCGATATTTATTTCAGATTACATTTACTACTTATAGCCATCACTACTACTTGTATTTCACTATCTCTTCGCCGAACTAGTGCACCTATACATCTGACAAGTGTATTGGGTGTGTTGGGGACACAAGAGACTTTCTGACAAGGGGTTAACTCGACAAATGTCCTAGATGAAGGACTTAGGATCAAGGAGATAGGGCGTCGGATGAACTCGAAGGTAAAATCAGTCAAACAAGGTGGCTATCAAAAGTAAACGTGGGTATAAACCTAGCTTGCTTTCAATCTGTCCCACACCGTCCCCTCCTGGCCCCTATATATAGATGGCCAGGTCTCGAGGATTGGGTGGGATCCGACACAGATTACAATATCGATATATGACATGAACTTGTATTTCGACTAATATTACAATTGGGTACTTAGTTGACGGGCTCTATTATCTATAATCTTGTCAGTAGCCCCCAAGATTCTACCAGAATTGCAGATTCGGATTGAATCTCAGATCTTCAAATCTTCGACTTGATCAATACTTGACTTCTTCAGATCTTTAAATCTTTGACTTGGTCTTTCGACTTATTTTTTGTTATAATGTTTCGCGAGGGGTTTTGATGAGCAAGCCTGACAACTCTGACGGATCAAGAGGCCAGTTAACTGCCGGAACAGATACTTGTCACCTACTTCAAATTCAATCCCCTCGGACTTGAATTCGGGAAACTGGTCAAACTCATTCTTTTGCCGCATTTAGGACTTACAAAAAATAAATCCCAGTGGTTCTCAGGGTACCTAGTGCGTCCACCAGGATTTTCTTCGCGTCGTAGACACGGATAAGCACCAGCAGAGCGTATCTATGTGCGTATACCGGGCCACACAGGACGGATCCCGGGGTCTTACCTTCGTGATATATTTTAACCACGGCATTCGAGTTCCGTCGCGATGACACAACTCGAGAATCATATGTCGCAGCCTTGTTTGACTGTTCTAATGTGTCAAATATTCGGGTTATTCCACCTTAATTGATAAAACTCCCTCCCGATGGTAGTAGTGATATTTTCAAAGTCTCTTTTGCGTCCTTTCCTCCATTGTTCGTTATAAAACATCATCGGGTGCGCGCCCAGCGCTCCCGATGGGAGTAGCCCCCGAGGCTATAGTCGAAAAAAATTATTTTGAGTATAGGCTCAAAGACAGTGTGCCTTCTTTCATGTCATGAGATCATAACGTGACTCAATAATATCGTCGGGTGCGTGCTCAGTGCTCCCGATGGTAGTAGCCTCCAAGGCTATAGCCGAATATTTTCAGGTATAGACTCAAAGAATGATTTCTCCTCTACCGGACTCAATTTTTCGTCGGCTTCCTTGATCTTCTCTTATATAGATACATCATATCGAACCATCTTCTGAATGTTCATCTTACTAGTGTCCACTGCTGTCATAGTCCTCACTTCTCGTTACTCGCACATTTGTGATGTCATTAATACAATTAATCTGTTTGTAATTATCTCTGGATGCTGACCGTTACCCATGGGCAGCGCGGTAATTTTGCAATATCCCTGCCCGTTAGTGGGCTGTCGTTTCTGATCTTTGCGCCACGTCTCAGCCCACGTTCCTTCTGAAGGAAGCTATATAAGGGGGATAGTGGGGAATTTTACTGTTTACCAGTTCTTTGCTTCCGCTGCCGCCACCATTGTTGCACACCCTGCGCACCTTTGAGCTCCTGCACAGCCCCCATGCGCAAGCTTTAGATGCGCGTGAAGCATCTTGCGCAGAAGAATAAGATGGGCAAGAACGTCGCCGCGAACTCTGCAACCAGCTGGGTACCATCTGTTTTCAAGCAGAGGGATCTAGAGAAAGCCCAAGCCAATGGCCTCATCTCCGCCGATGATCAGGTCGTTTTCCCTAGCACTGAGCGCATCCCCAAGCCCCCGAGCGGCTTTCGGGTGATTTTTTTGACTTTCTTTTGCGCGGTTTATCTCTTCCTGCCCACGAGTTCCTTTGTGGGCTTCTTTTCGTCTACGGTGTGCAGCTTCATCAGCTCACACCAAACTCTGTTCTCCACATCGCCTGCTTTATCACACTCCGTGAATCGTTTCTGGGGATCGAACCCCACTTTCTCCTCTAGAAATTCCTCTTTCGGCTCCGTCCCAGCGTTGCTTTATCAAAGAAACCTGAACTGGGCGGAGCCGTTGTATCTATTCGTGTAGAATCGCAATATTTGGAGTTTTCCATGGTGGTCTCTGTACAAGGTTGGAGGAAAAAATGGTTTTATATCAAAGACCGGAAAATTTCTTCCTCTGATCAGTACGGCATTGCCCCTTTCGATGCCTCCAAGGAAGTGAAGAAACTGTCCTCGTGGGATTTGCCTCCCACGGAAGCTGAGATGGAGGAAATCAAGCCACTTCTAGCCCCCATCCAGGAGCTGAAGGGCGGTAAAGGAGGTGCACTATCGGGTATCCAACTCATGGCGTTCTTTCTGCAACATTGAGCTCAACCTCTGCAGCATCGCCTTTCCAAACTATGGACATTTTCCAGCTTGGGAGATTCTTCTCGAGTTTCTGAAGATCTCATGGAGAAGAAGGATCTCGACAAGCGAGTGAGAGCTCTTACCACTCTCACAAAGGATCATGAAGTTGTGGAGCTAGCTGCTAGTTACTTCGACTCCGAGCATCCCTTGCCTAAGGTATATTTTGCTGTCTTTATTCGCCTTAGTTTTCTCTTATCGTTGTTTGTCTTGTAACTCTCGGCTTGTTTTCCTTTCAGGATCATCGACTTCTTGTTTCTCGCCCTCCTCTCCCGGAGGGAGGAGATATTCAAAATGTTCCTGTTTCTGTTGCCTCCGAAGCCCCCAAAGTTGAGGATAGCCAAGATGGAGATGAAGGCGAAGACTCACTGGAAGATACCAGCTCGACGACGTCGCCTCCCCCTGCGCTTTCGGAAGATTGTGGCGTTGACAAGAAGAGGAAGCGTGTGGCAGAACTTCTTTCTTCGAGTACTTCGGCGCACACGACTGTGATTGGGGAGACCTCCGCGCCTGAGGACGACGTAGAGCTTTTCGACCTCATGGACTCGTGAGTGTACTGCTGCCTGTTTTCATATGCTATCTTTTTCCTGTCGACTTTAGACAAATGGCTTTACCTTTTGCTTCCCTTTCAGTGACGAGGAGAACCCCAAGAGATTTGTTGCTGCCGCCCCTGCCACTGATACTCCTGCTATCGACAAGCCACCGTCATAAGAGGTCGATCCAGCAGCAAAATCTCCAAAAGCTCTGAGGGTTCCTGTTAAGAAGGTAGTCGCCCTTCGTAGTTCTAAGCGCGTGAAGAAATCGTCAGACGCCGGTGCTTCTCTTGAGGCCCATCGGTCCACGAGCTCCTCCGACGATGTGCGTGAATATACTGGTATATTTGCTTTTATTTTTTGCGTGTTGATACTCATGTACTATTTCTGGACATAACTTGATGAAGAAATTTGTCTCCTTGGGTAATGAATGTGTCGAGTACCTGAAGGCGAATAGGGCCTCCGAGGGTAATTTTCTTTCCCATACTTTGCTTGTCCTGTATGCCTTTCTTTGCTTCTTTGCTTGACTTTTCTTTCCTCTATGGTGAACTTCAGATGCTCTAGCGACAGCCAATGCTTGCATTTCATCGCTGGAAGCTAAACTCGAAGCTTCCAGGATAGCTTTTGATGCAGCCACTGCTGCCAAGGTCAATGCTGAGAAGTCTACTAAATCAGCACTGGCTAAGGCAAAGAAAGCAGAAAAGGCCTTTTCTGATGCTAACAAGGAGCACCTCCAGCGGGAACAGGTTGTGGCTGAGCGGCAGAATAAGATGTCTGCTGTTGCTGGAGGTACATACTATGCCTTTCGTTTCTTTTGTTGAGTTGCACACTCTCTTATGCTTGCTAATGTATTCCTTTTCTGCTGTTTTTTGTTTCCTTGGTTTTGCAGAACATACTGGGGTGTCTGCGTCAACTTCGCAACCAGACAACGATCCTCTCATGGCCACAGTTAGCTTGCTGGAATCGAACTGGATATCTGTCCAGGAGATCTTCAAGTTGGTTAACCGCGTGCTTACGTGGATTTTTGTCGGGTTGTGGCCCAAGCAAAAGGCGGAGGTGCCAGATTTGAAGAAACTTGCCAAGGCCTTCGACACCCCTGACGACCCCATCCTTCTTATGAAGGGCTGCTCCTTGAAGCGAGGTGCCGAGGGGGCCATTGCGCTTTCACATGCACATGGTGAGGAGATTAACTGGGAGAAGGTGAGCTCTTCCCATGGCCGCCCCCGTTCGGAGCTGAAGGCTTTCTTCGAGAAGGCGAAAAGGTATGCGCCAGGCATCGTGGCGATGATTTCTCCTTCGGCGGCTTCTGCGACCTCTACTACGCCGGTTTCTACAACTCCGGAGATAAGTGGATCCGTGCCTCCTCCCAATGCTGGTGCTACCTCTGCCGCGCCTTCTTCCGCTGCGGACCCTGAGGCTGAGGTGGCGTAGACTTGGACTTTCTTTGTAACCGTAGTTTATTCTAATGTAATAAACTTTTAGTCGCATGTAGCCCGAGAACTGGTCAGATGGCTTATGCTTTTGTAAATATTCTACTTTTGTGAAATTTCCTGTTTGATTTAGTTTCTGAGATGTTTCTTTTTCCTTTCTTTTGGCTTCCAGCCTATTCACGCTGGTAGGTCGTCGGGTCGCGATCGGGCTATGTCTCCTGCCAACGTTTTTGACTCCGGAGCTTCGTCGCCTCCTCGTCCTTCTTGCCAATGTGCTGAGTATTCCTCAAGGATTTCGGATCTTGAGAGCCGCTTGTCTTTGGCGAAGCGCCAAGCACAGATGGCTATGTATAAAGGCAGCAAATCTTGCAGTTTTATGAAACAGATATCCATACTCGAGGATAAGGTGTCTGCTTTGATGGCTAGGGTTGTACATCTAGAAGAATGCAACTCCTTCCTCGTTGGTATAGTTGAGTCTGCTTGTGAGCTGTTGCGATGTAAGGTTCCTTTCAATCTTCCTCTTTCTCCCTTTCTGCTTCGTTACTACTGGCCAATAACTTCTTTTTGTCACAGGCACTTGCTTAGACATCGTTGGCGAAACTCGCTGGATTTCTGAACGGATCACAGCTCTTGAGAGATCATCAGAGGGGGTCGAGAGTTTTTGGTCTGATCCCCGGCGCCGTCGTGCTATTGTGCTTCTTCAAGACCGTGCTCAGCACATTGGGGAAGCCATTGATGGTTGCCAAAGATCCTTGACTACCATGCACTCTGTGATGCTTCCTCGTAACCCTCTTCCTGGAACCTTTCCTCAAGTTCTCACTGCTTTTAGATCTACTCAGCGAATTCATCGACTGATAGAACTTAATTTAGTGGCTGGTGCCAATTTCGCACTTGGTTGGACGCGTAAGTGGCACCCAAGGCTTAATTTTATTTCCATGTCACTGGGTTTGCCTCCAAGGGGAGCTCTGCTGCGAGTTTATATGGATGCTACCCTTCAACCAGCGAGGAGGCTCATAGCTAGGTTGCTTCAAGAGGATGCCGCGTTTTTCCGCGAGCATCATTATTTAGATCCTTTGGGCGTAGATGATTCTGATCAGCCGCTGCTGTGATATTTGTATGTATTTTTGAGTGTACAATGCGAGAGTTTTTGTTTTCTAACTTTTGTGTTTAGAAATTGTATCCTCAGAGCATTTTATTTCTTGTGTATATTGGTGCGTTTGCCGCAATTTTTGAAGACACGTAAACTCAAATAAGAGGATCTTTTGTCTTTTATTTATGCATATAATGTAAGATACATAGGATAACCCAAGAGATCCGGCCAATGACCTGTGTTCTGGATCTAGAGGGCATTGCCCTGGAATAAATCGTGGCTTTTATAGCCTTATTTTCCTACTCTACTTATTTGTTCGTCTTGTCGCCTATGTCGCTTGAGTCTTCTCTTCTCCTGTAGGCTTCTCTTGTTCTGGTAGCTGTACTCGTGGTTTTTTTACTTCTGGTTCCTTGGGGTTTCTCTCGAGTTGCTGTATGACTCATGTAGTCGTGCTTTTTGTTTTGTAGTTAGGTTCCCCGTAGCTTGCCATCATGCCGAAGTTTTGGGCCATCTTGTGAAATTCCTTATCACATAGATCTGATAACTCGAATCTTCCTTTGACTGTAATAATTCCTTTGGGTCCTGGCATTTTTAGTACCAGGTAAGTGTAATGAGGTACTACCATGAATCGCGAAAACGCGGGTCGCCCGAGGATCGCGTGATATTGTGATGGCCAGTCCATGACTTCGAAGTCGAGTTTCTCCCTTCTGTAGTTTTGCCGATTTCCGTAACAAACGTTGAGTGCTATTCGACCTAGCGGATAGTTTGCGCTTCCTGGTACTATTCCGTGGAAGGAGCAGTCAGTTGGCTTTAGGAACTCTAATGAAATGTGCATTGCCCGTAGAGTCTTTGCGTAGATTAGATTTATTCCGCTTCCTGCATCCATGAATATTCTGTCGACATCATACGTCCCTATTTGGGCTTTGAGTACCAAAGGCGCATTTCCTGGCCGAGGTACTGTTATTGGGTGATCATCTCTGCTGAATTCTATGGGTTGCTCTAACCAATGTAGATATTCCGTTGTTGCTGGAGGTGAGGTTATTACGAGGTTAACTTGTCGAGTTATACTTTTTTCCTCTTTGTTTGACTTGGGCACTGGCTGTATCATTGCTGTAATGTGCCCTTTATATGGAACATATCCTTCGTCATCGTCGCGTCCCTGGTTTGATTGATCTTGGCCTTTGGGAGCTCCACTGTTTCCTTGTTGGGTTGCAGGTGCGTTGCTTGTGTTTCCTTCGTATCCCTGTCGTTTTGCCTCGGCTTGCTTGTTGAGTGCTGCTTCCTGTAATTTCAAGAACGTAGTGCAATCTTCCATTGCTTGTCTGGATACTCGTTTCCCATCGACAAACGCAGAGTGAATATGACATGGTCCATTGAGCATATCTTCTGGTGATGGGTTGTACTCTCTGAATTCCCTTGGCTGATACTTTTTGTAGTCTTCTTTGCCGTAGCTACGGTATCCCGAACTTTTACGATCGTTGCCTTAGTAACTGTTGTCCTTATACCCTGCAGCTACTTGACTATGAGAACCATAGTTATCGTAATTGCGGGATCTCCTTCTTTGTCCTCCATTTCTATTTCCTCTGTCATCTTCTGGCGATCGCGTTCACTTGTTGTTACACGCATCTTCTCCATCTGCAAATCGATTTGCTATATCCATTGGATCTGATACTGTTTTCGGCTTGATTCTGCCCATCTCTTCGACTAGGTCTCCTCGCCTTAGCCCGACTATGAATGCGTCTATTGCTCTTTCATCTGAGACTTCGACTGCCGAATTTTTGATTATACTCCACCTTTGGATATATGCTCTTAATGTCTCCCCGCGTTGCTACACGCAGGCTTTGACTTCTTCTATGGATGCTGGCCGCTTGTATGTCGACTTGAAGTTACTCGTAAATTGTTTTGTGAGCTCCTCCCAGCTTCCAATTGTTTCCTTTCCTAGTTTGCTTAACCATGACCTTGCTGCACCGGTGAGGTGTAGTTGCAAACTTTGCATTGCTATTTCCCTGGTTCCTCCTAATAGTTTTACTGCTTATAGGTAGTCTGAAAGCCATGACTATGGCTCCTGAGATCCATCGTACTTTTGTTGGTCATGGGGTAATTTGAAACCTTTGGGTACTGGCGTGAAGCAAACCCTATGGGTAAAGCATGGCGCCCCCATCTCCTTTTCATCGTCTTTGTAGTCATATGTTCTGTTGGGAGTTCTGGATCGTCGGGTTCCTTTGTTCTTTGGACTGTTGTATCATCCTGGAGATGGCGTCCTAGATCGTCGACTTCCACTTCTATGTCGAGGACTGTTGTGACGGCGTGGTGATCTTGGTTTGTGAGTTCCTTTGTTGCGGTATGCCTCCTCCTCTTTTGCTGATAATTTGTTGCCTACCATCTTTAATCCCTGCAGTGCGGCCCAATGCATGTGTTCCCTTGGGTCTCCTGGACTTGGTCGCGTTGTATGCAGGTATGCTTGAGCTGCCACCAGTGCTGCTTCGGGTGTCTTTGGTATAATGTTCCCTTGCTCGTCGACATATAAGAAAGACGAGTCGAGGTTTTTGGAAAGACTTTGCCTATCTGAGTATTCGAGATTTTCGTACCTTGAACCGTGTCCACGATGTCTTTTGGCGTTCGTATACGATGCGTCGCTACGTGCTCTGCGAGCGGCGTCGCTTGCTGCAATGGCTGAGTCTTTTCTCTTTTGTACTTCAATTCTCTCTTTCGCTAGTAGCTTTGACTGCTGTCTTAGGGCATAGTGATACCCAAAAAGCATATTCTTGCTAGCATTGTTTGGTATCGGCGTGCAGTGCTCCACAGCTGTTTTGATTATATTCCATTCATCGACTGTTAGTCCAATTTTTTCTCGGTTTACCAGGGAATCCGCAGTTTCTCCTTCTACCAGGTGGTTTGCTCCCCTGTTTATGTTTGCTGGGTTGAGTACTGGATTGTTGCTTTCGTCGAACTCTTCTGAGTTGTCCTCTGTAATAGCGAATACTTGGTACCGATTGTCGAACTTACTATCGAAGCTTGAGAAGATTGAGTTTTCATCCTCATAAAGCTCTAATCATGTCTTCCAGGTGTCCGTTGATTTATCTGAAGTGTCGTCATGGCTAATCATAAGATCTTCGAGTTGTATTTCTAAGTTGAAGTTTCCCGTGGTTTCGTCGCCTTCTGTGAATTCTCTTTTTTCTGCTTCTATTTCCATGGAGCTGACCGGCAAATTTACTTCGCTGGAAGAGCCTTCTGATGATTCTGACATTGTTTCTGTTTTGGCTTTGGTTGCCGATGGACCCGATTTCGCCGGATCCGAGAGGCGAATTGAACCTAGTGATCCGACGTGAAAGTTTAGGCTTCCGATCGTCAAATCCATATCTTGATCCATGCTCTCGAATACTTGCGTGAAGCTTGACTGGTGAGGTTGAAAATCGACGGTTTTGAAGGGTATCTGGATTTCGTCGACTTCTGGATTGCTGTTGGCTACGAGTGGAAAAGCCGTCGAATTCATGATTCCAACGCCCAGAGTCCCCACGGTCGGTGCCAATTGACGAGGGGTTAACTCGACAAATGTCCTAGATGAAGGACTTAGGATCGAGGAGATAAGGCGTCAGATGAACTCGAAGGTAAAATCAGTCAAATAAGGTGGCTATCGAAAGTAAATGTGGGTATAAACCTATCTTGCTTTCAATCTGTCCTACACCGTCCCCTCCTAGCCCCTATATATAGATGGCCAGGTCTCGAGGATCGGGTGGGATCCGACACAGATTACAATATCGATATACAACATGAACTCGTATTTCGACTAATATTACAATTGGGACTAGCTTAGTGGGCCTCAAGGGTACTTAGCTGACGGGCTCTATTATCTATACCCTTGTCACTTTCTGTATCGTAATTGCAGGGTTGTTTGAGAGGGATAGCTTTGACCTCCTCCTCCCTGAGTTCGATAAACCTTGGGTGATCCACTTAAGGGAAACTTGTTGCTGCTCTACAAACCTCTGCACTTGGAGGCCCAACACTGTCTACAAGAACAGACGCGTGCATAGACATCAAGCTCTTTTCTGGCGCCATTGCCGGGGAGGTAAGGTAAAAGGTACTCGCATCCTCCTGTGTGAGTGCTCGAAGTTATTTCCTTTAGATTCTGCAATTATATCTTTTTGTTTCTTGTTTTTATTTTCACTAGTTAGGCTTAATGGAAAACAAAGAGTTCTTTAGTATTTTTCCTACGTTAGGATATGAAGTGTTTGAAGAGAAAATTGAAAAACCTTTGGAGCTTAATTTGCATGCTAATAGTGTTGTTAGTATGAATGCTTTGAACACCGTTATTGCTAATGCCTTAGAAAAGTCTAAGCTTGGGGAAGCTGGTTTTGTTAAGCATGATATTTTTAGTTCCCCAGCTTTAATGGAGAAAATTTGCTCTGATGATATTTTATCTCCCATATGTGATGATTTTAATGATGCTTGTGCTCCTCATCCTTTTAAAATACCTATGAAAATTGTTGAATGTGCTATGGACAACTGCTATTTAGGAGATGGAACTATCCATCCTGGTGATCATTTGCTTTTTATATATGAATTATGCGAATTGTTCAAGTGTGCAGGTATTTCGATGAACCAAGTTAAGAGGAAGCTATTTTCTTTATCACTAAAGGGCAGAGCTGTGGAATGGTATAAAACACTAAAGGATGGCCGACCTATTGATTGGGAGGAAATTGTACCTCTCTTTTATTCTAAATTCTATCCTTCTAGTGAGGTTTATAAACATAGGAATTATATTTATAATTGTCATCCGCATGAGGGAGAAAGCATTGCCCAAGCGTGGGGAAGATTGAAGTCACTAATGCTCAAATGTCCCATTCATGATCTTCCCCGTAATATTGTTATTAATAATTTTTATGCAAGGCTTTCAGGATATTACAAGGACTATCTAGATGCATGCTTTGATGGGTCTTTCACAAGCAAGGATGTTGATGTCAAGTGGAATATTCTTGAAACAATTCAAAACAATATTGAAGATTGGGATAGCGACAAAGGTAAAAGATCATGTATAAATTATGAGTATGATTGCATTAAGTCTTTCGCTGAAACTGCTGATTTTCAAGAGCTTAGTGCTAAGTATGGTCTTGATCCTCAAATTATGGTTGATTGTTTTAGAGCCTTTGCTTCCCATATTAATGTTCCTAAGGGAAATGGGGACGTGTATCATGAACCTTTTAAAGACACTTGCATAGAAAGCGATATTGTTGTTGATGATTGCAATGAACATGCTCTAACTTCTGAAAGTCCTATTTCTTATAAGCATGTTAATTTTTGTGGAGTACATAGACCTTGTGAACAGAGTTACAACAAAGAAGATTATTGTATCCACCACAGGAATGAAGAAACCCGAATGTGGCTCAAGGCTCTAGATGAGCTTGGTGAAAAGGTTTGTGAGCTTTATCCTTTCCTTTGTGAGCTTTGCCATGAAAAGGGTCATTTTAATTTTCAATGCTCAGGCACTAATAATAATCGAATGAGTACCGCAAGTTTGTATTGTGATGACAAGATCACTCTCAATCAGCATGATGAGCTTACTTTGTTTTTGGGATATGAAGAGATATCTAGAAAGACTTCTTTGGTAGATATGAGTGCTCCTGATATTAATAGCACCCTTCGTGGTTGTCGTCTCTATTGTGTTAAAGATTGCCTCGCAAATACTTACATACAAAATGTTATAAAAGAGGATGCTTTACCCAAATTTCACAGGAATGATTTTTGTTTCTATCTTATTAACAAAGAGGAGAAATCCTCCAAAGTTTCTTCTGTTGTTTCTGTCAGCAAACCAGATTATGTGGAGAAAATGCCTTTCAAGCCTCTCCCTCCTAAAGGAGAGAGTAAGAAGAGTAAGAAGAAGAAGAGGAGTAAAAGGAGAGAGGAAACGGTATCTTCCCCTAAGCATGTTGCTCCTATTATAGATTATGATAATTCTGATCTCGACGATGTTCCCATGCCTGTTACCTATGTTAGTGATCATGATTGGGAAAAGTACTCTACTTTTGATATTGAAAATCTTTTTGGTACCAGTTCTAAAAATTATAAGGTTAATAATTGTTGTACCATTAGTACTATTAATGTTCCTTCTTATGATGATATGTTTGATGAATATGCTTTGCAAAATAGCTGTTCTCTCGCTTATGATGATACTAAACCTCTAGTTTATGATGGTTATGATGATGAGTATAATATTTTTAGTTCACCTAATTTTGAGGAGAAAATTAGTTATGGTTACAATATGCCTCATGTTTTTGATGATTATGGTGATGAGAATAATTATTCTGTTGGATCTACTCCTACTACGATTGTTCATGTGGGAAGTATTAATTCTTTTATGCATGTGGCTCATGATAGGGATGTTTTATGTGATGGTTATATTGTTAATTCTATTCATGATGCTACTGAAAGTTACTATGAGAGAGGGAAACATGGTTTGATGGATCTCAACAATATTGAGTTTCCCCTCTCTATGTTGCAAATCTTGAAGTTGCACTTGTTTTATCTATCCATGTTTGCTACTATGTGCCTCGTTGATTTATTTTCTTACAAGATTCCTATGCATAGGAAGTGGTTTAGATTTAAATGTGTTTCATATTTGCTTTTTAATGCTCTCTCTTGCTTCAAGTTTCTTTATGGCACCTTTGCCTTAAGTTCTTTTCGGGCGCCTATGTGAGCATTTTCTGAAATTACTGCGCCTAGCTCAAAGGCGTTAAATAAAAGCACTCTTGGGAGATAACCCATTGTTTTACTTTCAGTTATTTTTCTTTTATTTTAGTCTTGGAAGTTATTACTACTGTAATAACCGCTCCTTATCCTTTTTATTTCGTTGTTGTGCCAAGAGAAACCTCTAATGTGAGGGAGGTAAGATTTGGGAAAGTTGCTGTCCTGAAACAGATTTCGGTGCTGCACCGTAAAAATACGTAAAAATTCTCAGAATATCTTTTTGACCTGCTATTTCTTGTGCATATGCCCCAGGTTATATCCAAACTTTCATTAGTTTTACACTTTTTGATTTGAGCAACAGAAGGTCCTTGAAAAAAACGACCTTTGTCAGCTGTTCAGTTTTGACAGATTTCTGCCACTATTTGTGTTTGCCTCTTGATCGCTTTCTTTTTGAGTTCTTTTGATCCGGGAACTTTTTTAGGAAGTTGCTACAGTAGTATATGCTTTAATATGTGGTAGGCTTGAGTTGAAACCTGAACCAAAAGGGTTGATTCATTATTATGCTTACACTAATGTTGCTAATAGAATTATGTTGAGTTTTGCATTAAGGAAGTTTTCAAGTGTAGGGATTGGAGAATGATGAGATGAGTTGAAGAATAGACAAAAGCTCAAGCTTGGGGATGCCCACGCACCCCAAGAAATATCCAAGAGGTACAAGCGTCAAAGCTTGGGGATGCCCCCGAGGCACCCCTTCTTCATCGGCAAAAATCAGGTCACCTTTCAAAACACAATATTTTTATTGCTTCATGCACTATGCATTTTTCTTGGAGCGTCTTTACTTTAGCTTTCAATTTTATTTTGTTTTGTTTGCTACAATGAACGGTTTGATCACATCATGTTTTTGGAGAGAGACTTGCTTCGTTTTTCATTTGCCAAGAACACTCTATTTTTCACTCTTATCGTTCAACGAGTGTTCTCTTTTTCTCGAACTGCTTTTAGCTTTTGTTTTTCGCCTTGATTTTTGTTCAGATCTTGTTTTATCTTTGTATCAAGGTGTATTTAGACCACTGGTCTATGTTGGTTTTCATCCAAAGGAGTTGTTTCAAAAAGGTTCGAATGGTGTTGGAAAAGAGAAAAAGTTTCATGCAAAAAAGTGGTACAAAAAGGAGCTTGTGTAGACTATGGCCTAGGCTTTTGCATGTCGTGCTTGATGTCTTTTTGATACTATGCTTAGTGGTTTTGTTGTAGCATGACTTGTCTCAAATGACTGAGATTGCTTAATGAGCCTTTGGAAAAATCATGCATTGTTTTTATTATTTGGAAGCATTATTTTGGTTTTCTCCTTGATGCTTTATTTGGGTTGACTTGGCGCATGCTCACAACATGTTTGACTCATACAAAGTTGCCATAAGCCTCTATGATCATTTAGCTTTTGACTTTTGATGCCATCTTATGCTTCTCTTAATGATGTTTTGTCGCTATGCATGATTATGGCCGTTATTGCTCTCTTAGTTGGTCGCTCCCAGACTTTTGCTAGCCCTCATTTTGTACTGAGTATGAGCTCTACTCGTGCATCCAACTCCCAAAAACCAAGTTATGCCAATGTGTCCACCATACATACCTATTAGCAATTTGCTATTCCAAAGTACATTTGACTTGCTTTTATCTATCCTTCAAATTAAACTCTTTTGGTGTTATGTGAAAATTAGTCAGTAAAGCTCTCAGGAACCTGATGGAACACTTTACTTTTCTCATTCTTAAAAATTTGACATTGTGGCTCTCTTGTGTTGAGTTGTTATGCTTGCAAGTTGTAAGTTGGAAATTAGCCAAACCATGCCATCATGGGGTAAGCTTTCAACATTGCACTTTCTCTTATTTGAGTTGATATCGTGATCTTTTGTTTATGGATAATCGCGATGTAAAATAAGTTGGAAGTGTACACGTATCATCGAGAACCGCCAACGGGGTACCTCCTTGCCCGATGACATGGAACAAGCCCACATCAAAATGACAGGACAAACAGACAATGAACACCTCGGCATCTCTTTTATTTACCATTGGTATAGCTTTTTATTTTGAGATGCGTCGTCGAATGTCCACTATGGGCATGCTGTAAATTTCCACCATGAATGATGCATGGCTTAGATTAGCGGCCCCGGCGTTTCTCTAACACATATACAAACTCTATGATCCCGCAAGATTCCCAACTTATTTTACATCGCGATTATCCATAAACAAAAGATCACGATATCAACTCAAATAAGAGAAAGTGCAATGTTGAAAGCTTGCCCCATGACGGCATGGTTTGGCTAATTCCCAACTTACAACTTGCAAGAATAACATCAACATAAAAGATGCACAATGTCAAAATTTTAAAAACGAGAAAAGTAAAGTGTGCCATCAGGTTCGTGAGAGCTTTACTGACTAATTTTCGCATAACACCAAAAGAGTTTAATTCGAAGGATAGATAAAAAGCAAGTCAAATGTACTTTGAATAGCAAATTGCTAATAGGTATGTATGGTGGACACATTGGCATAACTTGGTTTTTGGGAGTTGGATGCACGAGTAGAGCTCATACTCAGTACAAAATGAGGGATAGCAAAAGTCTAGGAGCGAACAACTAAGAGAGCAATAACGGCCATAATCATGCATAGCGACAAAACATCATTAAGAGGAGCATAAGATGGCATCACAAGTCAAAAACCAAATTATCATAGAGGCTTATGGTGACTTTGTAAGAGTCAAACATGTTGTAAGCATGCGCCAAGTCAACCCAAATAAATCATCAAAGGAGAAAACCAAAATAATACTTCCACATAATAAAACAACGCATGATTTTTTTCAAAGGCTCATTAAGCCATCTCAGTCATTTGAGACAAGTCATGCTACAGAAAAAATCACTAAGCATACTATCAAAATGACATCAAGCACGACATGCAAAAGCCTAGGCCGCAGTCTAAACAAGCTCCTTTTTGTACCACTTTTTTTGCATGAAACTTTTTCTCTTTTCCAACACCATTCAAACCTTTTTGAAACAACTCCTTTGCATGAAAACCAACAGAGACCAGTGGTATAAATACACCTTGATGCAAAGATAAAACAATATCTGAACAAAAATCAAGGTGAAAAACAAAAGCTAAACACAGTTCTAGAAAAAGAAACACTCAATGAACGATAAGAGTGAAAAACGGAGTGTTCTTGGCAAATGAAAAGCGAGTACATATCCTCCAAAAGAAATTTGTTGGGGTCCAACCATTTATTGCAGAAAACAAAACAAAAGAAAAATGAAAGCAAAAGTAAAGACGCTCCAAGAAAAATGCATAGTGCATGAAGCAATAAAAATATAGTGTGTTGAAAGGTGACCCGATTTTTGCCGATGAAGAAGGGATGCCTTTGGGGCATCCCCAAGCTTAGACGCTTGTACCTCTTGGATATTTCTTGGGGTGACATGGGCATCCCCAAGCTTGAGCTTTTGTCTATTCTTCATCTCATCTCGTCATTCTCCAATTCCTACAATTGAAAACTTCCTTCATACAAAACTTAACACAATTCTATTAGCAACGTTAGCATAAACATAATAGTAGATCAACCCTTTTTGGTTCAGGTTTCAACTCAAAAACACCACATATAAAGCATATACTACTGTAGCAACTTCCTCAAAAGTCCCATGATCAAAAGAACTAAAAAAGAAAGCGATCGAGAGGCAAACACAAATAGTGGCAGAAATCTATCAAAACAGAACAGCTGACAAAGGTCTATTTTTTTTAGGACCTTTTGTTGCTAAAATCAAAAAGTGCAAAACTATTGAAAGTTGGATATAACCTGGGGCATATGCACAAGAAATTGCATGTCAAAAAGATATTCTGAGAATTTTCACGAATTTTTACGGTGTAGCACCGAAATCTGTTTCGGGACAGCAACTTCCCCAAATCTTACCTCCCTCAAATTAGAGGTTCTTCTTGGCACAACAATGAAATAAAAAGGATAAGGAGCGGTTATTACAGTAGTAATAACTTCCAAGACTCAAATAAAAGAAAAATTACTGAAAAGAAAACAATGGGTTATCTCCCAAGAGTGCTTTTCTTTAACGCCTTTGAGCTAGGCGCAGAAAGTGGAAATCAAGTAATATCAAGCGATGAAGCATCAAGTTCATAATTTGCTCTAAGAACAGAGTCAAAAAGTAATTTCTTCCTTCTTCTAGGGAAGTGTTCCATACCTTTCTTGAGTGGGAATTGATATTTGATGGTGCCTTCCTTCATATCAATGATAGCACTTACGGTTCGAAGAAAAGGTCTTCCCAAAATAATAGGACATGAAGCATTGCATTCAACATCCATAACAAGAAAATCAATGGGAACAAGGTTATTGTTAACCATAATAAGAACATCATTAATCCTTCCCAAAGGTTTCTTCTTAGCAACATCAGCAAGAGGAACATCAAAATAACACTTTTCAAGTGGTGGTAAACCAAGCATGTCATAAATCTTTCTAGGCATAATAGAAATACTAGCACCTGGATCACATAAAGCATGGCAATCAAAACCATTAACATTCATATCAATGACGGGCTCCCAACCATCTTCTAACTTCTTGGGAATAAAAGCTTTTTGTTTCAACTTTTCCTCCCTAATTTTCATGAGAGCATTTGTAATATGATTTGTAAAAGCAACATTCAAAGAACTAGCATTCGGACTCAAAGCAAGCTTTTGCAAGAACAAAATAACTTCAGATATATTGCAGCCATCAACATCAGAATCATTAAAATAAATAGAGCTATCATCTCCTATACTCCGAAAAAATTCAGCACTCTTTTGAGAAAAAGTTTTTGCAGTTTTGGGCTTTTTTGCACAAGGAGTAGGAGTTTTCTCTATACCAATCAAAGTAAGAGGATTGCTAGTATTTGGAACAACATCATTAGAGGTAGTAATAGTACATACCTTCATCTTTCTAGCCATCTCATCTTCTCTTTCCCACCTGGCATACAATTCTTCTAACATCCTAATATTTTCATCAATTCTAACTTGGATGGCATTAGTAGCGGCAAAAGTATTGCTTTCTTTCACATCATTAGGCAACACTTTTAGTTTCAGAAGTTCAACATCAAGAGCAAGGCTATCAACTTTAGAAGCAAGAATATCAATTTTACCCAACTTTTCCTCAACAGACTTGTTAAAAGCAGTTTGCTTACCGATGACGTCCTTGAGCATGACTTCAAGCTTAGAGGGCGCGCCCCTAGTGTTGTTGAAGGAATTACCATAAGATTTACCATAACCATTACCATTGGTAGAAGGATATGACCTATAATTGTTACTAGCAAAATTGTTCCTATAAGCATTATTGTTGAAATTATTATTTCTAATGAAGTTTACATCAACATGCTCTTCTTGAGCAACCAAAGAGGCCAAAGGAACATTATTAGGATCAACATGAGCTCTATCATTAGAAAGCATAAGCATAATAGCATCAATATTATCACTCAAGGAAGAGGTTTCCTCAACAGAATTTACCTTCTTACCTTGTGGAGCTCTCTCGGTGTGCCACTCAGAATAATTTACCATCATGTTGTCGAGAAGCTTTGTTGCGGCGCCCAAGGTGAGGGACATAAAAGTGCCTCTAGCAGCTGAATCCAATAGGTTTCTTGAAGAAAAATTCAGTCCTGCATAAAAAGTTTGGACAATCATCCAAGTAGTCAGTCCATGAGTGGGACAATTCTTTATCATAGATTTCATTCTTTCCCAAGCCTGAGCAACATGTTCATTATCAAACTATCTAAACTTCATAATATCACTATGCAAAGCTATAATCTTAGCAGGAGGATAGTATTTTCCAATAAAAGCATCCTTACACTTATCCCAAGAATCAATACTATTTCTAGGCAAAGATAGCAACCAATCCTTAGCTCTTCCTCTTAAAGAGAAAGGAAATAACTTAAGCTTAATAGTATTACCATCTACATCCTTATACTTTTGCATCTCACATAGCTCAACAAAATTATTGAGATGAGCTGCAGCATCATCAGCACTGGCACCAGGAAATTGCTCTTTTATAACAAGATTCAACAAAGCAGGTTTGATCTCATAAAATTTTGCCTCGGGAGCAGGTGGCGCAATAGGAGTGCAGATAAAATCATTATTTTTGGTGCTAGTAAAGTCACACAACTTGGTGTTCTCATGAGTACCCATTCTAGCAAAACTAAAAGCAAGTAAATAAAAGCAACTATAAAGGAACTATTTTTTTGTGTTTTTGATAAAACGATGCAAGCAAAAATAAAATAAAGCAAAACAAAAACAAAGTAAAAGATTGTGCGTGAGAGACGCCCCTTGCAGAAGTCTTCTTCCTCCCCGGCAATGGCGCCAGAAAACTCTTTGCTGGCGCGTAGTTGACGTGGGAGCGTGTAGTTGACGTGGGAGCTTCTTCTTCTTCAATCCCCGGCAACAGCGCCAGAATACTCGTTGATGGCTTGTAAGAACAGCTCATTGGGAACCCCAAGAGGAAGGTATGATGAGCACAGCAGCAAGTCTTCCCTCAGTTGTGAAACCAAGGTTGAATCAAACCAGTAGGAGAAAGCCAAACTTCAGAAGGTGATGCTTGCTAACTTCGTGACACTCCAAACAAGGGCGCCAGATAACTGCTTGTCGGGGTGTAGCTTTTCACCAGCAGCAACGTGAAACTTGCACACAACACAACCAAGAACTTTGCTCCCAACTTACGATGAGGTTGTCAATCTCACCGATTTGTTGTAAACAAAGGAATAAGCGTATCGAGTGGTAATAGGATAATAGTATGCAAGAAAGTAAACAGTGCGAGTAAAAGTAAAACGGTATAGTAATGTAAAGGAAATTAGACCGCGGTCCACAGTTCACTAGTGGTGTCTCTCCATAAGATAAATAACATATGCTGGGTAAACAAATTACAGTTGGGCAATTGATAGAATAAAGATAACGTACATATGTCATGAGGATCACTATGAGATTCACTCTAGGCATTACGACAAAATACATAGACCGCCATCCAACTGCATCTATGACTAAAAATCCACTCGCGGGAATTGTCTGAGGACCCCTTGAGTATTAAGTTGCTAACAACAGATAATTGCATTAAGCAAAGTGTGTAATGTAAACAAAGCAAATGTCCTTGGACACAAGAATGTTGTTTTCTCCCTAGTGGCAACAGCACATCTACAACCTTAGAGGTTTTTGTCACTCCCCCAGATTAAATAGAGGCATGAACCCAACTATCGAGCATAAATACTCCCTCTTGGAGTTACTAGCATCTACTCGGCCAAGATAGCTACTAGCAACAGAAAGCATGCAAGATCATAAATAACATAGAGATAACATAAGATATACAATTCAGCACATCAACTTAACATAGTACCAATACTCATGGGATCCCAACAAACACAACATGTATGATTACATAAAGATGATCTTGATCATGTAGGGCAGCTCACAAGATCTAAACATGAAGCACATGGTGGAGGAGACAACCATCTAGCTACTGCTATGGACCCGTAGTCCAAGGTAGACTACTCACACATCACTCCGGAGGCGACCATGGTGGTGTAGAAGGCCTCCGGCAGGGATTCCCCTCTTTGGCAGGGTGCCGGGAAGAGCTCCTGAATCCTCCCGATCTCACGACGGCGACGACAGCGGCTTGCAGTATGTTTCGTGGAAAAGAGATCCGTCCCTTAGGTTTTTCCCGTCGAGGGAAACTTATAGGCGAAAGAGCATTGTCAGAGGTGGGGCCAGCTGGCCTCACCATGGGGCGGCACGGCCAGGGGCTGGGCCGCGCCCCCCTGTGGTGAGCCTGGCTCCTGGCCCCCCTCCGTCTCATCTTCGGTCTTCGCGAAGCTTCGGTAAAAATTGGAGGTTCGGCTTTTGTTTCGTCCAATTCCAAGAATATTTCCTGTGTAACTTTTCTGAAATACAAAAACAGCAGAAAACAGGGAACTGACACTGTGGCATCTTGTTAATAGGTTAGTTCTGGAAAATGCATAAAAACGCCACGAAGTGTAACAAAACTCAAAGCAAATGGTGTATAAACAAGCATGGAGCATCAAAAATTATAGATACGTTTGAGACGTATCAATACAGACAGAGAAAAACATATTGAGCATCACATCACTTGTCTCGTATTAAAGGATCCACCATCAAAGGTATACACATATAAACATAATCAGGCGGAGAATCTCATATGGTTATAAAACATGATAGCACATAGACAGACGGAGAGAGGTGATGAACCTAGAGGTGGACTACTCCATTCTCATTATGAAGGCGATCATGATAATGTTGCAGAGGTTGGATATGTGACCATGAGAGGCTCCATCGGCTTTTCCCACTCCAATCTTCAATGTCTCTCTTTCATCTCATGTTTTTGTGTTTGACATAGCAGCGTCGTCTCTCTTGGAAAGTTCCCGAAACAAGCACTTATATGGTCGGTTTTAGATTAAGACATAGGGCTATCAGACTATTAAGGCTCCGGGACCACCCAAAGGCGCGGTTGGCACAATGGGCATCACCATGGTGCCCCCCCCCCCCCCCCCCGGTGGCTTGCTCCGACTTCATCTTGAAGTTTTAGTTTTGTGAAAATATTGATGTGGCAAAAACTCCTTAATTGATTGACCTCGGAAACGTCCCTAAAAATCCAAAAATACAAAAAGTAGTGGTATTTTGTTTTCAAGATTAAGATATACTCCGTACCAAAGTAATGAGATTTCGTTGAAAATCTCGTAAATCAAAAAATCAACGATGGAGTTTCATACATGTTGTGAATTTGTTGGATATTAACATAGAAGTATTAAACTTCAACATTCATACGTTCAAGATTTAAATACCAAATTAATGGGATTTCTTGGAAAATCTTGTAAATCATAAAAGCAATGGTGGTAGTTTCATACATGGTGTGAATTTGTTTGATATTAACATATTAAACTTCAAAATTCGATACGATTCGACGTGTATCAGCAACTTCTAAAGCTAGGATGAGCCACAACACATTCCGACGGTTTCCTGGCATTTTTTATGAGTTGTAACCCATGTTAAAATAGAAGAATCTCATATGCAACTTATTTGCAACCGAGGAAATGGTATCTACAGCCTAGAGGCTCGCACAAATCATGACATAATCCAAGGTGTAACAGTCCACTGAAAATTATGTTAATTTTTATCTCATCCATGTCGATCATGGCCGTTCGAAGGCTGCCCCCAAGAACCACCCGCTGTTAACGTTGCAGCCTACACAGTACACACGGGCAGGTGAGCTTGCTCGTAACCGCAGCCGCGTGGAGTCGGCTCGTGCATCATCAGATTTATTTGGTCAGAAGACTGAAAACAGTACTGACGCGGCGACGGTTGGAATCGACCGCCGGGCGCCGGGTCGCCGTAACGCAACCACCGTCGGTACGTGCGGGCCGGGAGGCGATGACGCCGTGCGCCGTGCGCGTGCGGCCCCCGCGGCAGAGCGTGGCAGATTGACTCTCCGGTCGTTCGTCCAAGCTCTGGGGAGTTTGCTACGTGTAGCCTGCAGTGCGGTGCGGGAGGTTGGGTGCAGGGAGGAGCCCTGACTTGACGGCAAGCATGTACCTGCTGTCTGCAGCTGAGCTACGTCCGGCTCGAGCGTCTCTGCGGCCGGTCTGGTCGCCCAGCCATTCAGCGGACCATACTGTGGGTCGCGCAACCAGCCTCACGCGACAGCGATAGCACCGAACCAAAAGCTCACCGATTTTATGTCCTGAAGTACGCAACGCGTCAGGTTACTCATCAAAGTCAGATAAACAGAAAAAGAAAGGCGGTTAATTCGATTAAGAATTAGCAATTTTTAGTCAAGTGACGTCGTTCACAACTTTGTAGTATACAAATACATTTTATTATGTGATGAATATATATTTTATAATGTGTGAACATATTTTAGTTATCGCTCACTTGTGATTTAAAATCGGGTGTGAATGACACCATCAAATCTCAGTTATAACTCGTGTAACAACTCACCATTAACACGAATCACGAAGCAATTCTAATGATCTGGATGCATTGTTTCTAGTTGCAGCATTACTTGCAACACAGTTGCAACCCAACTTATAACTTATAAGTGAAAAATCTTAGTTACAACCCAACAAGCAACTTGATTGCATGAATCGTGATACAAATTTAATGGTTTAAGACTCTACTGAGAACTAAGTTAGTTCTCAGTCTACTAAAAAAAATATTAGTTATAACTCGACTCGCAACTGAAAATTCTTAGTTTCAACAAAAAAAACTCGGTTGTAGAGAAGGGATTTGGTGCCCATACTCCAACCATTTTCAGAATTTTGAAAATTTTAAGATCTCACACTTCTATGTCTCCAAAAATTATAAGGTTAAATATATAGATAGATATATACAGGAGAAGTATATGCAAAAAAATTCCCATTAAAAATACGTTGTATTTTGGGAAATATAAACAAGACAAATTTCTGAGAGCAAATAGTAGTAAAATAATAGTACAATAGTATAGCTTTTTGTCAGAAATTTGTCTTTTTTGTATATCAAAAAATATAAAGTATTTTATAACGGGACTATTTTGCGTGCGCTCCTCCTGTATATATGTTTCTATATATTTAACGCTATAATTTTTAGAGACATAGAAATGTGAGATTTTAAATTTTTCAAAAAACTAAAAGCAAAGGGATCACTGGTGCCCATGTGCCAAAGAGACTTTCCGCTTAGTTGTAGCCATACTAAGTTTAAAATCTCAGTTGTAGCTATACTTGCAATGGAAAAAAATATTAGTTATAACTTATAACTCGACTCGCAACTGAAAATTCTCGGTCGCAATGCAACTAAAAATGCTCATTGCAACTCCACTAACAACTAATGTATGCACGACTTGCGATATGGATCCGTTGGTTTTAGACTGAAATGAGGACTAGATTAATTCTTAGCTAGCTGAGAATTAGCAATTCTGAAGAAAAAAAAGAGACCGGGCAACAGAGACGCTGGTAGCTGCACGTCAGGTTAACGGCATCGCCGTGCGCCAACTCCCGGTACTGGGCAACCGGAGACTTGGTCCGACGCCGTTCTCTTACGTTCCAATGGCGGGTCCCCCGCACGCGGGGAAGTCCGCGCGGGATGTCACGACGGTCGCTTCAAGTCCGTCTACTTTGTCCTTTGCTCCCCCCCGCGCGTCGCCGTGAGCTTCCCTGCGCCGATGTCGTCCACAAGCAGGTGTAGGCAGGAAAAATTCAGCAAACTCGATCGATCGGTGTCGATAGATTCCGTGCGATACAAGAGCGGACAACGCCTGGTCAGTCTCATCTAGCCATTTCGTTCGCTCGTCCATTCAGACAAACCTGTAGCTACCTAGCTAGGCTGAGGCGCTGAGCTGAGGCCCGGTACCGTTTCTTCCTCGCCGCCGGCGATGACGTGGTTGGAGAGCGTGAAGGCCCTGTTCGCCGACGGCGGCGGCTGCTTTCCTCGCCTCGGGCGGAAGGCGCCCGAGGATCTCTACTCCTACCCGCTGGAGCCGGCCGGTAAGTGAAGAAGATCGAGCGCGCGGTTTTGCTCCTCATTTCCGTGCATGCAGTGCAGTCTCAACAGTTAATTAATTTTGCTCCCGTCGTGCTCAGAGAAACGGAAGCGGTCGCGCGCTGCAGCCCCCGTGGTGGAAGACGAGCCGCTCACCGTGGAGGTGCCGGCTGTGCCGGTCCGGGAGATCAACGAGATCACGGACAACTTCGCCGGCGAGCGGCTGGTCGGGCAGGGTTCCTACGCCAAGGTCTACAAGGTCACGCTGCAGAGCGGCAGGCTCGCCGTGGTGAAGCGGCTCGAGAAGCCCTCCAAGCACGCCTCCAACGACGTCTTCCTCCGGCAGCTCTCCGTGGCGTCCAAGCTGCGGCACGACAGCTTCGTGCGCCTGCTAGGGTACACCGTCAGCGGCGACCTCCGCGTGCTCGTCTACGAGTTCGCCACCATGGGCACACTCCACGACGCGCTGCACGGCGCGAGGGACGGCACGGCGGCGCGGGAGGAGGAGGAGGACGCGAGGCCGGTGCTGAGCTGGTCGCACAGGGTGCAGATCGCGCTGGACTCGGCGAGGGGGCTGGAGTACCTGCACGAGAAGGCGGCGCCGGCGGTGACGCACAAGGACGTGCGCTCCACCAACGTGCTGCTCTTCGACGGCATGAGGGCCAAGATCGCCGACTACAACATGTTCAGCCAGGCCGCCGACATGGCGCGGCTCAACCGCTCCGAGCACACGCTCGGCTCCTTCGGCTACCAGGCGCCGGAGTAAGTGCAGAACCCCCATCTCGCCGCCGACGTCCTTGGCTCCTTGCTCCTTATCAGTACGTTTATCGAGTGTCTGAACTGAATGGTTTTTTGATTGGGCAATGTTCATCAGGTACGCCATGACGGGCCAGATGACGGACAAGAGCGACGTGTACAGCTTCGGGATCGTTCTTCTGGAGCTCCTGACGGGCAGGAAGCCGTTGGACCGGACATTGCCGCAGGGGCAGCGAAGCCTAGTCAACTGGGTGAGCAATGCTATATCTTCCTTGTTCTTTTTTGGATTCTAGAAAATCGTTCCATTTCCCGATTTCCGTCTAACTAGAAGGTTGAACATTTCTTCTTTGTTGGTCACTCACCCTCAAAGGATACACAGATATATTATTGATCATATGAAGGCTTACAGATACTAGATCAAGTAGTCAATTACGAAGACAATTCATTGACCCTACTTGTCAACCTAACATATATTTTTAGGGAGTTAACCTAACAAACTGACAATGTACCAACTGATAATTTATTTATGAGAAAAACACCAATTTGGTCTATGAAGTTGTCGCAGATGTGCGATTTGGTCACGAACTTGCAAATCGTGAATTCTCGATCACGAAGTTGCCACGCACAAGCGTTCTGGTCACTCCGTGACTACGACCGTTAGTTTTGTGTGTGGCAAGTTTGTTTGCGAATACCCCCCCTAAAAATTGTGTTTCTTCCTTTCTGAGAACCTTGTCTAGTTATCTCTCTCCCTCCCTCACACCTGAAACAACCCATCCATCCTGGGTCGCTCAGGTAGAGTAGCGGCTAGCCAGTGATCTGCCATTCCGAATTTGATTGAATAGGAGATCGATTACTTGGGTCGGCAGGTTGGAGAGGCTACAATATCGAGAGCTGTGGGCAGTGGGTCAGAGATGAAGCGAGAGATTGGAGAAGAAGAATACGGTAATATGAGATTGAAGAAATAAATAAAGACCAATCAAGATTCTTTTTGAGCCCATGAAAATAATTACAACTCAAGAAAAATGACCTAGTAATTAGAAGAAACAAACATGCAGGGAGTTATTTTGCAAAAACATATATATGCATGGAATGACCAAAACGCTCGCGTGTGGCAACTTTGTAATCCAAAATTCATGATTTGTAAGTTTGTGACCAAAGAGCACATTTAGGACAACTTTATAGACTAAATTGATGTTTTTATCTTTATTTATGTATGGTTCGACATTTACTTGGTATAGACTAATCATTTTTTTGACAAATAGACTGGACACTTTTTTTTTACTCTGTAGCACACTGTTTTTTGAGTGTGGAACATTCCCAAAGAATCCTAGCTTCTAGACAAGATAGAAATATAAGTTAACGTGCAAAACACATTTGCATCATCCATTCTGTCCCCAAGCAAATTTTGATGGTCTCCTTCTCCCGTACATACCAGGCATCTCCTCTGCTGACTGAAGACAGAGCTCAGGAATGCATCGACCCGAGGCTCGGCAACCGGTACCCTCCTACCGGAGCTCTCAAGGTCTCCCTCTCTTCTCTCTCCATACGGTTGCATCTTGCATTTCGTCACACCTGATACCAAATCTAACCCTGCAAAATCTGGTGCAGCTGGGAAGAATTGCTGTGCAGTGCCTCCAGTACGATCCCACCTACCGGCCGTCCATGGGCACCATCGCCCGCGTGATCAACTACGCCGTCGTGCGGGACCAGCAGGGCGTGGTCTGATGATCGTGCAGGGAGAAGTTTTTGCCGTTGCTCACCTGTTGCCTGTGCTGCTGTAACTTTCTATGTAGCAGTTGCCACACAAAAGACGTTTAGAGTTTTGGTTGAATGTAGCATGTTGCCTGTCGACAGAAACAATGTAGAATAATTTATCCATGGACGTTTCTGAAGCACAAGCACATGTATATAGATGATGATGATGATGATAAAACAGTCATACTTAGATTTTCTTTGTTTTTTTGCGTGGAGAACAATTACAGGCAGATCCTGAGCAGAGCACTGTGCTTGTCATGAAAATCAGTTGTGTAGTAGTTATTTAATGGTACACATGGTCACCACAGATGGATATTCTGCTGACAAAATATTCAGTACAACAGTTTTGCCAAACGAAAAGGAAAACTATCGTATTGATATCAGTAAATTTGTGGAATAAGTGACATGTGCCAGCCCTCATTTGTTGACCCAAGATGTTGGTGTAAAAAATAAAGAAAGAATCGGATGGCCTCTTACATATAAATATATTTCCTTTGCTTTTACAGTTTACAACAGCGTATGGTTCAAGCTACCATGCTACATGAAATGTGTGTTTCAGGGCAAAAAGAATGTTCTTCTATAACTACCTGCAGAACAAAAAGGAAACAAGTTCATCAAAACTCTTGAGAATGAGATGCCTTATGTATTAACGACTTTTAGTTATGTATGCTGATATAACACCAGTTAAAAGAACAAACAAAATGTTTTATTTTTGTTGACAAACTAACATCAGCTGGAGCACTTTTAGTTACTCTTGAGAATTATTAGGTTGATGTAACCAACATCAGCTGGAGCACTTTAGGTTTTGTTTGGTCCAACAATGCAATGATAGTTTTTTGTGACAAACAGGCGATGTGGAATATTAGGTTGCCGTAAGCCAGTATAACCACTCTAGGTTACATTTGGTCCAATTAGCATGCTTGTTGTTCTACAGCCCGAACTCTGACAAGTACCGGTTACAATTGACCAGTTGCCACATAGCAAGGATGTAAGTAGAGGTGTAAACTTTGACCTGTGATCTGGGCATTATGGAATGTGCGCATGATGTTGTATTAAAGAAACAGACATCTCAAATTTTTTGGCAGGTTATTCCTATTACTATTCATTGGATCTGTACGTGGTCTTATCTCCAACGGAGCAGCGGGATGCCATGGATTCTGGGGGCAACAGATTGGAGATGGCAGCATGGCATTTCTATAATCGGTGTGGTTGGTGGCTTGAGCACAGAATTGCATACTTATGTATCATCTGGTTTTTCCTTTTTCTTGTTTAGATGGTTGATACATGTATCAACCCTTTGTGACCCGTGAGATGCTCTGAAATATACTTTGCAGTAAGGAAATAATGGCCATATGCATCTTTTCGATGCAGAGGCAAGGGAGTCCCCATTATAAAAAAAAAGGCGCAAACTTTGAGCAAAATGACAACTCTGACAAGTACCAGTTACAATGGTAGCAAAATGGTTGTTCATCCGACATATAATTTTACTGCTGTGCCGCCATAAATGAACAGTTTCAAACTATTGTTTTCAAGGTTCAGACCATGTAGTTGTTGAATGCATGATTTACAATGTGAACAAGTTACTTCTCTCATAAGAAAAGAAATGGGCATTGCTCAGCTGGCTAGAGGCGAACGTGCTCTCCCAGCCCACCTGGGTTCGAGGCTTGGCCTCCCCACTACTCACAGTAGTATCTTCCAAATAAAATGCAACAGGTGCCACACCTATTGGTCGAGTTTTTTTATGAGGAAAGTCAAAAGTACAACTCACCTGAAGTATAACGTTAAGTTGGCAACAGCGGTTTTCTATCATCATCAGTTGGGCCAAGGAGGCTTGCCTGAAACAATGGCCAGCAAAGGAAATAAGTCAATAAAATAGGAAAATATTTTAATTTTTTTTATCTTAATCAAACAATGTGGCACTTACATTATCAGCACCAGCAGTTATATTTACAAAAGAAGTATCAGATAACCTGCCAAATAGAAATTTTTATCAGACTAGATTTTCAGAAATACTTGCAAACATCACAAATTCGTGCTAACAACAAATTACTATGCACATTAGAGATAGCCGAGAGAACTAAATAAAAAATTAACTAAAGCATCCATATAGCACCATGTCGAAGAAACCAGACAAGAAATTCAACTGTAACTACTCCATGAACTTATAAAAATTGTAAGGTTGTTACTACGATACTTCACTTCATATGGCATTAAAATAAAGTAGAAACGAGGCAAAAGGAATATTTACCTATGTTTCTCCAATTCTAAAGTTCCAGCTGGTTTGTCATCTTTGACTTTGGCTAGTGGAGAGAAAAACTGAACAGAAATAGCTCTTATATAATCAGTTGAGTAAGCATCAACTCGCACAACAAGCTAAAGAATAAGAAACAACAATCACCTGGTGCATTGAAATAAATACTATTGATATGCCAAGGAGAAAGTTAATTGTCAAGGTATGTCCCAAAAATGCAGCAGATGCTAGACCAGTGAAGATTGTGGCCACTGTTGATGAGTACTTCTTCAAAATCGTATCTGCAGTTGATCTCTGTTAATCATTCAGAAATATGATATTCTGAAAGCATATAAAGAAGTGCGTATACAGATGTAAGATTATGATCCAAGTTCAGGTAAAATAAAATATGTGTAAGAGAGTTATATGTGTATATCATCCATTACCTGCATACTTAAAGAAGAATGAAGAGAGTATTCCTTGCGCGGCATTGTTACAAATGAGAAAAATTGTGGCTCTTGAATGCCCTCGAAGGATATCAAAACTCTCTGGCCCTGCAAACACATGGGAAAAGTTATATCGTACATAGCTTGTGCTGCAATATCCAATAGTTACAACGAGACATAAGACGTGGCAGGGCATTCATGACATCATTTGTGTTCAAATATGTAGAAACAACAATGTGCAAGAGCACATGGCTCAAGTCCCCAGTTTCCGAACTTACAATATTGCTGTAGGATCTACAATGCTCAAACCATAGTTCACAGCACGACATGTTGATCAATATATCAAGCACTAAAAAGCTATCTAATTGCATTTGCTTTGTAACCTCACAGGGGAAATAGAAACCCCAACTGTGTGGTCTATAAAACCTGAAAACTACTTGGAATATACCATATAGAATCCCATTTTCCAAGCCACGCCCATATTGAGCTTTGAGTACAACAGTCATAATGCATAACAGCCATATTTAGTACAACAGGCATAATGTATAACAGCCTTATTTATTGCCAAGGAAAGTAATTTTTCATGTCATATGTTTACCTTCTAATATGACAGTCCCTAGGATGCCAAGGAAGTTAAAAATTGCACCATATCCATACAGAAACACATTCTGAAAATTATATTAAAGAGCTTGTGTGAATTAAGGAGAAAAATGATAGAGGAAAAAGAACGGTAAGTGCATATCTCATATCATTCCGACGAAAGAGCAGGAAGCCAAGCCTTTAGCTGAAATTACCTGCAGATAGATGTTTGTGTCGAACTGGCTTTTCAAGGCATACTCATTGTAGACAGAGGCAAACGACGGGACAGTAACCTACAAATTCACATGAATATATATGCATGAACCTTATGTCCAATAATGGTTCAGTCATTTGAAGCAACATAAATACACACAAGTACAGAGCAAACAGTTCAGAAGAAACTTACAAATATTAGTGTGTATATGTATGCAATTGCGGTGACGGGAAGACCAAAAGTTTTGGTGCCCTCGGGCAATGAGCGTAGTTGATTCACACTGATTCCAATAAGCAACAGAACAAGGGCTTCCCACTGATATCCATCAGAAGAGAAAGAGATCATATATCAATATCATCAACAGCATATGAGTGTCAGAGTTTTGCCAAACACATACTTGCATGCACTAGTTCTTCCTAGATTTGATTTTATTGAAGTTGCACCTATTAACAAGGTTCATGTTTTACAAATTCAGCATCACAGCTGATTTGCCAACTACCATTGGTAGCAACTGATATTGGCAAATAAAGAAAACACATCTCTTAAAAAATGTAACTTGCCTAATGATTTGGAACTCCTAGCAGAGTAAAGATGTAAAATAGATCTAATATATTCTGTATTCTCCAAAAGAAACCATTAATAGTTTTTCTACTGAAGAAGACCTAAATGAGGTGAATTCTCAGGTGCACACAGCCGCAGAGTCAGTATAATAACTGTAATAATTATCCTTAAAGGAGATATATAAATAGTAGCAATGCTAAACTCATGCTCACCTGAATTATAGAGAATTTCCTTCTCATTATTAATTTTAGGAGGACAGCTATGACGAGAACCTGGATTGTATAGCAGCAAGCATGATATTAATAACTTTGCATTTTCCAAACACAGGCAAGCACACATCCTCAGACACCGCATGGTTAAGCATGAGAACATAGAAATACAAGAAAAATGAGTACCTTCAGGTTGCTTAGCATCTTCACAGTGGAGGGGTTGAAGTATAACTGCATGGTAAGTATAACAGCATTTTGTTTAGCATTCAGCATTTTTTTTAGCTCCATGTCGAAACTCGAGTATGGAAATTCCAAAGGAAAAAGGATAAATGCATTCAGCTGCACTAATAATATAATAGCTTGATTTCTTCCTTTACAAGAATTTCTTTTATCACTTGTTTGCCAAGTAAAAGAAAGAAAGGTATAACTAAAAGACCTATCCGAAAATCTTGTAAAGACAAGAGTTAGGGTAAAATGGTACCAAAATAATGTCCGTCTAGGCGTCTGACTGATACATGTTAACATCAGAATTTGAATCCGGCTAGTTGAACATTCAACTAGATGTTGCATTTTTTAATTTATTGAGCAAAATACAAGGTTTGATCCTAATTTGCTTCCGGAGACTTACCAGACTCTTCTAGTCATTAATTTTCACTATCATACTTAAAATATGCATACATTGTATAAGAAATATTCAATAAACTATATATCAAAATATACGGTAACCTTCGCAAATATCAAGAGTACCAAAATGTTTATGAAGAAAAGTAAAGAATACAAGTACACATCACAAAAGAATGGGATTTCAGCTAGTTCAATGAACTTTTACCTGCATGGTAAACTTTAGGTAGTTGTTGATGGCATATAGTAGAGCAGGAACAGCTAATAGTACATTATTACGGGCTGCCTACACAGGAAAAAGGGATCGACGAACAAAATGGTTAGATGCTATAACAAAAAGTTATAGGCATGTAATAAATATTTAAATAAATAGGGTAAAAAAGAAAACTGAAAGCAAGTCAGTTGGGCCTAAATACAAGAAAAGAGATGAGCAGCACTTACTATACCTACATGCTGTGTAAAATTAGCAGCACAAGTAAGATATCTTAAATATTGAGCAGGTTGAGCATTGTTCAAGGCGTCAACAAAAGAGTGCAAGACGTTCTATCTTGTAAAAGATAACTCACCTGTACAAAGGTTGAAAGTGACAGAAGTGGCTTCTCCCCAACCTTCTGTTTTCTAGACTGTGAAATAGAAGAGCAACAACATTAGGAGTGCCACTTCAAATGTAAAAAATCACACAACAACTTTTTATATGTAAATTCCCATTACAGTTTTGCAATCTTGCTTGTCTAATGAAAATGAAACTTTAATTCCTAAACACTTTGATTGACAGTTGGCGGCATTACCAGCAATGCACCAAAAAATATTGGTCCATTGCAGGACCATATACAACACAAATAGTAACTGATGAGGCAATCAACGGGCCAGTCGTTCAACGAGAGGAGAAAAGAAAGTGTTAGATTATATTTACTTGCATAGCAAGTTAGGGTTTAGGCCGGTGCGCCGCACCTCCTCTTCCCCCCTCTCCTATATAAATCATTGTATTCTCTCATTGAAAAGTTGTCAATTATCATTATTATCACAAATTTACATGGTATCAGATTAAGGTTAGATTCTAGGGCATGGCTCCCACGCCTCCCACCCCGCCGCCGCCGCCCCCTCCGGGGTTCTTCGAGTGGCGCGACGCCATGGCCGCCGTCGCGGCTGCTAAACCATCCACCTCGGCTGCCAAACCATCCACATCATCCGCCCCACCTCCTACCGCCACCACCTGCGCCAGTACCTGCTCCGTCAACTGCACCGACTCCCTCTACTCCGAGCTGGGACCAAGCTGCGTTTCTACAGGCCATGAATAATTTTGCTGCTCAAGGTAACTCAGGTACTGATTGGATTTTCGATTCTGGTGCTTCTAGTCACATGTCTTCATCGAATACTATGCTGTCAACTTGCATACCATCTCATTTTTCATCCATTACATTAGGTGATGGCTCCTCCATACCAATTTCATGTGTCGGTCATACCAACCTTGCATCTTCCACTTCCAAACCACTCCTACTTAAAGATGTCTTAGTTGCACCAGCCCTCATTAAAAATTTAATCTCTGTTCGTCGTTTCACCACAGACAACTATGTTTCCGTCGAATTTGACCCTTTTGGCTTGTCTGTGAAGGATTTCATGACCAAGGCGGAGATCGCTCGCTTCGATAGCTCTGGCGACCTCTACTCTGTTCATGGCGCTCCTGCGGCCTCGTCTCCATCATCCATGCTCGCCTCCGTAGATCTATGGCATCAACGCTTAGGCCATCCGAATAAAGCCACTTTATCCTCTCTTCTTAGTGATTTTTCGATTCCTTGTAATAAAGAGGTTCATAATTCCTCCGTTTGTGAGTTTTGTCAACAAGGAAAACATGTTCGTTTACCTTTTGCGCATTCTACTTCCCATAGTACTTATCCCTTTGAACTTTTGCACTGTGATCTCTGGACCTCTCCAACTATGAGTCTCTCCGGTTTCAAATACTACTTAGTTATTTTAGATGATTTTACACACTTCGCTTGGACCTTTCCACTGCGCAACAAATCTGATGTCCACTCACTTTTTATTAATTTTAAAACCTATGTCAACACACACTTCTTTTTACCCATAAAATTTATCCAATGTGACAATGGAAAAGAATTTAACAACTTTGCAAACCGTAATTTCTTTCTCCAACATGGCATTCTCCTTCGTTTCTCTTGCCCTTACACTTCCCCACAAAATGGCAAGGCTGAGCGATCACTCCGCACCATCAATGACATAGTTCGCACACTCCTCATTCAATCATCTATGCCCCCCACGTTTTGGGCTGAAGCTCTTAGAACCGCAACCTATCTCCTAAACATTCGACCATCTAGCACTAACCCAAACACCACACCTTTCTACTCCCTTTTTCTCTCTCACCCAAACTACACTGAGCTTCGCGTTTTTGGTTGCCTTTGCTTTCCCAATGTATATGCAACTTCCCCAAACAAACTCTCTCCACGTTCCCTTCCTTGTGTCTTCCTAGGTTATTCAGATGAACACAAAGGCTACCGGTGTTTTGATCTTGTGACTGGTCACATTCACATCTCTAGGCATGTCACTTTCGATGAAAACACTTTTCCTTTCGCCACTAGAACCCCTACATCTCCTCCTCCCACCACAGCAACCCCTCGCTCAGCCAATTCCATAAACCCTCACTTTTTCGTTCCCACTACCGCTCCCGATTCTCCTGCCACGATCGCCCCTAACCCTGCCCCGGCCGACTCGGCTGCCCCGACAGCCCCTTTAGCACCCGTGTCTCGACCACCCATAACCCAGGTTTACGTTCGCCGCCCCAAAACTTCTGCCCCCGACACTCAAACTACCCAATCCTCCGCCCCTCCTGCTGCTGCGTCCTCCTCCTCCGCTGCGCCGGATGCAGCAGCTCCTCCTTCACACGCCGTTCCCATTATCGCACCTACCAACGACCATTCCATGCGCACACGTGCTAAGTCTGGTTTTCGACTTCCTAAAACACGCCTCAATCTTCATGCTTCTCCAACTTTCTCACCTCTTCCCAAAACATATAAATCTGCTCTTCTTGATCCGAACTGGTCCGCTGCCATGCGCGATGAGTTTCAAGCACTCCAATCCAATAACACATGGCAACTTGTTCCCCGACCTCCTAATGCGAATGTTGTTTCTGGAAAGTGGGTGTTCCGTCAAAAATTTCATTCTGATGGCACTCTCTCGCGGTATAAAGCGCGTTGGGTTTGTCGTGGGTTCTCTCAACAACACGGTGTCGATTACGAAGAAACTTTCTCTCCAGTAGTTAAACCTAGCACCATTCGAACCATTCTTAGTCTTGCTGTTTCCTCTTCCTGGCCCATTCATCAACTCGATGTAAAAAATGCTTTCCTCCATGGTTCCTTAAACGAAGTCGTCTATTCTCAACAACCTTCCGGTTTCGAAGATTCTTCTTTTCCTGATCACGTTTGCCTTCTCCAAAAATCCCTCTATGGCCTCAAACAAGCACCCCGAGCCTGGTTTCAACGTTTTTCTACCTTTATTCAAACTATAGGATTCATTCCCTCTCGTTCTGACTACTCTCTTTTTGTTTATCACTCTAACACCCAGGTTGCATATCTCCTACTTTATGTTGATGATATCGTTCTCACTGCCTCCTCCACAACTTTTCTCACTCATATTATTTCTCTTCTCCAAACTGAATTCTCTATGACTGATCTAGGTTCTCTTCATCACTTCTTAGGTATAGCTGTCACTCGTGATTCTTCTGGTCTTTTTCTATCTCAACGTCAGTACTCTATTGATCTCCTAACTAGGGCTGGAATGTTAGATTGTCAACCATCCCGTACACCTGTAGATACTTCTTCTAAATTTTCCTCGGATGGTGATATTTTTCCTGATCCGACTCTATACCGTAGCTTAACTGGAGCCCTTCAGTATCTCACCATTACTCGTCCAGAAATATCATATGCTGTCCAGCAAGCTTGTCTTTACATGCATGATCCACGAGTCCCGCATTTTAACCATGTCAAACGCATACTTAGATATCTCAAAGGTACATTAGATCATAGTTTGCATATAAACCACTCATCACCCACATCATTGACAGCATATTCCGATGCAGACTGGGCTGGTTGTCCAGACACTCGTCGATCCACTTCAGGATACTGTGTTTTTCTTGGCAACAATTTAATTTCTTGGTCTTCGAAGCGTCAGCTTACGGTTTCTCGCTCGTCAGCAGAGGCTGAGTACCGTGCTGTTGCTCATGCAGTTGCTGAAACAGTTTGGTTGCGTCAGTTACTTGTTGAGTTACATCGACCTATTGGTCAGGCCACAGTGGTATATTGTGATAACATTTCAGCTGTTTACATGTCTGGAAACCCAGTTCAGCATCGGCGGACAAAGCATATCGAGATTGACATCCATTTTGTTCGAGAGAAGGTCGCTTTGGGAGAAGTGCGTGTTCTTCATGTGCCTTCTACGGCCCAGTTTGCAGATATTTTTACCAAAGGACTTGCTACTACACCATTTACAGAGATTCGTTTCAGTCTCAACGTTGTCGAGCCCACGGTTGAGACTGCGGGGGGATGTTAGATTATATTTACTTGCATAGCAAGTTAGGGTTTAGGCCGGTGCGCCGCACCTCCTCTTCCCCCCTCTCCTATATAAATCATTGTATTCTCTCATTGAAAAGTTGTCAATTATCATTATTATCACAAATTTACAGAAAGTGATCCCCAGGTGGCTGGGGTTTTTGCCCCCTCCGCTGGCGGCGCGGCCAGTCCGTCCCGCCTCCAATGGACTTTCAGGACTTGGAGGTGTGGCAGACCGTCGCCTGCGGGAGGGTCCCATTTCTTGTTTTACTTTTTCTGTATCTTCTTCGGGATGGTGAGGCGGCGACGACATCCTGAAGTCAGAATAAGGTCCTTCCCACCCAATCCACACTCCGGTCGTGTGCCTAGCACCGGCGGATGGCGCGTGGAGTTGTCTGTCCGCCTGATCTCCTGGGATCCGGACATTTTTCATGTTCGTTGGTGTGGTTTCAGATATGGCTCTTCCAATCTACTGTTGTCATCATTGGTTGTGCGCCGGTCCTTTGGGGCCTTAGCGTGAGGACTTCCCATCAGTCTAGTACAACAAGCCCTACTACGACAAGCTTTGCCCAGTTCCGGGGTTGGAGGGTCGAGGACAGCAGTGAGTCTTCGGCTTGTTATTATTTTCGAGGCTCTTTGTACTATTTGTTGATGATTATTAATACAAAGGTGAACCTTTTAACAAAAAAACAAATAGTAACTGATGAAAGCATGGGTCAGCAAGAACTAACCTGGATTATTAGCATTATGATAGCAAAGAAAACTTTTGCAACTTCCGTCAAAAAGTTGACGCTCATAGGACTGAATTTAAACTTCCCATCAACCTTGCACATAAAGACTAGGATAGGCTGCAGAGCAAAGTAAAATATTAGCAAAGTTGCAAATTTTCTACAATAAGACACATTCTACATTTGCTATCTATTTGTCCAGAACTCAACATTAAAAATGTACACAGTCATAAATCTGTTCAGAATTTACTTTAGTTAAAAGTATACCAGATCTGTCAATAATAATTTTGAAAAATGGTGGCTATGTTAAGGAAAATAGTGTTCAAGTCTGATGACAACATTAGAGAATGAAATCTGGAGATGGCTGCCATGTGTTGGAAAATGTTCTCTTTGGCAAATTGGGCACAAGCAAACCTAAAGCACTGCATGTATATTCTTTTAACCCATTCTCTACCAGGCGAAAACCGTACTGTATCAGGACAAGCACATAATATGGATACCTATTCTTATTCTCGTGCACATTTTTTTCGGTAAAATTATGTCAAATTCAATCCCATCCAAACAGGCATTGTTTAGACAACATGAAGTTAAACATCAGCATAGAGACTGAAATACCTGGAGGCCGACCAAGACGCAGTCCCCAGCCACAAGAAGGAACGTGAGCACACGCTGTTTGGACGATATCTTGCTTTTGTGCTTGTCATATGCCCTTGATATGCTCCTGGGACTTGGCGCCACCACCTTGGAGTGGCAGACGCTGCATTCCAGCGCCCCATTCCTCTGCATCTTCTAAAACCAACCAGGACCAGCAGAGCCACAAACAGCACCAGCAAGAGATGTCTATCAGTATCACTCTATAGCCGTGACATGTGATGGTTCCCTGCGTACACCTGTATCCAAGGCACTTAAAATTTAAAAAAGCAAGCAAGCTAATCACTGCAAAAGGATTAACAAATAGCCACAACTAGCATTCCAATTCAAATTCACAAAATTCCGCGACTTCATGTGTAGCAGCTCAGAAATGAAATTTAACAAAAGTAGCATTGCCGTGAACATACAGAACACAGAGAAACTTCAAAGCCAATTTGAGCCCCCGTCAGCAGCTAGCTAATCCACGACGGATCACAAAAACCCCTAAAAATCACGCAACACAGCTAGTCACTATCAAATGCAAACCAACCGCGTGCTGCTGCCCACGCCACCGCCCACCGGATCACAGGGCCAGGCTACCCGAAACAGCTTCCAAAGTCGCAGAAATGGGTGAACGGCGAAGAGATTCAACGAACGCGTGCCCGCGACTGTACCTCGGAGGAGTTGGGATCTGTAGGCGGGATCTTGCGGATCTAGCCCCGCCGGAGCGCCGTGCACGGGGCGAATCTGGCCGTGCCGGCTCGGCGGCGCCGTCGGGTTGCTTCGGCTACGATCAAGGCACGCGCGCGAGCGTCTGCGTGGACCAGCCGGCGGGTGGCGCTGCGAGATCTCGGGTTTTGGGCGGGGCGGGAGAGAGAGGGAAGAGGGAAGGGAGGTGTGAGCGCGGAGGTGGAGCCGTGGACGGGGAGGGAGGGTGGTGGTGATGGCAAGCGAAGCTGCGAAGGGAAGGCGGGTGCGCTGCGGCTCGCGTTTATTTATTCGCATTTTTTTTTTTGGTCGACTTCAGTCTGTGTTGGAGAAATGCTAAAAGGGCCCCGAGTTTTGCATCTCTTATCTTATACTACTCCCTACATTTCATAATTCTTAACATGACTGTAGTTTAAACTTATTCGATGGAGGGGGTACTTTTTAAGTTAATTTCCACTGTCCAGTGTGTTGGCACCTACTCTCGTTGTTTCTCACTATAACATGATATTATATCCAATATGCTCATGCGTTAAACATCTTATATTAGAGAATAGAGGCACTAGATTTGATTTTTTTCTATTCATGTCTTAAGAGAAAATCATAGATGTATATTCTATAATAGTAATATGTATATAAAAGTTTGGTACAAATATTAGTATAGGCCTCATTTAAAAGGACAATAATGATATGTTATTTTGTTTGTAACAATTTGTCATTATTGCCTATGACACATATGGTCATATTTGATTGCCGACTTTTGCAAGCATACTCGTTATGCCATAATGCTTCTTCCTATTTTTAACTAAAAAAGAAAAGTATGACCTTCTTTCTGAGTGTAAAAACATGATGTATAGCGTCGAATGCGACTATTAGTGAACCGCTTATGCCTAAAAAATACATTGTACTATGTAATTTTATGAAATTTTAACCAACTTCTCTATATAAAGTAGACATAAGTCTAAAAGGTAAAAATTTACTAAATAGCTATATGGTGCCAACACAAGATGATGTTTACCTATTGCCTCCCACTCCATGGGTATGAACTCATAATTCACCTCCATCTCACCCTCATATCTTTATTTCCATATCCAATGATGATAAACATAGATAGAGGAAGATCAAAGGAAGAACATGTATGGTTCATGACTGATTGTGCTAGGTGAAAGATTACTCCAAATAAAATGTGTGGTAAATTTGGCAAACAACTTGGTTTGTGACAATCTCTAGTCATATGTATGTGAACACATTGTGTCTATAATTTGCGGCAAGCTAGCAAAACTTTGATTAGGAACCAAGTAATCATGATGTCTTAAGTACAAACTTGTGAACAGATACACCATCCAAAGATTGACGGGCTAGTCGGCTAGATGAAAGTAGTAACGACAATATCGATGCAAGGTTCATCTCTATTTCACGTTCTACACCATACACCATGTGTAACAAAATAAGGATATGTGTTAGATTGTAGGACCTGGAAAACGAATTGGAAAAAACATAGAAACCTAAGAGGTTTGCCATCAAAACAACCGATCGTAAACACAAAAATAGCTATATAAAATTGTCTCGATTATATGTGACTGAGTCATAAGAATAGTTTGGAGTGGTCATACAAATTTCTATGGGATTGTTTGGCTCCTATCATTTGGGGCTTGAATCAAAAAAATTATTTGTGATTTCAAGAGTTAATTTATTTGTCTGCATGAAATCGGTTACGGAATTCGTTTGATAATTCCATGGTTTTCATCCCATGCCTAAACTTAATTCATTTTGGTACCCTGTCATTCATATGGATGTGTCAAATAAAATAATTTCATCAATCTCATTGACAAGGGTATAGTTAATAGAGCCCGTTAGTTGAGTACCCCTGAGGCCCGATAAGCTAGGCCCAATTGTAATGATAGTCGAATACGAGTTAATACCGTATGTCGATATTTGTAATCTGTATCGAACCCTACCCGATCCTCGAGACCTGGCCACCTATATATAGGGGCCAGGAGGGGACGGTGTAGGGCAGATTGAAAGCAAGCCAGGTTGAATACCCAAGTTTACTTTCGATACACACCTATCTCGACTAACTTTACCTTCGAGTTCATCCGACGCCCTATCTCCCCGATCCTAAGTCCTTCATCTAGGACATTTGTTGAGTTAACCCTCGTCAATTGGCGCCGGCCGTGGGGACTTTGGGCGTTGGAACCATGAATTCGACGGCTTTTTCGCTTTTAGCCAACAGCAGTCCAAAAGTCGACCGAAGTCAAGAAGTAGAACTGACAATTGGAAGTATGAGCATCCTCATCGGGCCATCGGGTTCATCTCGCCTCTCGGAGTCGACAAAGCCAGATCCGTCGGCAAGCAAGCCCGAAACAAAGGAAGCATTGGAATCATCAGAAGGCTCTTCCAGCGAGATAAACTCGCCGGTCAGCTTAGAAAAAGCATTAATCGCAGAAAGCGACGAAAGTCAGGAAAAATTCGACTCAGAAGAAAAAGCGTGTCAGATGCACAACACCGCAAGGGACTTCGCCGTAGGAAGCAGCGGCGTCTCCAAAGTACATCAGTTATGTGTTATTATCACTGAAGCAGAGGAAGGAAACAACAGCGAAGAGAGTAAAAGGGTCGACAGACAAGTCGACAAAGTGAAAAATCACAACAAAAAGGAAAAAGAGAAAGTCCATGTCTCGGCTGGTGAATGGAGGATGATTACATCGGCCATTAATCATGGTACAGAAGTACCCGAGGGATCGCGAAGAGAAGTTCTAATGGGATATCAGTATGCACTATACCAACACAAGAAGAAACTAAGGGAGGAAAGAGACATGATGTTTCAAGACAACAACAGCATATCAAGGGAAGAATACTGGGAAGACTATAGTGAAGACTCAGAATATAGCAGAGAGAGGCGTGGAGATCCAAAACACAGAAGGGGGGTAACAGCACGCGATAGGGAAGAGGGGTACTCGAGGAGCCCCACCCCACAGTTAGAAGATGAGGAAGATGACCTGACACAAAAAACGCCAGAGGCGGCATTAGCAGCAGCACAAGCGTATTTACTAGCCACAAGACCAGAGCATGGGGACCCGCGAGAAGATATGCACCGAGCCGCGATACGAAGCCTCGGAATAGTAGAAGGTAAAATCAGGGAGCAAGCCCCAGAGGTGAAGTCGACAAGCTGCAAGGGAAGTGGCAAGGAGAAGTTCAGGGACAAGTACTCAAACGATGACTATATTGAATCATCAGAAGAGAAAAAGCGACAGAAAAGGAAGGAGGATGCAAGAAGTATAATAGCACAAGCTCGAGTAGATAAATCACGGCATGCTTGGAGGGAAGAAAATTACGAAGACGATGATAAAGATATGGGTGCGTTATGCTTTACTCGTAGAGTTCGCAGAACGCGGGTACCCAAAGGATTCAAACTACCATACGACCAGAATAAGTACGAAGGGTCGCAGGAACCCACCTTATGGCTATCAGATTATCTACAAGCAGTACAGATATTAGGGGGAACAAAGGCGACTGCAATGCAAAGTTTGCAGCTGCACCTCACCGGCGCCGCCCGGTCTTGGTTGAACACGCTACCCGACGAATCTATTGGAAGCTGGGGAGAACTCGAAAGTCGATTCACAAGAAATTTTCGTTCCACCTACAAACGCCCAGAATCACTGGAAGAAGTTAAAGCATGTGTACAAAGGAAAGGCGAAACGCTACGTTCTTATATACAACGCTGGAGTATAATTAAAAACTCAGCAGAGGACGTCTCCGACGAACGAGCAATAGATGCTTTTTCGGAAGGACTTCGTCGCTCAGATCTTGTGGAAGAAATAGGAAGAACAAGACCTACGACAGTAGCTGAGCTAATGGAACAAGCCAACAAATTTGCTGATGGAGAGGACGCGTATAACAATAAAAGAGGACGTTCGCCAGAAGTCGACAGAACAAGTCGACAGAGGATACGATACCGCAGCGGGGGTAACCAAGGAAGGCGAAATCAGGTAGCCGCAGGTTATGTACTAGAAGAAGAGGAAGGGTACGAAAGTAGGAGGTTTCAGGCAAAAGGGACAGAAAAATCAAGATACTCTGGTCCTTCGGCTGAGGATATGCTATACGGACCTTGTCGAATCCACTACGCATACCTCGACGGGAAAAGGTCTCAAATCACCAGATGAAGGATTGTCGAACATTCCTAAGGTTGCAAGGTGCCATGGGCTCAAGCCAAGAAGGAAGGTAAGAAGAAAAACGTAGAAGTCAAGGATATCAAACTCAAAGATTATCAAAGCACCTAGAGTCGCAAGTATACATATCAGCCATGATTCAACCAGTGCCCAAGTCGAAAAAAGAGCGAAAGAGCATATCCAGGCAAGTGAACCTAGCAATATCATCACCACCAGCTACCACAGAGTATCTACGATGGTCAGAGCAACCAGTCAAGTTCAGTAGAGCGGATCACCCACGGAAAGTTCCTAGGCCGGGCCACTCGCCTATGGTTCTAAAAGCGCAAATAGGAGGATACGACATCGGAAGAGTGTTCATGGATGCAGGGAGCGGCATAAACTTAATATACGCTAGAACACTAAAGGCTATGTGCATATCACCGACGAGTCTGAAGCCAACAGATTGCTCTTTCCACGGGATAGTACCAGGAGCAGCAAACTACCCTTTGGGAAGAATAGAACTCGACGTCTGCTTTGGTAGCAGCGAAAATTATAGAAGAGAGAAACTGGAATTCGAAGTTATGGATTGGCCGTCACAATATCATGCAATCCTGGGGCGCCCAGCATTTGCAAAATTCATGGCAGTACCGCACTACGCGTATCTCACGTTAAAAATTCCAGGGCCCAAAGGAACAATCACAGTACAAGGGAGCTTTGAAGTAGCCAACACATGCGACAGAGAATTCAACAAGATGGCGCAAACTTTCGGCATGACAGCAGAATACGAGAGGTTAAAAGGAGAAACAGATCATAATGTGCTACCCGACGTTGGACGATCCCTGCCAGATAAGGCTTTCGACACAACGCAGGATTCAAAGAAAATACAGGTCCACCCTACGGACCCAAACAAGACGACATCAATTGCGGTCAACTTGGATCCCGCATAGGAAGGCGCGCTCATCGAGTTCCTCCGTGAGCGCTGGGAAATCTTCGCCTGGTGTCCATCGGACATGCCAGGGGTTCCCAGGGAACTCGTCGAGCACGCACTAAATGTAGATCCCAAGGCAAAACCAGTCGAGCAACCACTGCGACGATTCGATGAACCCAAGAGGAAGGCAATAGCGTCAGAATTGCACAGATTAGAAAGTGCTGGATTTATCAGAGAAATCAAAACTTCGAGTTGGGTGTCGAACCCAGTAATAGTACCCAAGAAGAACACAGACGTACAAAGAGTATGTGTCGACTACACATCTCTCAATAAGCACTGTCCAAAGGATCCCTTCCCCTTACCCCGCATCGATCAAATAATCGATTCAACAGCGGGCTGCGCAAGGCTTTCCTTTTTGGATGCATATTCTGGCTATAACCAGATCAAGCTGAGGAAAGAGGATGAGGAAAAAACGGCCTTCATCACACCGTATGGGGTGTTTTGCTACCAAGTGATGCCATTCGGCCTAAAAAATGCAGGAGCAACTTATCAAAGGATGATGCAAAGTTGCCTCGGGAGCCAAATAGGGCGCAACATACAAGTCTACATTGATGATGTAGTCATCACTACAAGAGAGGAGAAATCTTTAATCAGCGACTTGGCAGAAACCTTCGACAACCTGAACAAGTTCAAGCTTAAGTTGAACCCGACAAAGTGTTCCTTCGGAGTTTCAGCAGGGCAACTTTTGGGATTCTTGGTATCAGCACGAGGAATAGAGGCAAATCCAGAGAAAATTCAAGCAATTCTAACAATGGGGAAACCCACGAAACTCCATGACGTACAGAAATTAGCAGGACGAGTCGCGGCATTAAGTCGTTTCGTTGCTCGACTAGGGGAGAAGGCGCTTCCTTTTTATGCACTTATGAAGAAGACAGACGACAAATTTGAGTGGACAGAAGAAGCAGACGCAGCATTTGCGCAATTGAAAAAAGTGCTTTCCACGCCGCCAGTGCTGGTCGCACCTAAAGAAAAAGAGCCACTACTACTGTACATCGCCGCAACCCATCAGGTGGTAAGTACAGTTCTAGTAGTCGAAAGAAGTGAAGAAGGCAAGGCTCATGGCGTCCAAAGACCGGTATATTTCATCAGTGAAGTGCTATCTCCAACCAAACAGAGGTACCCGCATTATCAGAAGTTGGCGTACAGTGTCTTCACTACTGCACGTAAATTACGACAGTATTTTACTGTGCACCCAATTATAGTGGTCAATGAAGCACCACTATCAAACATATTGAACAACCCTTTAGCAACAGGCCATGTCTCTTTGTGGGGAATCGAGTTATCTCCCATGGACATCACGTATGAAAAAAGGAAGGCGGTCAAGTCGCAAATTTTGCCAGATTTTACAGCAGAGTGGCTCGAGCTGCAAAGCACAGGACCACCAGATTTATCGAGTACTTGGACAATGTACTTCGATGGATCAAAGCGAGTCCAAGGAGCAGGCGCAGGAGTAGTATTAATATCGCCTCATGGCGACAAATTAAAGTATGTCTTAAGGATGAGCTTCCCGCAGGCTTCTAACAATGAAGCGGAGTACGAGGCTTTGTTGCACGGAATGAAGATGGCTAAAGCTTGTGGAGCAACTCGCCTAAAGATATTTGGAGACTCTAACCTTGTTGTCCAGCAAGTTATGAACAGGTGTGACACAATCAATGACAACATGATGGCCTACAAGAATCTGTACCATTATCTAGAAGGAACGTTCGATGGATGCGAAGTCTCTCACGTCAGCAGGAACAGCAATGAAGAAGCCGACACTTTAGCAAATATTGGATCACAGTGCTTACCTGTACCATCTGGAGTATTTTGGGAAGAAATAGCGGAAAGATCAATAAAAAGTGCTAAAAGTTCGACTACCACGGCAGGCTCGGGGGCTATGACAGAGCCAGAGGAGGTCATGATGATAGAAGAAACATGGATGCAGCCATATCTTGCGTACATGATAAATAAAAAGCTACCAGAAGATGCAGTGGAGGCTAAGAGGATAACTCGAAGAGCGAAAGCGTTTGTCGTGATTGAAGGAAAACTATACAAGAGAAGTATTACAGGCGTTTTACAACGCTGTGTCACACCCCAGGAAGGGCAAACAATATTGAAAGACATACACGGCGGAGTATGTGGCCATCACGCCAGCAGCAGAGCAATAGCGGCAAAAGCTTTTCGAGCGGGATTCTATTGGCTAACAGCCATCGAGGACGCAAAAGATATAGTTCGAAAGTGTGAAGCATGTCAAAGGTTTGCATCCAGACCGCACGCACCAGCAGCGGAGCTACAAACAATACCATTATCCTGGCCTTTCGCACAATGGGGTCTCGACATGGTGGGAAAGCTGCACAAATCTTGGCCAGGGGGGCATGTCTACATGCTAGTAGCAGTGGATAAATTCACCAAATGGGTGGAAGCAGCTCCAGTAACAACTCAAGACTCTACAGCAGCAATCAGCTTCATCAAGTCGATAGTTTTTCGTTTTGGTATACCACACAGCATCATCACAGACAATGGGACAAATTTTACTTCAAAAGAATTCAAAAGTTACTGCGAAGGATTGGGGATCAAACTTAAGTTTGCATCTGTGGCGCACCCGAAGACAAACGGGCAAGTCGAAAAAGCCAATGGCCTGATAAGTAGTGGAATAAAAAAGAGGCTTTTAGCACCTCTCGAGAAAGCCAAGAGCGCTTGGGTAGAAGAATTGCCCTCCGTTCTTTGGAGTCTAAGAACTACGCCTAATACAGCAACTCAAGAAACTCCTTTCTTCCTGGTCCATGGCGCAGAAGCCGTGCTTCCAGTCGAAGTTACACACGAGGCTCCAAGAGTGACGGCATATGACGAGGCGACATCGACAGAAGCATTGCAAGACGACGTCGATGCACTAGATGAAGCAAGAGACAAAGCATTAGAAAGGGCTACGCAATATCAGCAAAGCTTACGAAACTACCATAGCAGTCGAGTTCGTCCACGATCCTTTGTGGTAGGCGACCTCGTTTTGCGACTCAGGCAAGATAGCCATGGGAAATTGGAGTCCCCGTGGGTGGGACCTTACATCGTCACGGAAGTAATACCAGGAGGAGCATATCGACTACAAGACAAGAAGACTGGGAAGGACGAAAGCAACCCGTGGAATGCAGAACAGCTACGACGTTTTTACGCGTAGACTAAGTATAGAAATATCAATATATTCGAGTTAACCTTCTGGACCCAGAACATGAGGCCATAGGTCGGGTTCTTTGGGTTTAACTCGACAAAATTGTACGATTCTCGTGTTACTTCTCCGCTCGGGGGCTTCAACCCCTGGATCGTACGAAAAAATCGTTATGACAAGATGGAAGGGTTTTCCTTCACTATAAGGTTGTTTACACAACCCGATAAATACAGAGAAAACTTGGTTCATAAAAAGAACCCGATATCATCCTTACATTTATTGGTTCGCAAAGAACCCGACATATGGAAAGCGTATTTCAGAGCATGACTTGTTCTCATGGTACTAGTAAACGATATCGACACAAAGTACGAATATTTATTGCAAATATCATTGCAGGAAGGACAATTGTCAAACGAAATTACATGGATAACGGATCCTAATAAAAGAGGGCTTCAAGCTTCATATTTCTTCTGGCAAAGAGTGCCATTGTAGATCTTCACGTCAAACTTCGACGTACCGACGTGGAAGTCGAAGGCCATGATGAAGCCTTGATGGATGTCGTGGTCTTCAGCAAATTGCGACCAGCCTCCTCTGAAGTACTGTTCGCCGTCGCCATCGTACCACACCTCCACCTCATAGGGGACGCCACCGCCAGACTGTTCACGAAGAACCGCCTCTCGCAGTTCGCGGCCATCCATAAACTTCGTGAAATCTAGCGGCAAGCGCTGAATTTCACGGCACTGCGCCATGGCAATGCAAAGGAAAGAAAAGATACGGGGAGGTGCAGAAGGAGCAGCTGGAGCAGCAGATGGAGGAGTGATTGGACCTGGAGTGACGTTAGTCACTTTGGGTTTGTTCTTACTACCAGGTGGGCGGCCGGGACGGCGCTTAGCCGGAGCATCTGACGAAGTCCCTGCGGCGGCCGGCGCGGTGTTCTTGTTCTTGCTGCCGCGAGGACGACCCCGACCTCGTGGTGCCGCCGGGGAACCAAGGTTCAGACGGGAGCCTGCAGCATCTGCCATGGGTGCGAGAGAGAAACCTCAGAAAAACCCTAGATGGAGGAGAGAAGATGATGCGGCGGAGGAAAGGATCTGATTAGGGTTTTTATCCTTAACAGATGGTGCTTTATTTATAAGCGCGTATTATTGGGCCCCCGTGCTACGGCGCAGCCCACAAACAAATTTTAAGTAGGAGTTAAATTCTGCGTAGAGCAGACGATAATATCAATGAAGAAAAACAAGACAGGAGGCTATGATCGCGCGATATGAAAACCTCGACTTGGACTCGGGGGCTCGTCAAATAGTAAAAGGTCCATAGTAGAAAGAAGAGCTGAACTTTGAGCCTATGCTTGACTACAAGTTGCCAAACATAGCCTCGGGGGCTACTCCCATCGGGAGCGCTGAGCGCGCACCCGATAGAGATGAAATAGTCAATATTGAAATTGCAGAAGGATAAGCATACAAAAAACTTCGACTACGTAGTCGACAAATTAAAGAGAAGTTACTCCCATCGGGAGCGAGTTTTATGGTTGTAGAAACCCAAATATTTTCAGTCAAACTTTGACTGCGACATGAGATTCTCGAGTTGCGTTATCGCAATGAAACTCGAATGCCGTGATTTATCACGAAGGTAAGACCCTGGGATCCGTCCTGTGTGGCCTAGTATACGCACATGGATGCGCTCTGCTGGTATGTATCCGTGTCTACGACGCGAAGAAAATCCTGGTGGACGCACTGGGTACCCTGAGAACCACTGGGACTCATTTTTTGTAAGTCCTAAATGAGGCAAAAGAGTGAGTTTGACCGGTATCCCGAATTCAAGTCCAAGGGGATTGAATTTGAAGTAGGTGACAAGTATCTGTTCCGGCAGTTAACTGACCTCTTGATCCGTCAGAGTTGTCAGGCTTGTTCATCGAGACCCCTTGCGAGCAAATTATCATCAATATAAGTCGAAAGACCAAGTCGAAGATTTGAAGATAAAGTCGAAGAATTGATCAAGTCGAAGATTTGAAGATTAGAGATTCAACCCGAATCTGCAATTCTGGTAGAATATCAGGGGCTACTGACAAGGGTATAGTTAATAGAGCCCGTTAGTTGAGTACCCCTGAGGCCCGATAAGCTAGGCCCAATTGTAATGATAGTCGAATATGAGTTAATACCGTATGTCGATATTTGTAATCTGTATCGAACCCTACCCGATCCTCGAGACCTGGCCACCTATATATAGGGGCCAGGAGGGGACGGTGTAGGGCAGATTGAAAGCAAGCCAGGTTGAATACCCAAGTTTACTTTCGATACACACCTATCTCGACTAACTTTACTTTCGAGTTCATCCGACGCCCTATCTCCCCGATCCTAAGTCCTTCATCTAGGACATTTGTCGAGTTAACCCTCGTCACTCATTTTATTTCTATCAAATAAAATAAAATGATGGGTTCCAAATAAGCTCTGAAATTTATTCATACGAATCCAGTCTATAGACAAATTGACACCACCATTCTTTTGATCCAAACGCATTACATAGGGGAAAAATATGGGTCAAGATCCTAAAAATAACTAAATTCTGATATTAGGCATGTGTATACTGCAAATACGAAGTATCCTAAGGAGGGAGGTGCAAAACAGAAACAAGCACGTTTGCAGCGTGCGTTGTCCGAGCTCTGACGTCCTCCTGGCTCCAGGTGAGTCGGGTACCCTGTCGCTTTTCGCGTCAGGTTCCACAGAGAAGTGCCAGGCTTCTTCTCTGACCTTTTTCCTTCTCCTACAGTCCTACTACTATCCTTTTGCAGCACGTTGCCAGCGTTCCCGTTCCCAAGATTTTCCATGAATGTTAGGTCCGAGACCATGCACACGCTGACACGCACACTGGTGGTGCTACTTGTACACTACTCCGTAGGGATATTCTAAAGTATATCCCCTTTCCTATTTGTTTTCCTTTTGTAGGAACTAGCACATACACACTAGCAAACGACATCATCTAATTTGGATCGGGAGCTCATCCACTTCGTCGCTAGGATTTGATTTCCTTGAAGCTTTCATGGCCGATTTGCTTGGACCACTTTCCAATAAACTTAGCGATGCGCAATCCTCCCGAAGTACAGATTCTAAGTACTGCTTAATTAAGTACTCCCGGATTATAAGAGAATTGCTTAGTTCATTGATGAAAACTAGACGAAAACCATAACAAGAACGCTGAGCGCGCACACAGGATGCCCACACACACCACTTCAAAGAGTGGCTCGTCGAGACAACATCGTCATCACTTCTTCCCTGAAACATTATCTTAAACCCACAAACTTAGAGCAAAAGACTCCTACTTCCCCATAGACAATCGTGGAACCAACCTACAACGTAGAGGTCATGCAGAGCCATATAAAGATCCACACCAGAACTCAGCCATTTGCGACAAGACATCACAGCTTTGACTCTGACAAAGAACTACGAAAGAGAGCCAGACAAGGTTGACGAAGGAATAGAGAGGAGAGCCAGGCAAGGCTAGCAAAGTGCAGATTTCTCAGTTCTACGTCTATTGTGGGTAGTACAGAAATACGTAGATGGGCATGGGTTCACTCGAACTAAGTTCCAAAATCAACAAAATTTTGTATTTCTATGTGATCGTAGAGCTTGGCAGAAGTATCTAGGCGGGCCAGCCCAAAGAAGATGACAATTTTTTCTTTCACATACTAAATTTAGCTCTAGACCTTAAATCTGTTGTGTTGAAATGGGTGGGCCACAGTGCAAGTCGGCCACAACAGAGGTCTGCCAATATTTTGATGTTTTAGAAATTTGAAATAAATCATGCACATGCATATTGATTTGGATCTTATTCGTGCAAAAGTACTAAAAAAATTGATAGTATGTGGCCTCCACAAAAAGGATAAATCGTAGACTTTCACAATGGAATTCCAATACTTGTATTTTTTATGAGCTACTTTTCTAATCCAATTTACATATTTTTTGAATTTAAGTTTGAATTACCTACATGCATCCTCTACATGCATGATTTATGACATACTTTATTTCTAATTTTATGATATTGGATTATTAAGCAAATTTTGGAAGAGTTCAATTAAAGAAATCAACATCACATATGAACTAGGGGATATAATCACATGCTACCAAGCAAGTACATCTAGTAGATCTCTATATGGACCAACTACTGGTGCAAACAGAGAGATGAGAAGCTTATACCGTGTTCTTTGGAAACTCAAACTCAACAACAATGTCGTCGTTGTTCTCCATGTTCGTGTCAAGGTCGCTTAATCCGTAATGGAAGCAGACGGTTGACAAGGAAGAAGTTGAGCGCATGCAGAAAGTTGTGCCAAGATGCTCCCAAACACCTTATAACTCGTCTCTAGATGCAAGATCTCAACGGACAGGGTTCAGAGGCCTGCTCTCCCAAATGGTTGTGCACACAGCCGTTAAGATAAGGAGGACTAGACAGCAACACAACATATGTAACTTGAGAGACACAAACACACACAGAGACAAAAGTGAGAAATGATTTTTAGATATGTTTGTGTCTCCTCTATACAACATGTAAGAGGCACCAACCAAACTCCCTCGTGACTGGGTGGTCAAAAAAAAAGTTAGGTCTAGTTAAAGTGACATGTTTCTCCTCTAACCTAGCACATGTTAGGCCTACTAGTACAATATACATATGGTTAACATTTTCCCACATCATTCAAATAAATGTTTTCCTACATTGTATTTAGTTTATGACATTAATGAAATAAATACAAAAATATATACAAAGCGACAAAAAGAAACAAACATGAAGATGGCGAGAGGAGGAACCACAAAAAGAAAATGAACATGATGATGGAGAGAGGATACCAGGACCAAACATGTCTTTTGCTTTAATTATTGCCAAAATAGTATACTCCATCCGTTTCAAAATATAAGATGTTTTAGCTTTGTGAAGCAAATGTAGCTAGACATCTTTTAGTGTGTAGGTTCACTCGAATATGTACACTAAAAGTTATCTAGATACATTTGCTTCATAAATCTAAAACATCTTATATTTAAAAACGGAGGAAGTATGTTGTAAAGCAAAATCCAGCTAACATGCTTTAACACTGCTTACTGATTTAGCATATCATTTTTTCCATGTCATCCCCTAACATTCATTAACGATTGTATATCTTCATATGCAACATATCCAACACATGTATTGTTTTGAGTCAATTTTCCACTTTTACCCTTTTTTTGTGAAATAAACAATAATTTCACTTTAGTTAGATTCAACCTCTCAAGTATTGTGACCAATTGGATCTCTCATACTTATGTACATAATTTCATATTTCATATGCTTTATAAATTTTATTAACACATTAACGCGCAGGTATTTGATATGGCCATGTTTTCTAGTCAACTCTTATTTATCTTTCTTGTTAAAATTGTTCGAAACATACGCTTCCAAAGCCTTAGCCGAAATAGTGTGTAGCTTAGGTCTTTCCGGGTTCCATCCACTCAACCACGCTCACCGACCGATGGGCGACCGTGGCAGAAACGGTCTCTAGAAAGGTCCGGCGCGCCCGGAACAGAAGAGAAAAAACTTGACAGTACCAGAAAACCCAAGGAACGAAAAAGAAAGGAGTTTCAATCAAAAATCCTAGGGCAAGTCACGCGCACGCCACCCAAATTCCCGTAGGCCATCGCTTTCGTCCGCCGCCCAATCTCAGCCACCGCCGCCGCTGGCGGCGAGCTGCGGCGGACCAGAATCGGCCAAGGTGCATCCCGTCGGCCGCGAAATCAGACCCCGATCGAGGGGAACAAGATTCGATAAGAGAGGGGGAAGGGGCGAGTCAGCCCTCCCCGTCTGATCGGAAGCGCCGGCTGAGCAACCCGCTGACTGATGCGGCGCCCATGGCGACGGCGCTGCTCTCGTACCTCCAGAGCCTGTGGCTGTGGCCCCTCTCCGCCCTCCGGAAGGAGGACGACCTGAGCGCGTCCTCGCGGCTGGTGCGCACGCTCGCCGTGCCGGAGGAGACCAAGCAGTTCGTGTTCGCGCTCCGGGAGCCCGAATCGCAGGGACTGATCTACATCCTCGCGGCGCAGAACCTGTCCGAGCAGTCCGCCTCGGACGCCGGGCACCTGATCAGGGCGGTGCGGCCCAAGGCCGTGATCACCCAGGTGGTGCACGCGGAGGTCGACGACGTCTGGATCGAGGAGGAGTGCCTGGCCGAGGGCGGGGCGGGCGGCGTGCCGGCGTCGCCGTTCCAGGTGATCAAGCGCTGCGTCACGGAGAAGAAGAGCAAAGAGCACTATGTGAAATCCGCCGCTTGCCAGGTCCTGCAGGAGATCTTCGGGGTTGGGTTCTACGGCCACCTGTTGGCTGCCAAGAAAGCCGCGGAGGAGACGGAGTCACATTTTCTCTTGCTCGGCTCTCCTTATGAGAAGAACTGCAATGGGGGTGGATCGAGCAACGAAAGCAGTTCAGACGATAGCTCAGCTCAGGACTCGAAGACTAGCTGCTCACTCCCTCAGACTGCCATGGATGATAAGTCTGGACTGCAATCACAGGGTAGCTGCTTGCTCCCTGAGAGTGCCACTTCTGCAGCGACCTCTCATGTTAGGAAGATTTGCCTTGTTGATGATTATGGAAGACAGGTCCTGAAGTCGCTAGCTCCAACTGCTAACTTATTGTTGTCCCAAGCTATCTCTTCCAATGCTGTTACGGAGTGCAGGCCGTCAGATTGTAAGCCAGCCGAGGGATACGAGCCTCCACTTTTTGCGCAGACGGTCTACCCTTTGCTCACCGATCTTTATGCTATATTTGTGGACACTCCAGCAATCGGGAAAGCTATGGCTTCTGTACAGAAGTTGCTCACTCAAGTTCACAAGGGGAAGCCAATTTGCAGCGAAATGTTATCTGATGTCTATGCATTTGGAATTGCAATAGAGGCTCTCAGAATATGTTTAAACAATGCAGGAAGATGCCGCATTGATAGCAGAGATAATCAGGGCTCGGAAAAGTTGGAGTTTGCAGAACTCCCTTCTGAGGAGAAGTGCCACATTCTTCTTGTTCAAGCACTCAGGAGTCAACTAAGGGAGTTCGGTTCTGTGGTAGCTGTAGTTGATGCTAGCTGCTTAGCTGGAATAAGGAGACACTGGAACACTCCTGTTCCTTTAGAGATCACACAATTAGCTGGCAAGTGCTTCAGTCATTATGGCAACAAAAATGACAGTGATAACACTGAGCTGCCGTTGGACAGCACTGATAAAAAGAGTTGGATAGCTGAGAAACCTGTCGTAGCAGTTGGTGCAGGAGGAACAGCAATTCTTGGTTTTTCGTCTTTGTCAAAAACTGTTCAGGCTTCTGCTGTTTTCAAGTTGGCTCCCTATAAAACTCCAGTGGTTCTAAAGTATGGCTTAATGAAGCTGCAAAGACATGCTGGCGTTGTATTAAGCAAGCTCCTCTCTCATGGGGTTGTTAGTGCTAGTTCGAAGTCATCTGCTTTACAGTTCACGGCTTCAGCAGAGAAGATTCGAGCTGTGACACACACTGTAATAACATCAGCAGAGGGAACTAGTGTCTTGGCTATGCGGACATCGTTCTATGAAATAATGCAAAAGAGACGCAACCGACCTTTCAGAATAACTCCTTGGGCAACATTTGCTTTTAGCATGATTGCATGTGCTGGCCTTGTGAAGCATGGCGATGGGATTGAGTGTGCCGCCGCGGCTGCACCTTCTGTTACCATGATTGCCTCCCTTGGCCGTGGTCTTGAGAGCTTGCGTGTCACATCACAAGAAGCGAGGCAAACAAAGGGCCAAAATGTGAAGGAAGCTTTGCTAACATTCTTGAGCAGCTTAAAGAAATCAGTAAAATAAAGGCACAATAATGTACAACTGAAACTGTATAGATTTCATCATGCAATTTTGTCAGTAGGGCTGAGCTTTTACAATCTGTACAGTGCATTCTTCTTGTTTTTACTGATATAATGAAATTCTTGCTTCAGCTTAGAGAGTGAGAACTAGATTGGATAATTTGTGTTTGAACTTCTGTACATAAAAGTACACAGCATACACATAATCTATTCTACACCTCCGTTCCATATTAGCTGTTGCTGGCTTAGTATAACTTTGTACTAAATCAGCGACAACTAATATGGAACGGAGGGAGTTTGTTTTAGTAATTTATTGAATCCCGGTAGCAGTATCATCTTTAAAAAGGTTGTAAGATTGCTTGGTACCATGATCTGAGGCTGAGTTAAACACTGTTGCTAGCAATGTTAGATGTAACATATGAACGGTAATGTTTCTCTTCAGAAGTATTCTTTCTCATAAGCAACATGCGAGTTGTTGATGTTACTTACTCTATTCTCCATTTTTTTCCTTCTGAGATCATATTTACCCTCTGTATGTCCTGTGCTTAGTCACATTTCTGACTGTTAATTTTTATTTGCTCAGTATACTTTTCAAGCTTAACCAGGCTTATTTGGTTGCCATAGGTCTTCTGTTTATTTACTGCTAATCTTGAGCCAAGAAAAACAGCAGTACCCATTTGATATGTATTTTTAATGATGTACATACTTGCATATAAATATCTGGTCTCGTGATTACAAAATAACGTGAAAAGAAAACAATCCTTGTGACCTCTTAGTTGCTATACAAAAGTAAGGGGCCTCCCCCAGTTAAAGCTGCCGTTCACATTTCTGTTCATACTGTTGCTGCTTTGAGGGTGAGAAAATCAGAAATTTGGTTTGTGTAGAAATCTGGCTGGATCGTGTTGTTGGGGCTCTGGAGCGTCTCCACAGAAGTCACACCTGTAGAAGGCAAACGATCAATCTTAGTGCAAAATCGGCAAAGCAAGTGCTATGAGTTCAGGGTAAATTTTGTGATCAAAGATACCTGAGAGAACCAGAAGAGTTTTGCAGCCTCCATTTTGCCCAAACAGAATGTCGGTATCCAAACGGTCACCTACCATGCATATCTGAGATGTTGTGATTCCAAACCTGTGATCGAAGAAGAAAGATAAAACATCTGAAAACTATTCTTTGCCATCAGCTGTCTAATTCAAAACATTATTCCTTGCAGATTTCTGGAAACAGAATCATGGATCTGGACTACTGCTGCTGGGACAGTTAGCCTTACTTCTTTGCCAGGTAGTCCATCATGAATGTCGACGGCTTCCCGACGACGAGTGGTTCTTGTTTGGTTGAACCAAGAACAGCGCCGACCATCGAGCCACCACCTGAGCAAGGCAAATGTTCATGATTTGAGCAAGGGATGACGGTGATATGTTGAAAGAGTAGGAATGCCTGACTAACCTGCCCACTCTTGGGCATCAGTGAGATGGGTGACAGCGTCCCTGTTTGTTGCAATGAAAAGGCACCCAGGATTCTCACGTATGCAGAGGGTCCCATACCTTAAGAAGTAAATAAGTGAGAAGTTTACATATGTGAAATCGATAATACCAAACTTTTGTAGATTACGAACAGTTAACATGTGGTCTTGCTCTTAATTTCAAAAAAACATGTGGTCTTGCTCTTGCATCTGTTAAATCAAATGAGTGAATAACTGATGTGCAATCCAATACTCATCTGAATTTCTACAATCCTAGCAGTCTTAACCATTTACATCTAAGTTATTTTTATTCTATTTTTTCTGAGTCCGCTTTTTCTTGGGCGAGAAAGGAGAACATGAAGGTACTTACTGAACTTTGTAGTAGTTAAAGTAGCGATCAAATCCAACTACAACTGCTCCAACCTGTGACAAACCCAAATATTGTTACTTTATCATCACATAATAATTTTGCTGTGAACTAGAAGAGGAACAAGATCATACTGACATCTTTGTCATGTTCCATGTAGAAGCCAGGCTTCAGCTCTATCTTCTTGTCACCGTCTGTCTGCACGAACACGTTGATATTATCTAAGTTATGTAAGTTTCTCCAAAGTCTCACTCACTCAAATCAGTAGATGATGATTTGCATATCGCGTTGGCTGAACCACAAATCACTACTGTAGCATCTAAAGTGAAAACATGATTTTGCATCTGTTAATTCATCATGAATGTCACATAGAAAGGAGTACTCTTTGCTACATACTGGTCCACCAAGGTGCTGAAAGCCAGCCAGCTCCAGCTCTATGAGAATCCCTTCCTCTCCAATCACATAAACCTGAACCACAGGAATGTTAACTTTGCGCTTGAATTCTGGTGTGCACCAAAGCAATGCAGGCACATTTTAAAAATAAGTTGAGTTGGTGGCTGACGAAGATGCATTTTACCTTCTTATCTTTGGGGAAGTCGATGGACTCCAGGTACGCAGCAGCTGCGAAGGACGATGCAAATATCTCTTCCTGCATATGGATCATCGCCTCATGCCTCAGTTAGCAGGAGAAGAAATCTAGCAATGCAGAACAAACAGCTAATGACAGGAAAAAGATACCTCGTTGACACTCAGCCCGAGCGATTCGAACTTCTTCCCGTACTGCTTCCTCGACTTGGTCGAATTGTTGGTCACGAACACCAGCCTTTTGCCCTGCACCCCTTGACGAAATCAGTACAGAATCCATGGCGAGCCTGAGATGATAACCCAGTCAGCGAATCTATCAGAGCCGTTACAGTTCCCAGCAGACCTTTGATCTGAGCAGGTCGAGCGTCTCCGGCACGCCGTCGATCAGCTTGTCACCCTTCCAAATCACCCCTACACGACAACAGCAAGAACAAGAAGTGTAGAGCCAGTTAATTGGGGAAAGCTCCACCAAACTCGCGGACCTTGAGCGATCGATCTGTCTCTCACCATCGCAGTCGAATATGAAGGTCTCGACGGAGTCGATGAGCGCCTCGGCGTCCTCCAGCTTCGCCGCCGGGACAGCCGCCGCGGCCGCCGCCATGACGGGTCGCCTGACGGCGCAGTGCGGCGATGCCGCGGTCAGGGCGCCGCCGCTACGCTGGTTCCTCCCGAAGGACGCGCACGGCGGCAGCGTCGGCGACGACGGGGTAGGGGAGGAGGAGGTGGTGGGGAGGAAGCTGGCGGAGGCGCGAGCCAGGAGCATCTCTGCTGCTGCTGTTGGGATGCTCTGTTTTTTCAGAGATCGGGTGGCGTTTGGTTGGTGCAGTTTCAGTTTCAGCAGTGTAACGGTAATGCGTATGCGATGGATGTGTAGCGTGGCGCGTCCATGGTTTGTGGCTGGGAAGGCCGATGTGAGGGGTTGGGATTGTGGGCTAGTGTTGCTGTGGTTGTCGTTCAAGATAGGAAAAATCTGTCATGGACTCGTGAGAGCATCATTATTTTTCTTTTGAATGAGAGGATGATCCATCTATCATCGGAAAAGGTTTATAAGAGTCGGAGGAAATACCGTGTGCTCACCTGAAATAGCCGAACAAGAACCCGGAAAATTCAAGGTTACAGAGTCCGAGTTTTTTTTGAAACTTCATTTTGCATTAAATTTTTGTCGAATACCTTTGGAGAGGTGTGATCTGCACAAAAAGGGCAAATGTAAAGACAAAGTCGAGTTTTAATTCATATTTAGAGCCATTTTTATCTTTTCTGTAATTTTAGGGCTTCGTCTTTATGGCTCTGTAAAAAGTTTTTTTATCTCTTAATAAATACTAGTATTTCTTATTTTTGAAACACCGAGCGCATCTGATCTCAGGTTTCAAAACAATGCTCAACATACCTCATTTTTCATATTATCCAAACGATTTAACATTCCTTTTCGCTCATCCACCTCTTCATTTTCCGAAATAAAAGAGACTTTCATCTTGTTTAATTAAAAAGAGAGAAATATGGTGCAAAATTAAAAATAAAATGCTCGCCCTCATAAGTCTACTCTTGTGATGAAACTTTGCAAGTCTAAATTAAAGGAAACAAGTGCTAGCATTTGGAACAATACCATATCCAAGCATAGCTTATATACTTTGCCTTCAGATGAAAATTTCTAATGTCATCATTAGCCAAATTCCATGTGCTAGACTTTGTCTCAATAGGGTGCAATACTCTGAAAACATGTGAGTTAATGATCAATATGGTTTGTGCATTATCAGTTTTCATGCTCCCGGACCAAATACCTCCCAGGGGATAAGATATCATGAAATTGTCGTACCCTTTGATCTAACTGTTTATTTATCTCTCTTTCTACTGAGTGAGATTTAATTATTAGAATGTAGTACTCTTTAGAATGCCATTTTTCTTGTGTTGGATAAACTTACTATATTCAGTTTGGGTTGTTTGGGTGGTCATATTGGTTGAGTATTTTGGTGCACACAAACATGTAGTTTTGTGATATTTTGATATAGACCACGCTCTCTTAGATGTTGAGGAATTGAACTGATATGTTGATGTTTCTCTCAATCTAAAGGTACAGTACAATATCCAGCACCATCTTAGTAGATTCCACCAGTTGAAACTCCATCTTAGCATGTAGTGAATGTTTTCAAGGTAGTAGAAGCTACTTGCATTTGAGATGTATGCAATTACTCTTTTATTCTAATCAGTATCATGTGATATGCAACTTAGTTCAGCAGAGACACTGTTCTCAATTGCTTACACAATATGATTCATCTAATGCAACATTTGTTTCTTATTAGGACACATGGCGTGTGTCGGGCATGGGGAATGGCTGCCGACAGCGGGTGGCACATGGTAGGCAGAGCGCAGCAGGCGGTCGGCAGGAGCGGCATTGGTATTGGCCATTGTGTGGTTCGGCCACGGCGCGGCACGGCTCAAACGGTGCAGCCATGTGGTTGGAGCGCACGTCAACAGCCATGGAATGGCTCCGATGGGCTTGGGCACAGGGGTGTCTTGATGAGCAGATTGGTACATGGTACATGGGCATGCTGTGGAGCAGCAGGCACACAACATTTCTCTCTGGCGATGCATGAAGTCGCCATGCACCCGGAGACAAACTAATCAAACTTATAGCTAATAGTATTAGATTGATGCAGCCGTAGTAGTTGAGGCATCTTGCTCATCACTGCCTTAGCTAATACACTAAGTTGTTGCCAATTTTTCCATTGAGAGTAGATCACGCATCTGACGTTGGTAAGCAATGTAAAGAAAGATCAGTCTTATCAATCCCGTGTCTGATGAATCGTTCCATATGCACAGAGAATTATCTGCTGGAAAGACCATGATCATGTAATTTGCTGAATTAAAACGAGTTGTTTGCTTAGCCCATGGATTCATTTGCACTGAACAATTTTCTTTATCTCTTTCATTACATTTCATATATTTATTTTTGTACAATTAGTACTCACATTTTGTTTCTTATTCTGGGTAATGCTAATAGTATGTTAGTGCATATTTGCTTTTTGACGCTTAGTTTTTTTTTCTTCATTTTCTAGCTCTTATCTTGCATGCAATTTTTTTTAGTGTTTAAACTTTAGAGCAAAGTATTGCTGTTGAGATATCAATAGCTCTTGATAAATGATATCCATAATAATATTTTTAATAAAATACTACCGACTCAAATATATAAAACTGGGCAGAGCTCAAACTAAATAATAATGCATCAACAAGACACATAGAACACACGATGCAACAACGCCTGGCAGGCGGGCGTCTAGACTAGAATTAAAGTCGGTCCCTGCTGCAAGGCCCCTCTGCCATTTGTGTTTTGTCTGCTGCATTATATGTGATGCCCCTCTGCCATTTGTGTTGTCTGCTGCATTATATGTGATGCTATACCTTAACCACATTGATCATGTTGTCGTTCGATATCTCAATCAGATTTTATTGCTAATGAAAAGTCTCCAATAAATCACAATCCCCTTGAGCTGTGCGAAACAAGGCCTGAGTGTGTTCGTTTGAGCAGCAGCCCTGTTCATACTTCATACAACCCTGTTCATACTTCATACAACTTCCAAGAAAGCATATCGAGATATGGGCAGCAAGAACAAGGTGCAGATGGGAACAGGCGCCGCGGACGCTGTCCAGATCATATCTCGGCGCATGATCAAGCCGCCGTCTGACTCGGAGGAGGCTGAGAACATCCACCTCACGCCCTGGGACCTCCGGCTCATCACCATAGACTACATCCAGAAGGGCATACTCCTGCCCAAGCCTCCCGCCGGCGGACTCGGGAAGCGGCTCGTCGACACCCTGGCGTCCTCTTTCGAGCGCGCCCTGGGCAAGTTCTACCCGTTCGCCGGCCGGCTCGTCGTGGAGCCTCACGACGGCGGGACCGTCGCGGTCCTGTTGAGGTGCACGGGGGAAGGCGCCGAGTTCATCCACGCGGTGGCGCCCGGCGTCGCTGTCACGGACATCGTCGGCTCGATACACATCCCATCGGTGGTCTGGGCATTCTTCCCGCTCAACCATGTGCTCGGTGCGGATGCGGCCACGGAGTCGCTTCCTGTGCTGTCGGCGCAGGTCACAGAGCTCGCCGACGGCGTCTTCATCGGCATGTCGATGAACCACACTGTCGGCGACGGCACCGCCTTCTGGGAGTTCTTCAACACCTGGTCAGAGATCAACCGGCGAGGTGGCGTCGATCTGCGCACGCTGGCACCGGTGCACCAGAGGTTTTTCATCGACACCTGCCCCGTACCGGTCCGGCTGCCGTTCACCAGGCTCCAGGACGTCGTCCGGCGGCCCGAGCGCCGGACGGTAGAGGAATGCTTCTTCACCTTCTCCGCCGCGAGCATCCAGAAGCTCAAGGCCAGGGCGAACAGCGAAACGGCAGCCGCCGTCGCGATCTCCTCGCTCCAGGCCCTGCTGGCGCACGTTTGGCGGGCGGTGTCCCGTGCTCGGCGCCTCCCCCCGGGGCAGGAGACATCTCACTACCTGCTAGTCGGATGCCGGGGACGCGTGAAGGGCATACCGCAAGGTTACATGGGCAACGCCGTGATATCCGGCAAGGCGAGCTCCACCGCCGGCGAGATCCTAGACAAGGGGCTAGGCTGGACGGCGTGGCAGCTGAACCGCCTGGTGACATCGTTCGACGAGGCTGCCATGGCGGACTGGCTGGATCGCTGGACCCAGGAGCCAGATTTCCTCTACCCGGGAGGCAAAGCGCTCGGAGGTGCTCCGCTCGGGACCGGGAGCTCACCACGTTTCGACGTGTTTGGGAACGATTTCGGGTGGGGGAAGCCGGTGGCCGTGAGGAGCGGCTCCGGCAACAAGATGGACGGGAAGGTGACGGTGTTTGAGGGGGCCGAGCGGGGAGGGAGCATGTCGCTGGAGGTGTGCATGGCGCCGGACACGCTGCAGAGGCTTGTCGCCGATGAGGAGTTCATGGACGCTGTCAACATGCCGATGTGATGTGATCAGCTCAGAAACTAGCACTGTGATTTCTATCCATGTATTTCTTGTATCATCTGTTACAATTCTAATATGTGAATGACGAACGATTCCATTTTCACTGTAACGAAATTTTGGCTTATGACGAATAATTAAGTTAATTCACTTTTCAGACACCTGATCGCTGCACATGATTCATGTTCCAGTGGAGTTGTTCTTAATGTCACCCATATTCATGTGAAGCTTGTGTACAGTCGCCGCTTGGTTTTTGTTTCTACTGTCTTGCGCTCGTTCGGGGCTTTGGTTTCTGTAGGCAGAGCCAAACAACAGGATGTGCCCACGAGAAGGAATGCGTCAAATGTGAAAAATTCATTTTATGTGTTTAAAAAATTCAGAAAAAAATTATACATGTAGGCAATGATATATACTTAAGTGTGCAGAGTCTCAATCTGAAATACTTTGTATTCTATCTACTATATACTAAAAGCCAATACAGAGGTTTAAAATAGGAGCACCACGTTAATCCACATCACTTAAATTATTGTGACAGTTAGATCTAAAATTTACGGCTTAAATTTAACTAAAAAATATAAGTTACGTAACTAAAATTCACTCCCGCAGCTGCCGCCCATCGTCGCTCATCCCGGAACCCCACTTGGGCTACATCCGGTCCTGTGCCAAATTGCATGGAATGCCAGTACTGTGTTAATCATAAACCATGCTTAAGCAACAATGACAGCAGAGCATGAAGCATCAAACCATGCTGCTTCAAAGTTAGAAAAGTTATGCAGACCCGTAAGTGCAATGGTAGGCTGTGTTGTGTAACTCTAATCGATTTCATCTTCTCTTATGGTACCATCTAATCTCCAACTACCGAGTCTCTTGTATGATGCGAAATTCAAACCAGAGCTCAAATTGTTAGTTTTGAAATGCCACAATCTAAAGTCTTGATCGAGGAATAGATATATGAATTTAAAGGGGCAAAAAGCTTTGCCCCATTCATTAATTAAGAAGGAGTTTAGAGGTCTTACAAACCGAGACTAGCTCGGCAAACAAAAAGATTACTCTCGCGGCATGATTGAACCCAAGTTTTTTGCACCCGCTAAGCTCTAAAGAGCCGCCTCTCTCCTAATTTTGGATACAACAATAGTAGGCATAGTGGCCACCTTACGAAACACTCTAGCGTTGCGCTCGTTCCAAACCTCCCAAGACACGAGCATGATGAGAGAGACGAGTGATTTTCGACGAATGCCACTTGAGTCGATGAAGGTCATCCACCATTCCTTAACCGTTGCGTGGTTGGCCCAAGATGCGATGTCCACCGAAGTAAGGCCAAGCCAAGACAAAACGGCATTCCAAATCCTAAGAGTATAACGGCACTTGAAAAGGATGTGTGCCGCCGTTTCCGGAGCTCGCTTGCAAAGTTGGCAACTGCCACAATTTGGCCACCCACGTCTTTCAAGCCGATCGGCCGTCCAAACCCGATTTTGCAAGATGAGCCATGCAAAGAGCTTGCATTTGGGCGGAGCCCAAGTCTTCCACACCGCCTCCATCATGTAGGAGTTGGTCATTCCTTCAAATTGAGCATTGTAGGCCGATGCCGCGGAGTATTCCCCCGAGTTGGTGAATTCCAAGTAATGCTATCATTGGAGCCTTCTTCAAGTTGCACCTCGATGATCAAAGACCAAAGCTCCACAAACTCAACCACATGGTTTGATGTAGATATTTCGTTGGTGTCAATTTTGGCAATCCAAAAATTGTTTGTCAAACCCTCCCGAACCGTGAAGCTTTTCCTTGACGAAATGGCAAAAATGAGAGGGGCAATATCCTTAGGCTTCCGCCCATGGAGCCAAGGAGTTTGCCAAAATTTTGCCGTGCGCCCATCTCCAACGGTGATGATTGTTGCCGCATAAAAGAACTCCATATCCGCCTCACTACAAGGATTTTCACTCCCAATCCAAGCCTTGGAGGGGTCTTTCCAAAGTAGCCAAGGCCACCGAAGCCTTAGAGCCCTTGCAATTTTTTCGAGGTCAAGGATGCCAAGGCCCCCCTTCTCCTTGGGCCTACACACAATCTTCCAACTAACCTTGCATTGACCACCGGAAACTTTATCCGCCGCCGCCCAAAAGAAAGCCCGTTCAATCTCGTCGAGAGCTTGTAGTGTGCCGGCGGGTAGTGCAAGCGGTGTTATGTGGAAGATCGCTTGAGAGGTGATGACGGATTTGATTAGAGTGCACCTCCCGGCGGCCGCGATATTCTTTCCATGCCACGGGGCGAGCTTGGAGGCCGCCTTATCCACAAGAGGTTGCACATCAATGCCCTTGATGCGTCTATGAGAAAGCGGCAAGCCAAGGTATTTGATCGGAAAATTCGCACGATGTATTGGCAAGCTTTGCATGATATCGTCAAGGTCCAAGTTGGCACAACGGATAGGCACGGCAATGCTCTTGTGCACGTTTGTGACAAGCCCCGTGACCTCACCGAAACCCTCCAAGATGCTAGCCAAGGCAACAAAGTCTTCTTTGAATGGCGCAATGAAGATAGCCGCATCGTCGGCGTATAAGGATGTCCGAACCGTTGGTCCTCGGCCCCGAAGACGGTGGAGGTCCCCATTTTGGGTGGCGATGTCGAGAAGATGTTGCAGCGGGTCGATGGCAAGGTCAAAAAGCAACGGTGAAAGGGGGTCCCCTTGCCGAAGGCCCCTCCGGTGAGCTATGGGTTCTCCCGGCACCCCATTAAGAAGCACCCTCGAGGAGGCGGTAACAAGTAGCGCCACCACCCAATTCCGGAATCTTGCCGGGAAGCCGCAACGTTGCATGAGGTCAAGCAAATAGTCCCACCGCACCGAGTCAAAAGCTTTCTTGATGTCAAGCTTGAGTAGTATGGTTGGAGTTTTGGCGCGGTGAAGCCTCCTAACATAATTTCGCACCCCCAAGAAATTGTCGTGAATACTTCTAGTCTTGATGAAGGCACTTTGCGATGCGGAGATGAGGTTGTTCATGTGAGGAGCAAGGCGAATGGACATCATCTTGGCAATGATTTTTGCCACTCCATGGATCAAACTAATAGGACGGAAGTCCGAGATGGCCTCCGCCCCCTCCTTCTTGGGCAAGAGTGCAATGTTTGTGGAGTTGAGCCAATGAAAATTTTCCGCATGGAGATTGGAGAAAAGGTGAACCACCCGCATGACATCGAGCTTGATAACTTGCCAACAAGACTTATAGAAGGCCCCGGTGAAGCCGTCCGGGCCGGGCGCCTTGTCACAAGGCATGGACTTGATGGCCTCAAGCACTTCCAATTCCGTGAAACCATCGCCGAGACTCTCAAGATCGGTGGTAGGCATAGTCATACCCGACCAATTAAAATTGCGAAGACGAGGCGGCCCTTTTCCCATAACCGCGGTGAAATGGCTCTTGATCAAGCATTCCTTCCCAACATGGTCGGTAACCCACCCTTGATTATTTGCAATTCTTTGAATGAAATTTTTTCTCCGACGAGCGTTGACTTTAGTGTGGAAGAACTTGGTATTGGCATCTCCATCTTTTAGGAACTTTATGCGAGCACATTGCCTCTTCCTAGCCCGGTCAAGCACCGCCAAGCTAATAACCCTTCTTTTGAGGCACTTGCGCAACTCAAATTCTTCATTGGAGTGAACACGACTCTCTTGGGCAATCTCAAGATAAAGGATGACATGGAGGGCCATATGAAGGTGGAGTTTGGCGTTGGAGGAGAAAGTCCGGCTCCATTTACGAAGTTTGAACCCCAAATTCTTGAGCTTATGGAAGAGCACATGGCAAGGCTCCGTGTGCGGCATCACCTCGGACCAAGCTTCATTCACCACTTGGTGAAACCCCGGCATCTTCAACCAAAAGTTCTCAAACTTGAAAGAGCGTGGCCTTGCGGGAGAGTGGGCGCCGGCCAAAAGCAAAGGGCAATGGTCCGAGAGGGACGAAGAAAGCGCGTTAAGGATATGCCCGTTGAAAGATAGGTCCCATTCGGCGTTTGCAAAAACATAGTCAAGCTTGCTCATGGTGGGGTTTAGCCTCTCATTGCTCCACGTGTATCTACGATTTTGAAGGTGGATCTCCGAAAGCTCGCAAAGTTGGAGGGTCGATCTAAAGCGGTTGATGCGGTGACGATTTGACGTTCTCTTGTTTTTGTCCCGGGCACGATAGATTTGGTTAAAGTCACCATTTGCGAGCCACCTCGTGCCCGCGGGAGGTTTATGAGAGAGCAGCTCCGCGAAAAAAGCTTCCTTGCGGCTATGCCTAGTTGGCCCATAGACGGATGTAAGGCGGAAAGACGATCCTTCGCGGATATGGGTGATCGTCATCGAAATGCAAAAATCCCCCATGGAGATATCTGTGGCATCCACCACACATTCATCCCAAAGCACCAGGATGCCACCTTTAGTACCGACCGCCGGTTTGTGAGCGAAACCCTTCAGGCGGAAGCCACCAATGAGAGCGGCGGTGGCGGCGTCAATGACTTGAAGCTTGGACTCCTGTAGGCATGCAATGTGGCAGGAAAAGGACGCAATGGTGGAGCTGACAGTAGTCTTCCGGTCGTCATCGTTGAGCCCTCTCACGTTCCAGATCAACCAAACTAGTTCTTGTTCACTCATTAGGAAACCTAAAAAACTCCAGGATGCAGACATGCGAAGACACATTCAAATTGGTACACGAATAGTTCCATAACAAACATTCGCTAGGGTGCAAACACGTAAGCAATCCCCAGCAGCAACGCCCAACAACAGACAAACAGAGCTGCACACGGCCACACTGGCCAGCTCCAGCACAAGACAGGATACAGATGGCGACTAACATTGGGAAACTATAACAGGGGCTCCTGCAACTGTGCGTCTTCAGGCCTCGCCCTGCACCTCCAGGTCCATAGCAGCCTGGCCACCATGGGCGAGCAGTGCCTCCTCGACAGCAGCAGCCCGGGCGCAGTCCAGACGGAACAGAGCACGGAGTGCGGCGACGCTCTCCGATGGGACCTGCTGACTGAACATGTCGACGAACTTCTGCACCGCTTGCTCGGTGACGTCCTCGTTGTCCTCCACGATGCCGAGACGACGGCACAGGTTCCTCTCAGCCATCTTGGCGATCGGCGTCCCGCGGTGGGCGTTTTTGATGCGGATGCTGCTCCTGCGGACGGTGTAGCCTCCAGCAAGAGTTTTGCGCCGGTTTGCCGGGGGCTCCGGCCTCGGGGAGGGAGAACCCAGCGGCGTGGGCAGCAGGGCCGGCGCCATCGTGCTGAAGAGGGAGCCCCTGGCCATCGGCGACGGTGTTGCAGCTGCTGAAACCTGTGAGTCAGGGCCCGGAGTGACAGGCGGAGAGGAAGTCGGCGGCGTCCTGCCGAAGAGCTGACGGGAAGGCGTCTGGACTGTCACGCTGGGAGACCAGAGCCTGGTACGGATAGCCGCTGGCGAAGCTGGAGTGGCGCTGGCGAACATGGCAGCAAGGAAACCCGGCGGGTGGATGGGCGATGGTGTTGGCGAGCAGAGGCTGTCCGGCGACAGCAGCTGACGACGCAGAGTCGCAGGCGCCGAGGCAGCACCCAGCTCCAGGGAAGGTGCAGATGCCGGCGTGACAGGGGCGGAGTTCGCCTTGAGGGAGAACGGCGATGATGGCAGGACCGAAGTCGGCGACGACGCCCCAGGCGGAGACGATGGCGGCGTAAGAGCAGCAGCAGAGCTGCGCCTGCTTGACCCCGGGGCGGCGCTCCGCGACGGGCTCCTGCCACGCGACGGCCCAGGAGAGCGCGGCCCCGCAGTGACCACTGTCCTGCCGAACAGCGGCTCGCCCTGCACCAGCTCAGGGAAGCCGGAAGAGGCCTCAACACTGCCGCTCCGATAGGCAGAAGGGGGGACGGCAAAAGAGCCGACAGGGATGTCCGCGTTGTCGATGGTTGCAGCGGCACGACGGCGACCATCGCCGCGCGTGTCACGAGAGCCGTTGTCGGCGCCGCGTCCGTCCCGGCCGCCCCTAGCATCGTCCCTTGTGAATTCTGATGCATGGATGAACTGAATCATCTCACCTTCCTCGAGGTTGGTAGCCTCTTCAATAACAGCCTCCAGCTTAGAATCATCACAACTATAGATTTAATCGGCCAAACAGAATAAAACCAGTGCAGAATCATGAATTCGCATCAGTAAGTAACTATATGCAAATGATACATAATCATGAGTAGAACTCAAACAGTAACATATCTTACCTTCCGTCCGTGTGTTTTCATGTTTCCTTCTTTCAGAAGCTTAGCATCTTATGGGAAGAAGCCCATCCCAGCTATCCCCTCCCGTAACCTGACATCCTAGGCAAAGTGGTAAAAAGAATGTGTCGCACAAGTGCAGACAATCGATTAGCGCAGCTGCGCAGGCGAATTATGGGAAGAAGCCCATCCCAGCTGTCCAGGCACTCGGCCACTTGCAGGCGACGAGGCTGCGACTTGGGGTCGACGGGATTGCAGAGGCAAGACAGACAGAGGGCGGTGCCACGCGACCCGCCTACGTAGGCGGAGTAGAGACGTCGGGGCAGAAGCCGAATGGGGCGTGTTGTGGAGAGTGGAGACAGCCATTCTCGCCAAAGCCCTGACTTGCTGTGATGACCTCCCGCCGCTTGTCGCCTCTCCGATGTCGGCTCCGTCCCTGGCAGGGTGTACTCGATGCCCTTGCACGACCTCGGCCGATGAGCCATTGGCGAAGGCCAAGATCCCGACCCACTTCTGGTCGGCACCAATCCCTCCGATTAAGGGACGAAGTGACTCCGCGGATGGCGCCGCGCTCTTCGGACCTTCGCGTGGACTTCCGGCGGCGGATCGTGCTGGGGCTCGGTGGGACAACCGACAGCGCTCTGGCGCGATTTTTTTTTAAAATATTGCATTTTTTCTCAGCATTTTTAGATGTAGCATTTGTTTGCAGCAAATTTCAAAAATAGGACACCGTCGCAGCCGGCGGATGCGATAGGCCCTTATCGCATGGGGCGGATGCGATTAGCCAGGAGTCACGTCGGGCGTCGGCATGCAAGGATTGATAGAAGCTAATCGTGTTTGGCCTCCGCGACAAGAGCTAGTCGTGCACGTGCGACAGGAATCACCACACATGCATGCATAAAAGTTGATGCAAAATATGCTAGCTATTAGCTGTTTTTGAATTTTGAATATTTGTTATTCACAAACCGTATATCTAAATAGGTTGAAACTTTCACATGTTGAATATTACAATGAATAAGATTCTGTGGAATTTTTTCTGACAAGTTTAAATTTCGTTCGACTAATAGGGGTGTGAAATTTAAACTTGTCAGAAAAAATTGAAAAATTTCCACAAAATCTTATTCATTGCAATATTAAACTTGTGAAAGCTTCAACCTATTTAGATATATGGTTTGTGAATAACAAATATTCGAAGTTTAAAAATAGCTAATAGCTAGCATATTTTGCATCAACTTTTATGCATGCATGTGTGGTGATCCTTGTCACACTGGCCGTGCACGAGTAGCTCTTGTCGCGGAGGCCGGATACGATTAGCTTCTATCAATCCCTACATACCGATGCCCGACGCGACTTCTGGCTAATCGCATCTGCCCCATGCGATAAGGGCCTATCGCATCTGTCGGCTGCGACGGTGCCCTATTTTTGAAATTTGTTTCAAACGAATGCTACTTCTGAAAATGCTGAGAAAAAGTGCAATATTTAAAAAAAAATCGCTGCTCTGGCAGCATCGGTGTGGGATATGTTTTTTAGATCGGGGCGAGGGGCGGAGGAGGTGGGCGTGTGATTGCGGCTTGATACTGTGAGGGGTATTTTGGCCATCAAATGATGTAGAGGCAAAGTGCCTTCACTAACTGAGAACCAATAGTAAAGATAGTAAAGATTGGTCAACATGATTAAAACATAGGAATAAAAGAAGAGGGTAAAAAATAACAATACTGTACTTGACATTCTATAATATGTGTGATAGTATATTTGAAAATTTCATAGCTCACACAATTTAAAATAATTCAATATACATGATTTTTTATCTATCATTGTATTTACGATAGCTATGGAATCCAAGATTTAGAGTTCCCAAAATATTGGAAACCATAAGCCTATTTTGTTAATATATTCAACATTATAAATATATATGATGCCCACACATTTGCGAGGGCCACTGTGCTAGTTACATGCAAAACACAAAAATATAGACCCAAGTCTGTGGAAAATCGCTTTGGAACGCAGGCACGGTAAAGCTTGTGTACAGTCGCCGCTTGGTTTTTGTTTCTACTGTCTTGCACTCGTTCGGGGCTTTGGTTTCTGTAGGCAGAGCCAAACAACACGATGTGCCCACGAGAAGGAATGCGTCAAATGTGAAAAAATTATTTTAAAAATTCAGAAAAAAATATACATATAGGCAATGATATATACTTAAGTGTGCAGAGTCTCAATCTGAAATACGTTGTATCCTATTACATGAAAAACACAAAATATAGACCCAAGTGTGCGGAAAATCGCTTTGGAGCGCAGGCACCGTGGTGCCCATTTTTGATTTTTTTTTTTGAAAAGTATCAAATATTTCCAGAAAAAATACCTCCGTGTATATAACAAAACACACTATCATTCTACCAATTTTTACTGAAAAATACTTTATATTTTGGGTGCAGCAAAAAAGACAAATTTAATAAATACTGAGAGTACGATGGCCCATTCAAAATTGCACTGTTTACGCATAGATCTGTAATTTTATCTTTTTTGCTGAGGCTAGAATACATGGTATTTTTACATGGTTTCTTTCACACGCGTAATACTAATTATTATCTACATCCCTATATTTTGTTTCGAATTTTTTGAATATTAAAATTTGAACTTTTCAGAAAAAAAATAAAAAAAGCTACATGGTGCACGGGAGCCATATTGATGCTCTCCCCAAGTGTGAATAGTGCACCTTCAAATCTTGTTAGATTTTGTCTTTTTTTCTAGAGCACATAATACAAATTATTTCAAACAAGGATTTCACACACTGGAAGTATACAACATTACCTACATGTAAATACTTTTTTCCGATTTTATTTTTGAAACTTTAAAATACCATTTTTTTTTACTTTCCAAATAAAGGACTCCAATGAGCTTGATCTCCAGATGCAATTTCGGCCACGAGACATGAACATATGAAGGCTGGTGGTCTTGTTTTGAAGATCTTGCAAGTTACAGATGGGTCCAAACTACTCCTTTCTCGGAGGCTCCACTTAAATGCCATGAAATGTACTTTTGTTTTAAATTGGTTTTAAGTTGTACTACTCTGGGAAGCAGTCTTAAGAGTACATGTTGCATTCAGCCGCTTCTAGTTGCATCTTTTATGCTCTAGTGTTATTATTTCATCATGTGGAGAAATCGTAAATAATATTACTCCATAGCAGTGTTTTCCAAAACTAATGAATCATGGTGTCCGTAAATGCAGTTTTATTCGTGATGAATAAGTACACTACTACTACTACTAGGAAAGAAAAGCGCGGCCGCACGCCGCGCCCCGTTGGGTGATTTTTTGATATATATAGTTTGCTTCAACGTTGGCATCGACTTGAATAATTGCTAGATGCGAGAAAAGGTTGGCAGTATGAGAGACAATACTAAGAAAATTACTATGCTAGGGGATATATTTAGACGGGATACATGGTGATTTACACTGATAGCGCCTCTGTTAAAAAAACACTGACAGCGTCGGTACATAGTTCTATTCGGCTTAGCCAGATAGCGTTGATACATGGCTAGAGTTGCATTGTGGAAGGGTGGATTCTAACCTACACTGCTACTGACAGCACGCGGAAGCTCAGTTGGACATACTACTATTGTATCTAGACTAGAACACTTCGGTGATGAACTCTGTCTATGCATCAATGAACTTGTGATCTGAGAGAGAGGGAGATCAGAGAGAGAAGAGAGTCACCTGCACCTTGGCTCGAAGAGCCCGAACCAGATGCCATTGGGATGGCGACGGTGTGAGCGTGGAGGGTGAGAGGATGGCGGCGGTGAAGCTTCCCGTCACTACTGCGTGGTACCCTAGATCGGGAGGGAGTATCGGTGAGGAAAACGGCGCACGACGAACATCGTATTGTGTGCCGCCGGCTCCCACCTCTTTATATACGCAGGTGACAGGGGCCCACCAACCAGATGAGGTTGGACGCCCCCGATCAGGGCGCGTGAGAGGGGAAACGGATCGAGTCGTTGGACTCGGTCCTTGAACGTTGGAGATCATCCTAACATTCTCCCCCTTGATCTCAACTTTACTTTTAACTTTATACTTTATACTTTACTCGTTTCATCACTGATCAGTATATAGAGCATGTTTCATCGTCACAGCTCATTTGCCGATAGAATCAGACAGCCACTATACACTTTTCTATTTTGAAACAAATTCTATTACTTTTGGGCCCCTTATGATCCAGGAATCATAGGCTTCCCATTAAACCCATGCCGGCTAAGTGTTTCTTGAACACATTGGGTGGTAAGCCTTTCGTTAGCGGATCCGCAAGCATATCCTTTGTCCTTATATGCTTGAGACTTATAGTTTGATCCTGGATTTTATCTTTCACAATATAATACTTTACTTCTATTGGTCTGGTAGCTTTACTCGACTTGTTGTTGTGAGCATAAAATACTGCAGGCTGGTTGTCACAGTACATCTTTATTGGTTTGTCAATGCAATCCACCACTTTTAAGTCGGATATAAATTTCTTTAGCCATAACACCTGATTTGTGGCCTCAAAACATGCTATAAATTCGGCATACATCGTGGATGATGCAACTATTGTCTGTTTGCAGCTTCTCCATGAAATAGCCCCTCCTGCGAGAGTGAACACATATCCTGTTGTGGACTTTCTTTCATCTTTGTCTCCCGTATAATCAGCATCTGAATACCCTTTTATCTCTAGGGAATCAGATCTTCTATAGGTTAGCATGAGGTCTTTTGTGCCTTGCACATAACGCAATACTTTCTTTACCATCTTCCAGTGCTCTATGCCTGGATTTGACTGATATCTACCGAGTACCCCGGTGATAAAAGCTAAGTCAGAGCGAGTGCAAACTTGTGCATATTGTAAGCTTCTAATAGCCGAAGCATATGGTACTGCTTTCATTTGATCGATCTCATATTGATTCTTGGGGCATTAATATTCCCCAAAATTGTCGCCCTTGACTATAGGAGCAGGTGTGGCATTACTCTTATGCATATTATACTTTATTAGAACCTTTTCTAAATATGCCTTATGTGATAGTCCTAACACTCCATTCTTTCTATCTCGGTGAATTTCTATGCCCAAAACATATAAAGCTTCACCAAGATCTTTCATGTCGAAGTTTGAGGACAAAAACTTCTTTGTTTCTCGCAGAAGACTAACATCACTGCTAGCAAGCAGGATATCATCCACATACAAGATTAGGAAAATATATTTCCCACTTTTAAACTTTGCATAAACACAGTTGTCCTCGATGTTTTCTTTAAATCCAAATCTTTTAATAGTATCATTAAACTTCAGATACCACTGTCTAGAGGCTTGCTTTAATCCATAAATGGATTTCTTTAGACGGCATCCCATGTGTTCCTTCCCCTCCATGAAAAAACCCTTGGGTTGTTTCATGTACACTTTTTTTTTCTAAATCTCCATTTAGAAATACCGTCTTTACATCCATTTGATGCAACTCTAAATCAAAATGTGCAACTAGTGCCATTATGATTTTGAAGAAATCCTTACATGAGACTGGAGAAAATGTCTCATTGTAATCTACCCCTTCTCTTTGTGTAAATCCTTTTGCCACTAGATGCGCTTTATACTTTTCTATGTTCCCGTTAGAGTCATACTTTGTTTTGTAGACCCATTTACAGCCTACTGTTTTGGCTCCTTTGGGAATTTCCTCTAAGTCCCAAATATTGTTGGAACTCATCGACCTCATTTCATCTTCCATGGCCTCTAGCCACTTCGATGAGTTGGGGCCTCCCATAGCTTCTTCATATGAAGTGGGATCACCTTCCATATGAACTGTTTCTGTATTATAAACTTTATAATCAGTAGAAATAGCTGATTTCTTAACTCTTTTGGACCTTCTAAGGGCCTCATTCTCTGGCTCATTATGTACCTCAACTTCTGGTACATCTATTAAAGGTGGCTGCTGCAGCTCCCTTTCATGCTCAACAAAGGGTTCAGTCGGCTCCTGACGAACAGGTTCCAAAACTTCACTCCTTGTTGTCACGGGTGGAGTTACAACAGGTGCTTGCACCGCAACCTCAGGGATTGCCGATGCAGGTACAATAGGTAGCGAGAAAAATGGCTCCTGAATCATCAGATTAGATGCGTGCACCCTCTTCTCGTCAAGATCAATTTTCCAAGCTACCATGCTCCTCCTCATCAATTCGTCCTCCAAGAAGACTGCATGTCTCATTTCTACAAACTTTGTGTATTTGTCTGGACAGTAGAAACGATAACCTTTTGATCTGTCAGGATAGCCAATGAAGTGGCAAGTTACTTTTTGGGGTCTAACTTTACAATATTTGGATTAAATACTTTTGCCTCAGCTAGGCTCCCCCAGACCCTCAAGTGGCGCAGAGAGGGTACTCTCCCTGTCCACAACTCGTACGGTGTTTTGGGCACCGACTTGCTTGGTACTCTGTTGAGAATATGAATGGCGGTTTTAAGCATCTCCTTCCATAATCCCAATGGCAGGGTGGAATAGCTCATCATACTGCGCACCATATCCATAAGAGTACGGTTGCGCCTTTTAGCTACTTCATTTTGCTGAGGTTTGCCCGACATAGAATACTAGGCGACTATTCCATTTTCCTGTAAGAACCTTGCAAAAGGTCCAGGTACTTGACCATATGGAGTGTGCCGACCGTAGTACTCCCCTCCACGGTCGGACCGGACTATTTTAATTCTTTTATCATGCTGATTTTCAACTTCTGCTTTGAATATTTTAAATTTATCCAATGCTTCAGACATTTCTTTAATTGGATAAATATAACCATATCGGGAGTAATCATCTGTGAATGTTATGAACGAGTAATAGCCATCCACACTTTTCATAGAAAACGGTCCACAAATATCAGTGTGAATTATTTCTAGTGTTGCTGTACTTCGGTTTGCACCCTTTTTAATTTGCTTTACATACTTTCCTTTTATGCAATCTATGCATTGTTCTATATCAGAGAACTCTAATGGAGGAAGAATATCATTTTTAACGAGGTTTTCGATTCTTCCCCTCGAAATATGTCCTAATCGACAGTGCCATAACTTCGATGAGTCATGAGTTCTTTTCCTTTTCTTTTGTTCTTTGTTCGACAAGGAAGTTTGTTCATTCACATTACACACAGAATGCACTTTTTCACGTAAGGATAACAAATAAAGCTCGTTGTGAAGTAAAGGAACACCCACACAAGCATCTTTAAACCATATGGCACACTTGCCGTGTGCAAAATAGCACTCATAACTATCTTTATCCAAATGTGATACACTTATTAAGTTTCCGTGAAGCGAAGGAATAAATAAAACATCTCTAAGCAGAATCTAAAAACCATCAGCTAACTCCAAGGAGATGTCGCCAATAGCTTCAACGTCTGCTTGAACTCCATTCGTGACTTCAATGCATCTTTCGCTTCTTTGCATAGTCCTTGTCGAATGGAATCCCTGTAAAGAATTTGCAACATGAACAGTTGCACCTGAGTTAATCCACCAAGTAGATTTCGAAAACTGTGAATACAAGGATTCATTTACAAAAGAAACTATATCTATACCTTTCTTTGCCATTATGGACTTGAGCCATTCTGGACAGTCTTTCTTGAAGTGCCCAGTCTTCTTGCAGTGGAGACACTGGTCTTTATCAACTGGGAGAGTGGGCTGATGATACTGTTGGGGACCTTTGCCATATGGCTTAGAGGGAGAACCTTGGTTGCTGTTCTGGTAGTTCCTTTTCCCGTTGTCCTTGACATAGTTGATGGAACCATCATTTGAGGCTTTAAGCCTATCTTCCTCTTGCACACACATGGCAATCATTTTGTCTAAGTCCCATTTATCAGGGGACATGTTGTAGTTGATAACAAAGTTATCAAACTCTTTAGGCAATGAAGCCATGACAAGGTGAACAAGCAGAGCAGGCTTTAGTTCTAGATCAGCATCCATGGGCTTCAGTTTAGAAGCCATGTTGCTCATCCTCAGGATGTGCTCCCTGATGCCATGTGCACCTCCTGTGTACTTTTCTGTGACCAGCTATTTGAGCAGCTGGGTAGCATACACCTTTGAAGAGCCAGTGAACTGGCTCTTTATCTTTTCCAGAAACTCTCCAACGGAAGTGCACTCTGCGATTGAGCCCGCAATAGCGTTCTCAATCGTATTCTTACAGAAGAGGCTCGGACAGTAGAGTGCCCAAGACTGATCTTGTATGTGGATGATATCCTGCTTGCTTGCTATGGTGATATACTTACAGAAGAGGCTCGGACAGTAGAGTGCCCCGGACTGATCTGTCCACGAGGCGATGGGAGTACTGGTCGATGCGGCGGCGTCAGGATTCGTGGTTCACTTGGCGTAGTTGGAAGAACTGGTCTACTCGCCGGCGCGAGTGTTCGTGGTACACTCGGCGGGCTTGGGGTGGCTAACTGATGCGCCGAATTCAGCCTAGCTTCTCGACCCAAGGGCGACGGGGGAAGGGTGCGACGCAGACGCATGGTGCTTACTGGCGGGGTGGAACAGGATGTGAGATCTCTGCGCGTGCGATCGGTGGAGTCATCGAGGGGTAGAAAATGGTGGACGGCGAATTTCTGTGCCGATCTCCTTAATTAAGGGCTGCTAAGATATGGTAGTTACCTTTATATGCCCACGTACGACGTGGAGTAGTCGGTGCGTGCACCCGATGGACGCGCTGCAGCATCCGCCTTGTGTTTAGGCCGGCCCGTTAACAACGCGGCTCGTTGCGGCCCATTTCCTAGCCGGGAGTTCTATTTCTTTTTATTTTAGGTTAATTTTGGTTATATATTTTCCACATCTAAATACTTATCAAAAATAATTATTAGAATATTTTATCGTAAAATAAATATTTGTAGAATTTCATAATTTTTTTTGATTTTTTTTAAAAAATGACGAAAAAATCGAGTTGCTAGGAATGACTCTCTCAGGTAGGCCTAAAAGGTCCATTTTTCAGACATGTGATTTTTTCGACATTCTTCAAATGGTCTACAAAATTTACCACGTTATGAACTACCAAAATGTATACTAAATACATGAATTTCAGGTATATTTTATTATTATTTTGTGTGGTATGATATAAATAACATTTATGCCTTCTCCATCTTAAAAAGGGTGTTGTCCATGGTTTTACACATGCAATGAGTGCATCACCCAAGTGTTTGTACCCCTATGTACTTGGAAACATATGGACACACACACTCCTAGGGGGTGTTTGGATGCTGGTGTACCCACACTAGTGCAGCAGTTCATGTCTACGCTGCCTTTTCGAGGTTTTGATGTGGTCTTGACCTTTTGTTGACACATGCAATGGGTGAAGCTCCACTGTGATACTACCCTAGGTACTTTGATCCATAGCTTGTACCATACCCCTAGAGGTGTGTGTATGCTGGTGTACCCACACTGGTGTAGCAGTTCATATCTACGCTGCCTTTCCGGGGTTTTGAGGCGGTGTTGACCTTTTGTTCACACATGCAATGGGTGAAGCTCCACTGTGATACTACCCTAGGTACTTGTATCCATATCTTGTACCATACTCCTAGGGGGTGTGTGTATGCTGGTGTACCCACACTGGTGCAACAGTTCATGTCTACGCTGCCTTTCTGGGGTTTTGAGGTGGTGTTGACCTTTTGTTGACACATGCAATGGGTGAAGCTCCATTGTGATACTACCCTAGGTACTCTGATCCAAATCTTCTACCATACTCCTAGGGGTGTGTCGATGCTGGTGTACCCACACTGGTACAACAGTTCATGTCTACACTTCCTTTCCGGGGTTTTGAGGCGGTGTTGACCTTTTGTTCACACATGCAATGGGTGAAGCTCCACTCTGATACTACCTTAGGTACTTTGATCCATAGCTTCTACAATACTCCTAGGGGTGTGTCGATGTTTGTGTACCCACACTGGTGAAGCAGTTCATGTATATAGAGCCTTTCCGGGGTTTTGAGGGGGTGTTGACCTTTTATTGACACATGCAATGGGTGAAGCTCCACTGTCATACTACCCTAGGTACTTTGATCCATAGCTTCTACAATACACCTATGGGTGTGTGTATGCTGGTGTACCCACACTGGTGCAGCAGTTCATGTCTACGCTACCTTTCCGGGGTTTTGAGGCGGTGTTGACCTTTTGTTCACACATGCAATGGGTGAAGCTCCACTGTGATACTACCCTAGGTACTTTGATCCATAGCTACTACAATACTCCTAGGGGTGTGTCGATGTTTGTGTACCCACACTGGTGAAGCAGTTCATGTATATAGAGCCTTTCCGGGGTTTTGAGGGGGTGTTGACCTTTTGTTGACACATGCAATGGGTGAAGCTCCACTGTGATACTACCCTAGGAACTTTGATCCATAGCTTCTACAATACACCTATGGGTGTGTGTATGCTGGTGTACCCACAATGGTGCAGCAGTTCATGTCTACGCTGCCTTTCCGGGGTTTTGAGGTGGTGTTGACCTTTTGTTGACACATGCAATGGGTGAAGCTCCACTGTGATACTACCCTAGGTACTTTTATCCATATCTTCTACCATACTCCTAGAGGTGTGTGGATGTTGGTGTATCCACACAGGTGCAGCAGTTCATATCTACACTGCCTTTCCAGGGTTTTGAGGGGGTGATGACCTTTTCTTCCACATGCAATGGGTGAAGCTCCACTGTGATACTACCCTAGGTACTTTGATCCATATCTTCTACAATACTCCTAGGGGTGTGTGTTTGCTTGTGTACCCACACTGCTGCAACAGTTCATGTCTACATTGCCTTTCCAGGGTTTTGAGGTGGTGTTGACACATGCAATGGGTGAAGCTCCACTGTGATACTACCCTAGGTACTTTGATCCATATCTTCTACCATACTCCTAGGGGTGTGTCGATGTTGGTGTACCCACACTGGTGCAACAATTCATGTCTTCACTTTCTTTCCGGGGTTTTGAGAGGCGGTGTTGAACTTTTGTTCACACATGCAATGGGTGAAGCTCCACTGTGATACTATCCTAGGTACTTTGATCCATAGCTTGTACAATACTCCTAGGGGTGTGTCGATGCTTATGTACCCACACTGGTGCAACAGTTCATGTCTACACTTCCTTTCCGGGGTCATGTTTTCAAATTATTTAATATTTTTATATCATCGTGTTGTTTTCATTTAAAAAAAAATTATTTCATAACTTTCAGTTCACGGACGAATTTTAATAAAATATATGCAGCATATTGAACACAAGGCCGAAAAATATGTGTACCATATGCATCAAATAAGCAAAACAAACAAAAAGGAAAATCGAATGCAAATTTGACTTGCATACATACTTTGAACTAAGATCACATAAGGTGCACTATTCAAAGTACATGCACCATTCCAACAGTACCAAACGCACATGCAATGTAACCACACGCATGAAAAGCAACAGAACTATTCCTACACACATAGTGATACGTAGCAACATAGCATTGCCCTTTTCTTGATGCATGGTAGGCAGTACACAGAGAAAATGCTAACAACCCTTCGACAATCTTTAGCATTGCCCATTTCTTGTGCTTCATTCATTACTTCCAAGTGAGCACTTGTTGCGGTGCTGGGCGATGGCATAGTATGGGACATCTATCTGTCTTGCAGCCAGGGTTGGTGCAGGACACCTTCATTCCTTCAAGAATTTCCATTTGCGGGATGAAATCGAAAGAAGTGGCAACTCCACATTTTGGGCAATGCTTGTTGCCGCCTACACCACCGCAGCCACCACACAGTCCATGACCCCTTGGACACTGTGAAGCATGAAAAGAATAGTCAGTCCATCTGAAAAATCAATTCTTACTTACATATACGAAAGTATGTTTACCGAGCAAAATGGTGGCTGCAGTAAGGCCTTGCATGAAGAGCAGCTAAGAAGATCATGCTCAATAGTGCAGACAAGTTTGGAAAGGTTGAAGCCCGAACTGTTGAGAGGCTTGTACACACAGACTGCGGCATGATTCTCGTAAGAATGGAAGGGCATGGAAATGCCGCACCCCAAGGATTTGTAGGGGCAGTTTACCCTGATCCTGTCAATGAGACGGTCAGCATATGGGGCAGGTTTCTGCAAAAGTTACACGTTAGTGCAAATATTTTGTCATTAAAACAATAAATTAACATTTAGAGCTAGTAATTATAAATTTGCATAACACTAACAGAATCACAATCACAAAAATAATAATGATTTATGTATGAGCATTTTCTGATCACCAGCAAAGGAAGCGTATAGCTAGAAGGGAACAAATGAACATAATAAACCTTTTGAAATATGACAATATTCCTGACAAATCTAAGCAAGAATGTGAGTTCAATACGTCAATCATTGATCAACTCTAGATGAAACTCCATTCCATTTATTAACATTATTACTAAATCTTCACTAATCAGTATGTATTAAATAGCTCATCTTCTCTCATATAAACATGCACAAATTTCTCTTCTTCTCTAGTATAAAAATGCACAAATGCCACACATGTACTCCTTAAATGGTACACACAGTAATATAACACACAATGTCACTTGAATAAATAGTCTATCTCATATAGTACTTTAAGAAGAGCACACATATATCTCTATCGTCCACAGTATAAATTTACCACAAACCTAGATTGGAGATTTAAACTTGTTTACAACTAATTAACAACTTCATTGTTACCAAAGGAACAAATGAGCTTGCATCCATACAACGCTAACAATAACCATAACATCTGGGCAGTTAAAGAAATGGCCTCCTTTTTAAAGAGAAGGCACACACAAGTGTCCGACTTTGAATTAACAAAGCCATGAACGTCCAAATGATACAAGAATGCTGCAAACATCATACAACACCCAACACCACAGCAAACACAAGATAAACAAGAAAGCCAGCTGGAATTCTCTACACTCTAGAGACAATGAACAAGTGAATGCTTTAATAGGTAGATTAAAGCAGAAGTCTCAAAACTATCTGCATGTTGATGGCACAATAGTGAAGAACCTACTTCCGACTAAAAAAAGATAAATCAAAGTATATATATAGTATTTTGTACAAATGTGCACGTTATTTCGTGCCTTCTAATGCAATTCCTTCATTAAACCCTAAAATAAAATACGAAATTCAAATCCTAAAAACAAAACCCAAAATTCAAACATTAAACCAACCACAGATCCAACATCTTTCTTTCAATCTAAATTACGGGTGGATAAATTTTGGCTCACCATAGTGCGGGGGTGGAAGTATCCTTGATCGTACAGACTCAGCCCGCCCTTGTACCGCTTCCCTCTATCGTCCGAGCTACATGCATCCGCCTCATCGACGGATGCGTCGCCCGCGGGAAGCAGCAGTGTGTCCACTACGCCGCTGGCGTCCGCCTTCTCCTCCAGATCTGCGACAGGCAAGTCGCATTCCTTCCTTGCCCTCTTCCCCTTCAGATCTGCCACGGGTGCGACCACGCCCACTACGTCTGTAGCACCATCCGCACGGCCATCAACTCCAGAAGCTTCTTCCACCACGACATCTGATGCGATCACCACCGGCATCTCCTCCACTAGATCTGCAGAGGCGTCGCCTCCTTCGCTAACTGGCTTCATCACCGTGTGGAAGTGGTTGTGTGCGGGGAGGGTGAGAGGCGGTTGCGAGAGGCCGAGATGGGAAGAATTGCGGGAGAGAGGGAGAGAGGAGGTATTTGATAGATTTGGGGGAAATCGAAAATGGGGAAACTGGGGAGAGGCGATGCGGGCGAGGGGGGTTTTATACGCACGGACTATCTAGATCTAGCTGACCTAGACGATATACGTGCGAAGACGATTCGTGCACCATGCGTTTGCTGGATGGCCGGGGATCCCCTGACGTAGATCCATAAGGAGTAGGTCCCACCTGGCAGCGTCGGAAACTCACTACACATCAGGGTTTCCTACATCACAGGATCCGTGTCATAATTCCTGTTTCATTACATTTTATATTCAACTACAAATAATGTTTAAATGGTATATATATAACCTACAAATTGTGTCTACACATTGTCACATATTTTTTCATATACTCACATATCCAAAACTTAAGTCACAATGTGAAAATTTTACATTATTACAAGATTTTTTAAAATTTTAATGATCTATTAATGTGTCAAACAATTACCAACACTCATAGAAACCTTGAAAATGCATCTACCACAAAGAATCATGCACCAGTGTGGATAGACTAGCATCCATGCATGACTAAAAGAGCTTATTTGTGATGTGATCCTAGGTAGAATAGGTAGTGCACCCATGGATGAACCACTCACATTGCTTTGGTCAAAACAATGATCTACAGCCTCAAAACCCTACGACAATCAGCACTTACATGAAATCCTGCACCATCAAGCCATCCATGCCATATCTATACCCCACCACTCTTATTGTCATGTGGTACCTAGGTAGAATAGGTAGTATACCCATGGATAACCACTCACATTGCTTTGGTCAAAATAATGATCAACAGCCTCAAAACACTAGGACAATCACCACTCACATGAAAGCATGCACCATGAAGCCATCCATGCCATATCTATACCCCACCAGTCTTGTTGCCATGTGTTACCTAGGTAGAATATGTAGTACACCCATGGATGCACCACTCACATTGCTTTTGTCAAAACCATGGTCAATAGCCTGAAAACCCTAGGTCAGTCAGCACTCACATGAAATCATGCAACATCAAGCCATCCATGTCATATCTATCACAACAACACTCTTATTGTCATGTGGTGCCTAGGTAGAATAAGTAGTACACCCATGGATAACCACTCACATAGCTTTGGTCAAAACAATGATAAACAGCCTCAAAACACTAGGACAATCACCACTCACATGAAATCATGCACCATCAAGCCATCCATGCCATATCTATACCCCACCACTCTTGTTGTCATGTGTTACCTAGGTAGAATAGGTAGTACACCCATGGATGAACCACTCACATTGCTTTTGTGAAATCAATTATCAACAACCTCAAAACCCTAGGACAGTTGGCATCAACATGAAATCATGCACCATCAAGCCATCCATGGCATATCTATACCCCCACCACTCTTGCTGCCATGTGTTACCTAGGTAGAATAGGTAGTACACCCATGGATGCACCACTCACATTGCTTTTGTCAAAACCATGATCAACATCCTCAAAACCCTAGGACAATCAACACTGACATAAAATCATGCAACATCAAGCCATCCATGCCATATGTATCACACCACCACTGTTATTGTCATGTGTTACCTAGGTAGAATAAGTAGTACACCCATGGATAACCACTAACATTGCTTCGGTCAAATCAATTATCAACAACCTCAAAACCCTAGGACAGTTGGCATCAACATGAAATCATGCACAATCAAGCCATCCATGACATATCTATACCACCACCACTCTTGTTGCCATGTGTGACCTAGGTAGAATAGGTAGTACACCCATGGATACACCACTCAGATTGCTTTTGTCAAAACCATGGTCAACAGCCTTAAAACCCTAGGACAGTCAACACTCACATAAAATCAAGCAACATCAAGCCATCCATGCCATATCTATCACACCACCACTCTTATTGTCATGTGGTACCTTGGTAGAATAAGTAGTGCACCCATAGATAACCACTCACATTGCTTTGGTCAAAACAATGATAAACAACCTCAAAACACTAAGACAATCACCACTCACATGAAACCATGCACCATCAAGCCATCCATGCCATATCTATACCCCACCACTCTTATTGCCATGTGTTACCTAGGTAGAATATGTAGTACACCCATGGATGCACCACTCACATTGCTTTTGTCAAAACCATGGTCAATAGCCTGAAAACCCTAGGTCAGTCAGCACTCACATGAAATCATGCAACATCAAGCCATCCATGTCATATCTATCACAACAACACTCTTATTGTCATGTGGTGCCTAGGTAGAATAAGTAGTACACCCATGGATAACCACTCTGAAAGTACAAGGATGTCGCCTAGAGGGGGGGGGGGGTGAATAGGCAATTTAAAACTTTTACGAGTGGCTTGACAAATGCGGAATAAAACTAACGTTTAATTTGCCAAGCATACAAAACCTAAACAAACTAGGTTCACCTATGTGCACCAACAACTTATGCTAGACAAGATAAGCAACTATGAGATAGCAAGATATATATAACTTCAAGCACGAAGGCTATCACAAAGTAAATTGCATAAGTAAAGGAGCTCGGGTATAGAAATAACCGAGGGACGCGGAGACAATGATGTATCCCGAAGTTCACACCCTTGCGAGTGCTAATCTCCGTTGGAGCGGTGTGGAGGCACAAGGCTCCCCAAACGCCACGGAGGCTCACCGTAATCTCCTCGAGCCCTCCCACCAAGATGGAAGACCCGACCACTATGGGACACTTGAGGGCGGTCACCGAACCCGTACAAGCTTGGGGCAATCTCCACAACTCAATTGGAGGCTCCCAAGAAATCGCCACTGAGGCACCACAAAGCTTGGGAAGATCTCCACAACTTAATTGGAGGTCCCCAAGAAATCGCCACGGAGGCACCACAAAGCTTGGGAAGATCTCCACAACTCAATTGGAGGTCCCCAAGTAACCACTAAGCCACTAAGCCGTCTAGGGTTCCAAGAACCCAAGAGTAAAAAGCTCAACGAACTTTCACTACCGAATCTCCGAGGAGAACTCAAACCGATGCACCAAATGCAATGGCAAGAACACACAAAGTGCTCAAATCCTTCTCTCCCAAATCCTACCAAAGCAACAAATGCTATGGAGGGATATGAGAGGAAGAACAAAGGAAGAAATCCACAAAGAACTCCAAGATCTAGATCCAATGGGTTCCCCTCACAAAGAGGAGAAAGTGATTGGTGGAAATGTAGATCTAGATCTCCTCTCTCTTTTCCCTCAAAGATATGCAAGAATCATGGGAGGAATTGAGAGATGGGCAAGCTTTCCAAGGTCAACAATGGAGGGTGAGAGAGGGGAAAACGAGCTAACCCAAGCATGAAGAAGGGGAGGGGTATTTATACCCCTCCCGGGATTGTAGCCGTTGCAGTACAGCAGGGCCGGATAATCCGGTCCAAGTTTGGACCGGATATTCCGCCCCCCCCCCCCAAAAACTGCTAAGGACTTCGCGCGCGTCGTCCAGATCCGGGGCCGGATATTTCGGCCGGATATTTCCAAAACTGGGCCGGATAATCCGCCCCCCCCCTGAAAATGGCTAAGGACCAGAAGTTGGCAAAGTGCGCGTCACTCAGATTTAAGGCCGGATATTTCGGCCGGATAATCCGCCCAAGAAAAGTGAGCAACACGAAAACATCGATAACTTTTGCATCCGGACTCCGTTTTTGATGATCTTGGGCTCGTTGGAATCACCACAATGAGCTCTACACCATCATCCATAGAAACATCATAGTCCAACAAAGGAGGATGAAACCAAATGATAAAAGGTTTGACTTAGCTATAAAGATGAACCGGTAAAACCTCCAAACACTAAAAATGCAATTAGAGTTCCATACGAAATCCGTTTTTGATGAGCTAGAGCTTGTCATGGAAATAACCACAAGCTCTAGAACCTCACATGGATAAAAGCCAAATAAGAACCAAGAAAGATAATGCCAAGTATGCAAAGGTTTGAGCTCTCTCCGAACAATACGAATAAGTTACTCACTCGAGAGCCCCTCTTGATAGTACGGCTATCGATCCTAAAACCCGGTCTCCCAAACACTATGAGACCGGTAAGAAAGAAAACCTATCAAGATCATACCTTTGCCTTGCGCCTTCCACTTGAGCTAGATAGTGACGATCTTGATCTTCTCAAGTTGGACTACCTTTCTTGATTGCGCTTGCTCGGTGAAGTCTTGCGGATTGCTCCCCCATACTTCACTATGGGAGAGACACTAGTAGAAATATCTTCACATGTACATTAACACCAAATGGACACCGAGCTTCAAGCAAATGATATCTTCTATATGCCTATCTTGAACTTGCGCTTCGACTTGATCAACATTGGACTTCATCTTCTTCCTTCATAATGATGATGTCTTCTATAGGCTCGACTCCCTTGATCATCACATGAACTTCTTTATTTGCATCTTCTTACAACCTTGAAACCAATATATGGCTCAAGCGTTGTCTACAGACAAGTCCTACAAATATAACTCGATGCAAACATTAGTCCATAGGGATTGTCATTAATTACCAAAACCACACATGGGGGCAAATGCTCTTTCAATCTCCCCCATTTTGGTAATTGATGACAATCTCTTTGAGAGGGTTTATATAATGAATGTAAAGAACTAAGATGGTTACACTAACATCAAATACTACAAAAGTATGTGATGTTACTAGAACCATCATATATAGAGCAAACTCCCCCACAATCTATGCACGTGTGAATGAACTTGAATTCATTGCATATATTGCCAACCAAAGTTGTTGGTGGAGTTTCCACTATATATACTCAACCATGCAAAGCATGCAAGGCAAATGCTTAAGAAAAAAACCAAAGCATGAAGCCCAATTCCCTTCAAACCCTCGAAACTTCTCCCCCATTGGCATCCATTGCCAAAATGGGCGAAAAAGCTTAGAATGCCAATAGTGAGAGTTCCTCCTCAAGGTGTGCATGGCCCAAAAAGAGTGAAAACACATGCACAAATCCAAAGATTTTTTTTTGGAGGAAATCAAACTATATTGAGGATCAAATATTGCAAACAAAAAGGATGACATGATGGTTAAACTTCCAACAAATGAAGATAGCAATCAAAAGATCCAAATAGCAAAACAAATAAAGATATTATGAGAAGGCCAAAACAATGCTCTAAATAATATGAAGAAGCTCCCCAAGGTTTGTGCACAACATATTCCATTTGAATTGAAGTATAAGGTGCACAAACATGGAATCATCACTCCCTCGATATTATTCAAAACAAGATGATACCAAGTGACATCAAATACTATGATAACCACAAAATGATGCTTTAAAATGAAATGAGGAAGCTCCCCAAGGTACGTGCACAAGATAGAATGTTTTCATTTGAATACAATTTGCACAACATGGAGTCCTCACTCCCTCAATACCATTTAAAAGGAACTATTAGCAAGAGACCATAGAAAAGAAATCAAGCTTAACACTTGCATCAAGGAAATGGTTGAGCAACAAATAAGGAACCAACATATTAAACGGCTCAACCAAAGGAATGTGTGATAGGAATGACAAAGCATATTATAAGACTAGTACAAAGATGTACATAGAGCATCCACATAGTCCTCAATGAATGATATTGCTTAGCATTCCATCCCAACACACAAGGTTTAAAAAGATATCAAATAAGGAGATATCATCTCTCATGTGTATAAGTTTCTAAGTAGACAACATCACAAAGATAATTATCACAAAGAAACATGTACACATAAAATAGATACAAAGAATAGAACATGATATCCAAACAAGTTCATGCAATATACCAATGAGATTTTTACTTTTAAAGTATGGCCAAAGGTTCAATTTATCTTATTGCATATTGAAGAACTTCAACCACAAACATGTCAAAGACATCACAAATATCAACAAGGGAAAAGAAGATAGTTGGGATGTTTTGAGAAAAGCAACAAGTATCACGAATAAGTATACCAAAAGAAAGAACTAAATTTGCACTTTCATCAATATTGCACATGTGAGGAACTTGAGGAATTGATATGCAATAAAATTACTAGATAGACATATTTGGGAAGGGTGAATCATGAGCATGATTTTATATATTCCCCAAAATATGCACTCATCTCAAATTACTCATATTTTCAATAGAGAGGTTTCATTAAGATCTTTGCAAATAAAGATTTTCATGCCATGAAATGACCCACACAAGGTTAGATGCTAGAAAAGTATGCATGAATAAGATACTTGTTACCGAGATACCATTGGAAGGATGTAGTAGATAGGAGTTCTTCAATAATCCTAGCTTGCCACAAATTATCAACTAGTCACCGCTTCATGCTTATTATTGAGACAAGCACCAATATATCTCCCATGTATCTAAAACAAATTTAAGTACAATATGGTTCCCAAACTCATTGGGTCTGAAGTAGTTAGAGACACTACAATATATAGGACAAGCTCCACATAAATATGTGCATATAGATATGAACTTGAATTTCATGCACATCTTAGCCGATTTAGGATTTATTGGAGTTTACCCTATATATTGGATCAAAGAAAGCAAAGCATGCCATAGAGTATACATTTAGTAAATATGCATGCACAAGATATTCAAGAGCCAAAAGAGATACAATTTGGAAAAAACACCAAGAAGACCAAGAAGTCACACAAAGGTGTGAAGAACTAAAGGTTGTCCAAATTATATCAAAGAATCAACTCAACACAAGATTGACTCCAAAGTCCACCAAGTGAACAAAGCAAACGCCAATGAGCAAAAAGGATCACTAAAACACACATGCCCAATGACTTATCTCATTTTAAGAATATAGAGCAAAATCAAGAAAAGAGATAACCATTCTCCCAAAGAGAGCAAGGTTCCAACAAACAAACCAAACTCTCCACTCTTTTATGATGGCACACTAAGTACCAAAAATAAAAAGATTTGTCTTCCAACAATAACCAATACCAATTGAAATAAGCCGCAAGAGTATGTTATAGAAAATATAGGAGAGCTCCCCCAAGATTAGTGCATTATTTATGATTTTGCATTTAAATACAAAATGCACACAAATGGGATCATCATCTCAACCTACATTAAGAATAACACAAAACAAGTTCAACAAAATCAAATGGAATCACAAGAGTTAAGAAAGACAATGGGAATTTAAAACAAATACATTCCTTGGCAAGAGATAAGGTAATTAAAAGCAATAGCCAATAAAAAAATGATCAATATATATATACCACATGATAGAGTACCAATTGTCCAAGGACAAGAGGTATTTGGAGTTATTAATTTCCTGGTGGTATTTTACACATAAATCCAAGATCAACTTCACAACAAGAAGCATATGAAAAGGATAAGAATTAAACACCATGCTAAAGAAGATATTCTTGATAGACTCAAATAGTTAAACAATCACGCAAAGCAATGATTAGGATAACTTGAAGCAAATGGTTTTCCAACTTTGATATAGAATTCCACATTTTAGGAAAACCCTACCAAGAATGTATCTCACAAACAAGATCCAAAACAAGAGCAATAAAACAATTTGGCAAATTGAAACTTGTTTGAGCAAACATGTCACATAGAAGAAAGATAATTTGCAATATCAATACTATGTGACACAACCTCAAATATACACATTTTATTGGTTTGTAGTATGCACAAAACATATTTCTCCCCCATAATGTGATAAAGCATTTATTTTCACAAGAGGCAAATAAAATCCAACATGAGATGATTAATGGACATTATAGAATTTGAATTTCTCATGAACATGATATACCACATAGAGACAAGATAAATTCAAATATCGACACTAAGTGGTATTCCTCATGTGCACACATATTTAGGATTGTGAAGTGCCAAAGCATATCACTCCCCCAAAATGGGATAGTCCACTAGTCTCTCAAAAGAGCCAAATAATATAAAAGAAGATGCAATAGGCTCAAACACAAACACACATACATGGTGTGCAAACCCACAAGTACATACTTGATTAATCAAAATAAAACAAGTAGGTAGCACAACATATACCAACACATGTAATGGAACACAACCAACACATGCAAAAGGGGCGAGTAACTTTCAATGTAGATAAGTTGAGTACATGTTACCGCAAAGAGGAACATTGGATATATAATATAAACAAGATAATCAATTGACTTGACTTGAGACAATATATTGATGAAGATCCCTTAATTCTTCATGATATAGCCAAGTCTCCAATGCCCTCCAACAAACACCTATTGATCAAGTTTTGGTGTGATGGTCCCCAACCAAGTTGGGTCCTAAGAGGTTAGTCACAATAGGCTTGGCAACCCAAATGGTTATTTTCTTGACACCACTTTGAGTACCAATATATTTGGCAAACACATTGCCAACCTTATCCTTGCAAAGAGAATAAGTATCATCAATTATGATAGGGTTGGATGAGTTACCCATAGTGCATGAAGAAGAAAGGTGACCCTTCTCACGGCATATGTAGCAAGTTCTTTTCTTCACCTTCTTCTCACTTGATTTCTCCATAATGGGAGCATTAGCTTGATTCTTCTTGGGAAGTGACTTTTCTTCAACTCGAGGTTGAGCGTGCCCTTGAACTTGAGGCCGCTTCCCTTGTTGCTTCTCAACAAATGCCTTCTTCTTCAAAGGGCAAGATCTAACATGGTGCCCTTCAATTTTGCACTTGAAGCAAACAATCTTGGCCGGATCTTTGACTTGTCCTTGGCCCTTCTTCTTCTTGTTAACCATGGACTTCTTGTTGTTGTTGGAGATAAACCCAAGTCCACTCTTGTCATTGGGGGATTTTTGCACACTCAACATATTGTCGAGTTTGGATTTCCCTTCATGACTCTTTACCAAGTCTTTCTTCAATGAAGTGACTTGGGCCTTGAGCTCGTTGATTTCCTCTACATGGTTAGTAACAACACAAGTACTAGAGGAAGTAGAAGCTTCATTGTTAGGGCAATAAGGCAAGGGAAGTAATTCATCACAAGATGTAGTAATATTATGAGTGGATGAATTACTAGGACTAGCACAAGGCAATATGGCATTTTGAGAAGTAGTGCAAAAGTCCATATGAGGCTCACTAGATGTTACCTTTGACATAATAGCCTCATGAGCTAATTTTAGCCTATCATGGGAAGCTAGAAGATCCTCATGGGAGCTTGAGAGCTTTCCATGGCTTTCTTCCAATTTCCCATAATTGCTAGTTAGCAAATCAAGTTGAGCCCTTAGCTCAACATTCTCCTTCAAAATAGATGCTTCACAAGAATTAGAGTTAGTTGCACAAGCATCATCATTAATGGAAATAGGAGAAGGCAATTTAGTAAGCTCATTTGAGTTTGAAGCTTTAAGTTGCTCATGCGACTCGGTGGGAATAATGGGCTTACTCAAAACGACCCTAGAGTCATTTTTAAGAAGCTCAAAATTCTCAAGGAGTATAGCGTGAGTAACTTCAAGCTCATTATATTTTATTTCTAAAGCATTTGCCACCTCAAATGCTCCTTCATGGGATTTCTTTACTTTAGACAATTCTAGAGTAAAGGTCTCCTCAAGAGATTCTTTGGTGGTTTGTGCTTCTTCAAGAGCTTCTTTTAGATCCGCGATCTCATCCGCATAATCACGGGCATGATCTTGCATTTTAAAGATGGTATTTTCATGCTCCTCAATAATTTTATTACTCTCGGTGGCAATAGCTAAAATCTTATAGAAGTAAGAGCAAGCAATTTTATTCTTATGAATAGCATGAAAAATCATTTCACTCTTCTCAATTAAAGAAGCAAAATCATCATCCTCTTCTTCATTATCCTCATTATCATCATCACTAGATATATTGGGTTCCAAAGTAGGAGATACCTTTGAAGTCCTAGCCATAAGGCAAATGTGGGAAGCACTAGATGATGATGAATAAATACTTGAAGCTCCAAGAGAGACCATGTCTTGGCCAATAGAATTTCCGGTTTCCTCTACATTGTTAGACACACAACAACTAGAGGAACTAGAGGTATTTATATCATGGCAACAAGACGAAGTGAGCATATCATTATGAGATGTGTTCAAGGAGCATACACATGATATGCAAGGACTATCAACACAAGCATGTAAAGCATTTATGGTGCTAGAAGTGTTTAAGTCCAAAGATGAATCATGGCAATGAGATAGAGGAGAATGATCATCACAAGTAAGCTCACTATCAACATTGCAATTTCCATCACCACTCACCATAGAGTTACCTTGTGGCTTGCTACACTTTGGTGAAGTGGAAGAGAGTTCATCACGACCAGAAGTGGAGGGAATACAATCATCCTCAATCTTGTTGGACATGTCATATTTGTCTTGAAGCTTTGTCCAAAACTCATGAGCGCTACGGAAAGGCATGATTGCAAGAATAACTGCATCACTCACAAAATCAACAAGCACATTAGTAGCTCGAGAATTAAGATAAGAGTTTCTCTTCTCCTCTAAAGATAGACTTTGGGGATCCTTAGGAGGAGAGAAACCCATATCTAAAATTCTCTCTATATTTGGGTCCATATCTCGAAAGTGGATAAGCATGCAAGTTTTCCATATATCATAATTAGTGCCATCAAATATAAAAGTGTGATTGTGCACTAATCCCCTAGCCGACATCTTTGCTCTCAAGACGGTGAAGCCCTAAAATGAGAGACCTTGCTCTGATACCAAATGAAAGTACAAGGATGTCGCCTAGAGGGGGGGGGGTGAATAGGTGATTTAAAACTTTTACGAGTGGCTTGACAAATGCGGAATAAAACTAACGTTTAATTTGCCAAGCATACAAAACCTAAACAAACTAGGTTCACCTATGTGCACCAACAACTTATGCTAGACAAGATAAGCAACTATGAGATAGCAAGATATATATAACTTCAAGCACGAAGGCTATCACAAAGTAAATTGCATAAGTAAAGGAGCTCGGGTATAGAAATAACCGAGGGACGCGGAGACAATGATGTATCCCGAAGTTCACACCCTTGCGAGTGCTAATCTCCGTTGGAGCGGTGTGGAGGCACAAGGCTCCCCAAACGCCACAGAGGCTCACCGTAATCTCCTCGAGCCCTCCCACCAAGATGGAAGACCCGACCACTATGGGACACTTGAGGGCGGTCACCGAACCCGTACAAGCTTGGGGCAATCTCCACAACTCAATTGGAGGCTCCCAAGAAATCGCCACTGAGGCACCACAAAGCTTGGGAAGATCTCCACAACTTAATTGGAGGTCCCCAAGAAATCGCCACGGAGGCACCACAAAGCTTGGGAAGATCTCCACAACTCAATTGGAGGTCCCCAAGTAACCACTAAGCCACTAAGCCGTCTAGGGTTCCAAGAACCCAAGAGTAAAAAGCTCAATGAACTTTCACTACCGAATCTCCGAGGAGAACTCAAACCGATGCACCAAATGCAATGGCAAGAACACACAAAGTGCTCAAATCCTTCTCTCCCAAATCCTACCAAAGCAATAAATGCTATGGAGGGATATGAGAGGAAGAACAAAGGAAGAAATCCACAAAGAACTCCAAGATCTAGATCCAATGGGTTCCCCTCACAAAGAGGAGAAAGTGATTGGTGGAAATGTAGATCTAGATCTCCTCTCTCTTTTCCCTCAAAGATATGCAAGAATCATGGGAGGAATTGAGAGATGGGCAAGCATTCCAAGGTCAACAATGGAGGGAGAGAGAGGGGAAAACGAGCTAACCCAAGCATGAAGAAGGGGAGGGGTATTTATACCCCTCCCGGGATTGTAGCCATTGCAGTACAGCAGGGCCGGATAATCCGGTCCAAGTTTGGACCAGATATTCCGCCCTCCCCCCCAAAACTGCTAAGGACTTCGCGCGCGTCGTCCAGATCCGGGGCCGGATATTTCGGCCGGATATTTCCAAAACTGGGCCGGATAATCCGCCCCCCCTGAAAATGGCTAAGGACCAGAAGTTGGCAAAGTGCGCGTCACTCAGATTTAAGGCCGGATATTTCGGCCGGATATTTCCAAAACTGGGCCGGATAATCCGCCCAAGAAAAGTGAGCAACACGAAAACAGCGATAACTTTTGCATCCGGACTCCGTTTTCGATGATCTTGGGCTCGTTGGAATCACCACGATGAGCTCTACACCATCATCCATAGAAACATCATAGTCCAACAAAGGAGGATGAAACCAAATGATAAAAGGTTTGACTTAGCTATAAAGATGAACCGGTAAAACCTCCAAACACTAAAAATGCAATTAGAGTTCCATACGAAATCCGTTTTTGATGAGCTAGAGCTTGTCATGGAAATAATCACAAGCTCTAGAACCTCACATGGATAAAAGCCAAATAAGAACCAAGAAAGATAATGCCAAGTATGCAAAGGTTTGAGCTCTCTCCGAACAATACGAATAAGTTACTCACTCGAGAGCCCCTCTTGATAGTACGGCTATCGATCCTAAAACCCGGTCTCCCAAACACTATGAGACCGGTAAGAAAGAAAACCTATCAAGATCATACCTTTGCCTTGCGCCTTCCACTTGAGCTAGATAGTGACGATCTTGATCTTCTCAAGTTGGACTACCTTTCTTGATTGCGCTTGCTCGGTGAAGTCTTGCGGATTGCTCCCCCATACTTCACTATGGGAGAGACACTAGTAGAAATATCTTCACATGTACATTAACACCAAATGGACACCGAGCTTCAAGCAAATGATATCTTCTATATGCCTATCTTGAACTTGCGCTTCGACTTGATCAACATTGGACTTCATCTTCTTCCTTCATAATGATGATGTCTTCTATAGGCTCAACTCCCTTGATCATCACATGAACTTCTTTATTTGCATCTTCTTACAACCTTGAAACCAATATATGGCTCAAGCGTTGTCTACGGACAAGTCCTACAAATATAACTCGATGCAAACATTAGTCCATAGGGATTGTCATTAATTACCAAAACCACACATGGGGGCAAATGCTCTTTCACACTCACATAGCTTTGGTCAAAACAATGATAAACAGCCTCAAAACACTAGGACAAGCACCACTCACATGAAATCATGCACCATCAAGCCATCCATGCCATATCTATACCCCACCACTCTTGTTGTCATGTGTTACCTAGGTAGAATAGGTAGTACACCCATGGATGAACCACTCACATTGCTTTTGTCAAATCAATTATCAACAGCCTCAAAACCCTAGGACAGTTGGCATCAACATGAAATCATGCACCATCAAGCCATCCATGGCATATCTATACCCCCACCACTCTTGCTGCCATGTGTTACCTAGGTAGAATAGGTAGTACACCCGTGGATGCACCACTCACATTGCTTTTGTCAAAACCATGATCAACATCCTCAAAACCCTAGGACAATCAGCACTCACATAAAATCATGCAACATCAAGCCATCCATGCCATATGTATCACACCACCACTGTTATTGTCATGTGTTACCTAGGTAGAATAAGTAGTACACCCATGGATAACCACTAACATTGCTTCGGTCAAATCAATTATCAACAACCTCAAAACCCTAGGACAGTTGGCATCAACATGAAATCATGCACAATCAAGCCATCCATGACATATCTATACCACCACCACTCTTGTTGCCATGTGTGACCTAGGTAGAATAGGTAGTACACCCATGGATGCACCACTCAGATTGCTTTTGTCAAAACCATGGTCAACAGCCTTAAAACCCTAGGACAGTCAGCACTCACATGAAATCAAGCAACATCAAGCCATCCATGCCATATCTATCACACCACCACTCTTATTGTCATGTGGTACCTTGGTAGAATAAGTAGTACACCCATAGATAACAACTCACATTGCTTTGGTCAAAACAATGATAAACAACCTCAAAACACTAGGACAATCACCACTCACATGAAACCATGCACCATCAAGCCATCCATGCCATATCTATACCCCACCACTCTTGTTGCCACGTGTTACCTAGGTAGAATATGTAGTACACCCATGGATGCACCACTCACATTGCTTTTGTCAAAACCATGGTCAATAGCCTGAAAACCCTAGGACAGTCAGCACTCACATGAAATCATGCAACATCAAGCCATCCATGTCATATCTATCACACCACCACTCTTATTGTCATGTGGTGCCTAGGTAGAATAAGTAGTACACCCATGGATAACCACTCACATAGCTTTGGTCAAAACAATGATAAACAGCCTCAAAACACTAGGGCAATCACCACTCACATGAAATCATGCACCATCAAGCCATCCATGCCATATCTATACCCCACCACTCTTGTTGTCATGTGTTACCTAGGTAGAATAGGTAGTACACCCATGGATGAACCACTCACATTGCTTTTGTCAAATCAATTATCAACAGCCTCAAAACCCTAGGACAGTTGGCATCAACATGAAATCATGCACCATCAAGCCATCCATGGCATATCTATACCCCCACCACTCTTGCTGCCATGTGTTACCTAGGTAGAATAGGTAGTACACCCGTGGATGCACCACTCACATTGCTTTTGTCAAAACCATGATCAACATCCTCAAAACCCTAGGACAATCAGCACTCACATAAAATCATGCAACATCAAGCCATCCATGCCATATGTATCACACCACCACTGTTATTGTCATGTGTTACCTAGGTAGAATAAGTAGTACACCCATGGATAACCACTAACATTGCTTCGGTCAAATCAATTATCAACAACCTCAAAACCCTAGGACAGTTGGCATCAACATGAAATCATGCACAATCAAGCCATCCATGACATATCTATACCACCACCACTCTTGTTGCCATGTGTGACCTAGGTAGAATAGGTAGTACACCCATGGATGCACCACTCAGATTGCTTTTGTCAAAACCATGGTCAACAGCCTTAAAACCCTAGGACAGTCAGCACTCACATGAAATCAAGCAACATCAAGCCATCCATGCCATATCTATCACACCACCACTCTTATTGTCATGTGGTACCTTGGTAGAATAAGTAGTACACCCATAGATAACAACTCACATTGCTTTGGTCAAAACAATGATAAACAACCTCAAAACACTAGGACAATCACCACTCACATGAAACCATGCACCATCAAGCCATCCATGCCATATCTATACCCCACCACTCTTGTTGCCACGTGTTACCTAGGTAGAATATGTAGTACACCCATGGATGCACCACTCACATTGCTTTTGTCAAAACCATGGTCAATAGCCTGAAAACCCTAGGACAGTCAGCACTCACATGAAATCATGCAACATCAAGCCATCCATGTCATATCTATCACACCACCACTCTTATTGTCATGTGGTGCCTAGGTAGAATAAGTAGTACACCCATGGATAACCACTCACATAGCTTTGGTCAAAACAATGATAAACAGCCTCAAAACACTAGGGCAATCACCACTCACATGAAATCATGCACCATCAAGCCATCCATGCCATATCTATACCCCACCACTCTTGTTGTCATGTGTTACCTAGGTAGAATAGGTAGTACACCCATGGTGAACCACTCACAATGCTTTTGTCAAATCAATTATCAACAGCCTCAAAACCCTAGGACAGTTGGCATCAACATGAAATCATGCACCATCAAGCCATCCACGGCATATCTATACCCCCACCACTGTTGCTGCCATGTGTTACCTAGGTAGAATAGGTAGTACACCCATGGATGCACCACTCACATTGCTTTTATCAAAACCATGATCAACATCCTCAAAACCCTAGGACAATCAGCACTCACATGAAATCATGCAACATCAAGCCATCCATGACATATGTATCACACCACCACTGTTATTGTCATGTGTTACCTAGGTAGAATAAGTAGTACACCCATGGATAACCACTAACATTGCTTTGGTCAAATCAATTATCAACAACCTCAAAACCCTAGGACAGTTGGCATCAACATGAAATCATGCAGAATCAAGCCATCCATGACATATCTATACCACCACCACTCTTGTTTCCATGTGTGACCTAGGTAGAATAGGTAGTACACCCATGGATGCACCACTCAGATTGCTTTTGTCAAAACCATGGTCAAGAGCCTCAAAACCCTAGGACAGTCAGCACTCACATGAAATCAAGCAACATCTAGCCATCCATGCCACATCTATCACACCACTACTCTTATTTTCATGTGGTACCTTGGTAGAATAAGTAGTACACCCATGGATAACCACTCACATTGCTTTGGTCAAAACAATGATAAACAACCTCAAAACACTAGGACAATCACCACTCACATGAAATCATGCACCATCAAGCCATCCATGGCATATCTATACCCCCACCACTCTTGTTGCCATGTGTTACCTAGGTAGCATAGGTAGTACACCCATGGATGCACCACTCACATTGCTTTTGTCAAAACCATGATCAACAACCTCAAAACCCTAGGATAGTCAGCGCTTACATGAAATCATGCAACATCAAGCCATCTATGCCATATCTATCACACCACCACTCTTATTGTCATGTGGTACCTAGGTAGAATAAGTAGTACACCCATGGATAAGCACTCATATTGCTTTGGTCAAATCAATTATCAACAGCCTCAAAACCCAAGGAAAGTTGGCATCAACATGAAATCATGCACCATCAAGCCATCCATGGCATATCTATACCCCCATCACTCTTGTTTGGGCCATTTAAAGAATTTCAAAAAAATAACATGTCTAGAAATGCACCTTGCAGGTCTACCTGAGAGAGGCATTACTAAGACTTTGAATTTTTTGACATTCTTGAAATCAACTCAAAAAATTACACAGAGGTAACATAATTATACGTGTCATGATTGCATAAATTTTGTTTCAAATTGTCAATTATAGTTGGGTTTGAAATATATAAGAAGTTAAAAAGAAATATAATTAGAAAAAGAAATTATTCGACCCGGCCAGCTCAATGGCCTTTCTTTTTTTTACTTTTTTATAAAAATATTTTTAGCTTCTTTTATCTTGCAAACAAATTTTCTAACGCTTGCATTTTTTGCATTAATTTTACATTTCTCATTGGTTTGGCTTATTAACTAATTTAAACAATTGGGTTGTTCATAGTTCATAGGCATATTAGCTTATTAGCTTGAAACAAACCATTGCCCAAGATTAACAAAACATATCAGACTGAACACTAGTCATCCATAGGCATATATCATCATTACCATACACTGGAATTCATAGACATACTTGACAGAGCAGTACATGTACTGCAACTTTCTTGTCCAAAATGCAACATGCCGATCATCTAGGCATATCATAGTTCATAGTTAACCCATAACCATATTTTATACGGTAGAGTTAGCATAACAGTATATGTAGTGCTCTTGCTTCCCCAAATGGCACAAAGTTCATAGATAGATAGTAGAAAAGTTCCAACGGAAAGTGCACGTTACTTATTATCTACAATTAAGACAGCCACAACATCTATAAGTGGCTGTCAGTCTTACCAATAATCCTAGAAGTCAAGGATCAAGCCTACACAGGAGGAGTTCCAGGTGATCTGTACTCTAATAGGAACATGACAATGCCATCTTCTTCATACTGATATGTTTCCATTGCTTTCGCCCATCCAGTAGTTATGACTGCCCTCTTGGATGACGCTCCCCTCCCCATCTTCATCCGGACACGGAAACTCCTGTTATGGTCAATGCACCCTACACAAAGTTTTACTGGTTCAGCAAGGTACCTTTCAAGGTACTGGGTTGTGAATGCCTTTGAAAAGTCCTGTGAATAATACAAAAAAAATGTTTTCAGCAAATTAACATAACAATTGTATGCAAGTAAAAAAACAATGGATAAGAACAGATTATCCTACCATCTTGCATTTCTTCTTAATGACAGATGAATTTGTCATCCTAAAGAGATAGACCTTGAAATGATCATGTTCATTCAGACCATTACAGAATTGAACCAGATATTCCACTTGCTTCGCAGTGAGGCACATATCATTTCCATAGATACAATTCCTGTCAAATGATATGCTCCTCTTACTTTTAGGCCCTACATAATTATAAACAATTATTGCAATATTTATCTTCTCTAGTAAACCATTTTTTGTAGTATACACATTATTTATCATAACGACGTTCCTCTGATAACAATGATAGCTAGACAATTGTTGTTTAGTTTCAAACCTTTGTGTAGGAGTAGTACTGGTTCAGCAATTGGTTGAGGAACATGTTCCTCTTCAGTGTCATACCCTGAACTACTATCAGAGCTGGAACCACTGGAGATATCAATGATCTCATCTGTGACAGACCCCATCTGCCAAGATAGTCTCATGTTAGTACTTGGTAAACCATAGGAGATCATGACCAATCAGATCACACTATTCAATATAGCACAAAATGGTTCTTGGTAGACTATAAGAATTACAAAGTTCATAATGTAATACAAAATCCAGTAAGAAAAAAAGGTGTATAATATGTGCTACAGTATATGAGCAGGATATGTATCACACAGAATAAAAAATGAACGGAGTAAAGTGAGCATTGCAATTCACAAAAAAACTGATAAAATCAAATGCAACAAAAAAATAGGTCCTACACATGTTCAGTAAGCAGAACGCACCAGTAAACCCAGCAGGTTGACCTTGAGATTGACCTATAAGGTTTTTTACAAAACATCTCCTTGGGGTAGCCCTATTATTTGGGAATAGTTGGACCAAATCTGGACCACATGCAACTATCATAGCAGATCCAATTTTTTTGAATAATCAATTATTACTTCTTTTTCCTAACAATTCATAATTTTTTGTAAAATAAACACTTCATTTCATGTAATATTATCACACTTTAAGCATACAATTATGTAGGTTGCAGTTAAACTACCAAAAGGATAATAAGTAACCCATACATGATATTGATGATCAAATTATCAGGAAATAATAGCTACTTTCATTCAATTATATCATCCAATAATATCTCCTAGCTAGGTACAAAATATTTATAAACATATACAGACTAGTTAAAATCAATAAACTCATAACTTAAATGCACCAGTAATCATCATGAAAAACAATAAGCACACATCCAATATATCCTTCGAGGAGTGATATCTTTGGTATACATCTTATCTTAAACAACATTGAAAACATTCAAAGAACTGATTCACAAATTGCTTATCGACTCCCTCTCTACTCCAGAAAAGACAGATATAAGGTTTGCTATCACATATAGACAATGTTTTATTTGATTACATGTTTTGGTCAATTTGTTTCATTCCGAACATACATGAAGGAAAGCACGGCGTGTTCAATGGAACATACATAGCCACTGCCTGATGGACATGCACCATGCACCAGGGAGAACATAATATTTAGGAGTATTTTTTGGGTCAAGAAAATGACAACAAGCACCCAGGTTAGCTCTAGAGTAGTGCAACATGGATGAAAATTTCACTCTAAAATAGAGCTCAAGGACATGCACACATCCCCTTTCTGCATCTAGACTTTTGTGGTGCTCCAGGTCAAATTTTTCCTAAATGATCATTTTGTACTAATATTTTACGAGATCATCCACAAGAAGGATCGCTGTGTTATTTACTTGTCCGAGGTCGATTAAAACAGAACCTAGGTTACAGAACATGACTAACGAAAAACCCTAACCCTAAGAATTATGGGGAAGAGGGAAAATGGATTCGGTTTACTTTTACCTCGACGACGACGGAGAGCTGCGGCTGGTTCTCCTCCTTCACGTCATCGCTGACCACCTCGGCTTGAGCGGCCTTCACCTCCGCCATCGGGTCGGCCGGAGGCTTCACCTCCAGATCTGCCACATCGGCGTTAGAGAACACCGCGCCCGCGCCCGAGACCGCCACGCCAGTGACAGAGAGCGGACGGCCCTTGTCGGAGACACCCATGCTCGCCTTCGAGAACCCGACGCCAGCGTCGGAGGAGTTCAAGACCGTGTCGGATGTCGCCCGTCCGTTCGTATCTTGCAGATTCGCAGCCACATCTGCTCCACCAGGATCCATCGACGCAGCTTCTACGCCGGCGGGAAGAGGGATTGGAGTAGAGATGGGAGAGGAGTGGAAGAGGCGGGCTGAATGGAAGAAGGAGAGCTCTCGGGGTACGGTTGACGACGGAGACGAATGGATGACGACGGAGGCCGGGATGCCGACGGGACCTTTTATACGGCCTGACGATTAACATTCTGTCTACGATACGCATACGGTACACTGTATTGTATACCAGGCACGTCACGGTACAAATGGGTACATACAATCTAAACGGGTCACGAGGGCTTCACCCGGTCCATCGAACCCTGCATATCCAAAGCGACGCGCTGAGATCCTAGCCGTTCGGTGATGCATCGAAGCCGTTCGCTTATGATTGAAAGAAAACTTTTCACTAGGGGGGGGGGGGGCGCACTGAAGCAAAAGTGATACGCAGGTGACAGGGGCCCACCAACCAGATGAGCTTGGACGCCCCCGATCAGGACGCGTGAGAGGGGAAACGGATCGAGTCGTTGGACTCGGTCCTTGAACGTTGGAGATCATCCTACCAACTACTGCTAATTTACTTCAATCTATCACAAAGAGAACCAGCAGAATGTAATTAAAATGAGGAGCTCCGTCTCGTCGGCAAGTGCAGGGATGGGGAGCTGCAGCTAACTGATATCTAGCTTTTTGAAGTAAAAGCGTGGCTGCAGAAAAGAGTGAGAGTAAAGACTCATCTCATGGGCATGCGCGGCGAAGGGGCAGGTCGGTCGTGAAGGAGAAAGGGAGGAACCCTGTCGTGGAATTCCTCCGTCGTGCCGGCGAGAGGAGGGATGGAGACCTTCTGCCGATGCAGATCTAGTTCTGTGAAGCGGAGGCCTAGGTGCGAAGTTCCAGTTCTGCGAAGCAGATACCAACGGCGGAGAAGGAAAGAAGAGGAGTTATCGCGTATGCACGTCTGGCGAATCGGGCTGATCTGTGTTGGAGCTGCCACACGTGCAGCTCCTCTCTCTTGTTCGCTACTACCTAACTCTCTAATCTCTCTTGTATTTATCAAGAACACACACGCATGAGAAAACTCAAGAAAGAAGACATAAGAACACACTCACACGTATACACTCTTCACCAAGGAGAACTAGCTTTGCCATTTTCCTCCTGGTGACAGCACATACGCTACATTGTTTCACTTACCCGCAGACCGGCGCTCTTTCCATTAACTTAAAGTGACTATTTATACAAGGATCTGGCCCTTAGGCATTCCTCCACTAATGCCTAGACTCACGCCATAACCCACTAACACATGCAGGTTCTGAAATCTCTCCACGATCCACATGACCCGGACCATGCACATGTACACAGCTTATGCATGACCGATTCACTCGAGCCAACAACTAATTGGCTAACATTCACCCCCCCCCCCCCCCCCCCCCGCGGCAACAGATGTTGTCTTCAGAGTTCAGGGCTCTTGTGAGCTGTCACACGTTGCAGCTCTTCTCAGAAACACACACGCACACACGAATACAACCAAGGAAGGAGCAGAATGGCTCTGCCCAGACTCTCTCCCTTGGTACCACGCATGGGCTACATTGTTTTTCACTGCCCGCAGGCTTCAATTTTCCATTCACTTGGCTCAGCTTAAATAGCAAATACAGCTAAACTACATGCAAATACGAATCTTGAACATGATGAAACTCTAAACAACAAGATTAGTTCCAACAATCTGCTACCAACTGGTATGTTACTCTTGTCCAAGTTATTATAAGTGATTTTTCTTTGCTTAAACTACCTAATTGTACCGATTTTCTTTCAATTTTCTTTCGTCAGTTAGAAAAAGTAGGCATGGAGTTGCCGTTTAGTTGCAGATTTCCTCAATGTATTGACACCTTCATCCTCTGATATAAGTAAACCAAGATTGGAAAATGGAAAGCAGAAATACACAAAGATCTTAGTTCATTGCTAAGTGCACCGATTACAATGATCAGAAACAGTACAAAGATACATAAGACCAAGGACTACTTTCAGTACATCGATTCCGACTGCACATAGCAACAGAAGACACAGAAACTACCGAAGGTACCTTCAGCACACATAGACTAATGAAATAAAAATTTATATGAAAATTGTATGTACCCCTAGAACACATAAGTGACAACTAAATAAAGTATTCAGAACAGTAGTAGTAGTATTAAGAGATGTTTAGTTGTTACCTTCAATTGGCCAAATAATCTTGGAGCACATCAATCTGGAAAAAAGGCAGAACCTGCAAAAAAATGCAGTGACATGGTAAACATGGTTCAGTAAATAAAATTAGAGAACTGCATCTGCAGATGTGCAATTCTTCACTCAATTCTTTGCGAACTGCACCTTAAAGAGCAAACATGAGGAATAGGGTCGGAGCGCATGCTCCGGATGATGCCGGAAAAAACTGACCTTCACGACCATTTGGTGGCGCTTGCGGCGTCCACCGTTCCATGCTGTTCTCCTGGTCATCAATCCTCGTGTCATGGAACTCATGCCGCCGGCAATCTAGAGCACATGAACCAACCACCGTGCCACCTCCTCCTAAGTCCACCTTCTTGTATAACACGCTACCATGAATCTGCAGCTCCAAGATATGAAACTGTCAGTTAAAAAATGTTGGGGAACTCGGATCCTCGTGACGTGTCCTCAGTTCCTCACATGCGGCGTACCTCCTGTTATTGGGCCAGGACCTCTCTCACTTGTAGGGGCACCGGTCGCTGCCGGAGTGGAGGTCGGACTGTCGGTCCACTCCCAGGACTCCGTCTCCCCTCCGAAGAAGCCATACAAAATACAATGATCCAAAAAGAAATTTGTATAAATTTTGCCTCTGATTTTTTTTTTTGAAATGGGGAAGCCCCGGCCTCTGCAAAATTTTGCCTCTGATATCACTGTGAAAAGAAAGGTCACACCTTAATATACCTGCAAGAACCGTGTAGCTTGTAGGGTACCTAGAACTGGATGGCGAGTCCAAATAGTAGGAAAAAATAAAGCAAAAAAGGAGCTAGCTAAGATTGTTTCAGGACGTCCTGAACAGCATAAACAACAGTGTGACATCGTCCTGTTGAGACAAAGGAAATTCAACAGAATATGGGAGTGTGACCTATGGATTATTGCATATATTTAATTTTTATTTTGAAAAATGTTGGAACTAAAAATTACCGAAACGCGAGCAAATACATGGAGCAGCCATGTTCACAGCCTATGTCATTGTTTTTTTTTTTGAGAAACACAGTACAAACGCAAGCGCTCATATACACGCGCATACACTCACCCCTATGAACGCACACACGCACACCCTACCCCTATGAGCACCTCCGAAAGACTGAGCCGGCAGATCGGGTCTTGAGATTGACGAAGTCACCACGAGCACCTCGCTATCGACGGGAACGTCGCCTTCCACTGAAAGAATATTCCGCCTTTATGAGACACACAGATGTCAAACCTGGGGTTTGGACTACTGTGCATATTTGTCGGGGAGTGATACTCGGTGAACAAATAACTGACTATTGACACTTGGCCAGATATAAATATACTTTAATTCTATCGTTAATACTTAAAAATCACCTGGCACGAGCGACCCCAATTAGCTGGACTTAAAAGTCATATGAATAGCTCAATCTGTGAACTGATATGCACAGTTTAACCACTATATATTTCTTAACAACAAACACAAACTTGCACACTTTCCTGTGTGAGCTGGCTGATAGAAAGTTCAATTATTAGTGAAAATCTTATTTAACTTGGATGCAAGTCTTTGCCATAAAGTTACCAATCCAAGTTGTTTCAATTCTCGCCAAAATATGAGGGGCATATGATGTGAACTAGCCTCAATAGGTGTACTAATGTACTAAGCAACCTGGACCGTCCTGTCCTATCAGCCAGCTCACACAGGCTAGTGTACAACACCGAGTTGCTTAGTACACTAGTACATATGTTGAGGCTAGTGCACAGCATATGGCTATGTATAAATGGAAAGATCGTGCTACAACACCCAGAAAAGAGGAGCATATAGTCAGTTTTCCTTGGACCATATAATTACTTCGGGAGCTCCAGATACCATGGCATATATTGTCTTAAATAGGATGATAATCCTTTGGAGAAAAGCACACATTCCCGCATAGGCATTTCAACACGTGATGATGGTCCATGAAAAGCCAGGTTGCTATGATTAACAATACAATCCCTTGATAGTTAATTACAAACATAAAGTACTGTTTAGTGACTCTAGGCAATGTTAATTGGCGTGTTGGATAATCTAAAAATGAAATCAGAATAGGCTACTAAACCTAAGGAATGTCACTGGAAGGATGAGATCACATGTTACCGTGTGGGACAATTCAAGAAACTGGTGACGATCTGCATGAATGTTTGATAGCCTGAACAGATGACGATGTCCGCGTCGACCATGTACTGAGGGAGTCAGCTACGACAAAATAGATACATTGAAATGCTTACTTATTTTTTTCCGGGTAATACTTGACCTGTTGCTGCATGTAAGATTTCGATCTGTGTACTGCATGGAAATGAGTTCAGCATCAGTATTCTTGATCATATTGATGCCTCTCTCATTTGTGTGAAGGGAATAGTATGAACAATGTTAAAACTGAACCTTTTCTTCATCTTACCCTCTAAATTTGAGGTAGGATCTTGGCAAACCTTTATGAAGACACCTTCATCTTGCTCTTGAAATTGTGTGAATCCCATTTTGTAACCAACTACAACTGGATCTTCCTTGTCTCTTGTTTTCTGAAAGTAGATTATGCACTTATTCAGACTAACTGCAAGATCAGCCCTCCATCTAGTATACTAGCTTGCAAATAAACTTATTAGAATCCTAAAAACATGTATTATAGGCATCATTAACTGAAGGGATCTTCGTACTACTAATTATTTGCTTATTTTTTATGTTGACATGTTCAGAACAACTACAATGGTATACAGCTGCAAGCCTGCAACCATCACCTCTGAAGCAGGAAGACATTGCTAAGAATTCTAAAAAGTACTTTGCATGACTCAGTGGCTTAAATACAACAATATTTAACTCTGTTATGTGCCTATGGAAAATCTTAAATTACAATTTTTAGAATTATCCCACATGATTAAGTGGCTCAAATACAACAAAACCGGACCTGTATTTCATGCTATTACCTTGTTTTTTCTTATGAAAGCATCTTCCATTCCACTTTCTACTATTATATATTTCTATCATTGGTGATTGTTGCCTTGTTGCCTTGCTGAGAACTAAACAATATGAGCTGTGCTAGTGGTACTGATGCTTTTTCCAATGTATTTGTAGTTAAAGTAAACAGAGCAAGCAGTCAGCAGACATATGCAAATGTGAAGGATTAATGAAATCAAACAAAAAGGTTGAGAAGCAGCAGCAAACTGGGTGAAGTCGACGCCACCGTCATCTGAGGAGGAGCAAGGCTTCGCCAGAAGATCGTACATGAGCTTTTGGAGAAGAGGGGCTCGGCATCGCTGAGAGTATTGAAGCTAGATGAACTGGACATCGCCATCAACTCTCTCAAGGTTAGCGGGAACAACCATGCCTTCTTCCTCTCCGCCAGCGGCGAATGGGTTGTCTTCAACATGAGTATCTCAACCAACGCAGATTTTATGTCAAGAATCAATCGCTCGTTAAAATCTATATTTTATAGAGAATTAGTCCTTATTTTGCAGTGGAAGAGATCAAGCTTCATGGAATTTGTTTACACAGTGACACACAAATTCACTGGGGAGGAGATCCACTAATGTCAACTTCAGTCAGAACAGCCTAGGAAGAGGTGGAGATGGGCCATTGGAAAGGAAGCAGAGGCATGCGACCACAAATAGCTTGCCTCTCGGAAGGAGCCGAGCGGCGCTAGGAGGTTCAACCAGAACCACGAATGAGGAAGGCAGCGCCAAAACTCTGAAGAGCAGCGTGGGGACTCTACTTCCACGGCAGCCGCCGATCGATGTGGACGTCGGCGACGATGCCGGCTGCACCTCTCCAATAGCTTGTCCTGCCTAAAATCTGGCTGACCACGCCGCGTGACGCCTGCCAACGCACTACTCTGGTATGTGGCTCGACCGTAGTGTGTTTCTTGAGCCTCGGTCAAAGCCGGCCGCCGAAACCCTCCATCTATGTCCACGACGATTGATCCTCCATGCTTTTTTCTTTTTATAGGAAAAAAGAATGTGGGGTGATGGGATTTCTCAGTTGTTGTGGAGACAGCACCACCTCTTTGATCAACGCCGGTCTATGGATGCTTGGATGGTTCGATNTGATAAAATCAAATGCAACAAAAAAAATAGGTCCTACACATGTTCAGTAAGCAGAACGCACCAGTAAACCCAGCAGGTTGACCTTGAGATTGACCTATAAGGTTTTTTACAAAACATCTCCTTGGGGTAGCCCTATTATTTGGGAACAGTTGGACCAAATCTGGACCACATGCAACTATCATAGCAGATCCAATTTTTTTGAATAATCAATTATTACTTCTTTTTCCTAACAATTCATAATTTTTTGTAAAATAAACACTTCATTTCATGTAATATTATCACACTTTAAGCATACAATTATGTAGGTTGCAGTTAAACTACCAAAAGGATAATAAGTAACCCATACATGATATTGATGATCAAATTATCAGGAAATAATAGCTACTTTCATTCAATTATATCATCCAATAATATCTCCTAGCTAGGTACAAAATATTTATAAACATATACAGACTAGTTAAAATCAATAAACTCATAACTTAAATGCATCAGTAATCATCATGAAAAACAATAAGCACACATCCAATATATCCTTCGAGGAGTGATATCTTTGGTATACATCTTATCTTAAACAACATTGAAAACATTCAAAGAACTGATTCACAAATTGCTTATCGACTCCCTCTCTACTCCAGAAAAGACAGATATAAGGTTTGCTATCACATATAGACAATGTTTTATTTGATTACATGTTTTGGTCAATTTGTTTCATTCCGAACATACATGAAGGAAAGCACGGCGTGTTCAATGGAACATACATAGCCACTGCCTGATGGACATGCACCATGCACCAGGGAGAACATAATATTTAGGAGTATTTTTTGGGTCAAGAAAATGACAACAAGCACCCAGGTTAGCTCTAGAGTAGTGCAACATGGATGAAAATTTCACTCTAAAATAGAGCTCAAGGACATGCACACATCCCCTTTCTGCATCTAGACTTTTGTGGTGCTCCAGGTCAAATTTTTCCTAAATGATCATTTTGTACTAATATTTTACGAGATCATCCACAAGAAGGATCGCTGTGTTATTTACTTGTCCGAGGTCGATTAAAACAGAACCTAGGTTACAGAACATGACTAACGAAAAACCCTAACCCTAAGAATTATGGGGAAGAGGGAAAATGGATTCGGTTTACTTTTACCTCGACGACGACGGAGAGCTGCGGCTGGTTCTCCTCCTTCACGTCATCGCTGACCACCTCGGCTTGAGCGGCCTTCACCTCCGCCATCGGGTCGGCCGGAGGCTTCACCTCCAGATCTGCCACATCGGCGTTAGAGAACACCGCGCCCGCGCCCGAGACCGCCACGCCAGTGACAGAGAGCGGACGGCCCTTGTCGGAGACACCCATGCTCGCCTTCGAGAACCCGACGCCAGCGTCGGAGGAGTTCAAGACCGTGTCGGATGTCGCCCGTCCGTTCGTATCTTGCAGATTCGCAGCCACATCTGCTCCACCAGGATCCATCGACGCAGCTTCTACGCCGGCGGGAAGAGGGATTGGAGTAGAGATGGGAGAGGAGTGGAAGAGGCGGGCTGAATGGAAGAAGGAGAGCTCTCGGGGTACGGTTGACGACGGAGACGAATGGATGACGACGGAGGCCGGGATGCCGACGGGACCTTTTATACGGCCTGACGATTAACATTCTGTCTACGATACGCATACGGTACACTGTATTGTATACCAGGCACGTCACGGTACAAATGGGTACATACAATCTAAACGGGTCACGAGGGCTTCACCCGGTCCATCGAACCCTGCATATCCAAAGCGACGCGCTGAGATCCTAGCCGTTCGGTGATGCATCGAAGCCGTTCGCTTATGATTGAAAGAAAACTTTTCACTAGGGGGGGGGGGGGGCGCACTGAAGCAAAAGTGATACGCAGGTGACAGGGGCCCACCAACCAGATGAGCTTGGACGCCCCCGATCAGGACGCGTGAGAGGGGAAACGGATCGAGTCGTTGGACTCGGTCCTTGAACGTTGGAGATCATCCTACCAACTACTGCTAATTTACTTCAATCTATCACAAAGAGAACCAGCAGAATGTAATTAAAATGAGGAGCTCCGTCTCGTCGGCAAGTGCAGGGATGGGGAGCTGCAGCTAACTGATATCTAGCTTTTTGAAGTAAAAGCGTGGCTGCAGAAAAGAGTGAGAGTAAAGACTCATCTCATGGGCATGCGCGGCGAAGGGGCAGGTCGGTCGTGAAGGAGAAAGGGAGGAACCCTGTCGTGGAATTCCTCCGTCGTGCCGGCGAGAGGAGGGATGGAGACCTTCTGCCGATGCAGATCTAGTTCTGTGAAGCGGAGGCCTAGGTGCGAAGTTCCAGTTCTGCGAAGCAGATACCAAACGGCGGAGAAGGAAAGAAGAGGAGTTATCGCGTATGCACGTCTGGCGAATCGGGCTGATCTGTGTTGGAGCTGCCACACGTGCAGCTCCTCTCTCTTGTTCGCTACTACCTAACTCTCTAATCTCTCTTGTATTTATCAAGAACACACACGCATGAGAAAACTCAAGAAAGAAGACATAAGAACACACTCACACGTATACACTCTTCACCAAGGAGAACTAGCTTTGCCATTTTCCTCCTGGTGACAGCACATACGCTACATTGTTTCACTTACCCGCAGACCGGCGCTCTTTCCATTAACTTAAAGTGACTATTTATACAAGGATCTGGCCCTTAGGCATTCCTCCACTAATGCCTAGACTCACGCCATAACCCACTAACACATGCAGGTTCTGAAATCTCTCCACGATCCACATGACCCGGACCATGCACATGTACACAGCTTATGCATGACCGATTCACTCGAGCCAACAACTAATTGGCTAACATTCACCCCCCCCCCCCCCCCCCCCCCCCCGCGGCAACAGATGTTGTCTTCAGAGTTCAGGGCTCTTGTGAGCTGTCACACGTTGCAGCTCTTCTCAGAAACACACACGCACACACGAATACAACCAAGGAAGGAGCAGAATGGCTCTGCCCAGACTCTCTCCCTTGGTACCACGCATGGGCTACATTGTTTTTCACTGCCCGCAGGCTTCAATTTTCCATTCACTTGGCTCAGCTTAAATAGCAAATACAGCTAAACTACATGCAAATACGAATCTTGAACATGATGAAACTCTAAACAACAAGATTAGTTCCAACAATCTGCTACCAACTGGTATGTTACTCTTGTCCAAGTTATTATAAGTGATTTTTCTTTGCTTAAACTACCTAATTGTACCGATTTTCTTTCAATTTTCTTTCGTCAGTTAGAAAAAGTAGGCATGGAGTTGCCGTTTAGTTGCAGATTTCCTCAATGTATTGACACCTTCATCCTCTGATATAAGTAAACCAAGATTGGAAAATGGAAAGCAGAAATACACAAAGATCTTAGTTCATTGCTAAGTGCACCGATTACAATGATCAGAAACAGTACAAAGATACATAAGACCAAGGACTACTTTCAGTACATCGATTCCGACTGCACATAGCAACAGAAGACACAGAAACTACCGAAGGTACCTTCAGCACACATAGACTAATGAAATAAAAATTTATATGAAAATTGTATGTACCCCTAGAACACATAAGTGACAACTAAATAAAGTATTCAGAACAGTAGTAGTAGTATTAAGAGATGTTTAGTTGTTACCTTCAATTGGCCAAATAATCTTGGAGCACATCAATCTGGAAAAAAGGCAGAACCTGCAAAAAAATGCAGTGACATGGTAAACATGGTTCAGTAAATAAAATTAGAGAACTGCATCTGCAGATGTGCAATTCTTCACTCAATTCTTTGCGAACTGCACCTTAAAGAGCAAACATGAGGAATAGGGTCGGAGCGCATGCTCCGGATGATGCCGGAAAAAACTGACCTTCACGACCATTTGGTGGCGCTTGCGGCGTCCACCGTTCCATGCTGTTCTCCTGGTCATCAATCCTCGTGTCATGGAACTCATGCCGCCGGCAATCTAGAGCACATGAACCAACCACCGTGCCACCTCCTCCTAAGTCCACCTTCTTGTATAACACGCTACCATGAATCTGCAGCTCCAAGATATGAAACTGTCAGTTAAAAAATGTTGGGGAACTCGGATCCTCGTGACGTGTCCTCAGTTCCTCACATGCGGCGTACCTCCTGTTATTGGGCCAGGACCTCTCTCACTTGTAGGGGCACCGGTCGCTGCCGGAGTGGAGGTCGGACTGTCGGTCCACTCCCAGGACTCCGTCTCCCCTCCGAAGAAGCCATACAAAATACAATGATCCAAAAAGAAATTTGTATAAATTTTGCCTCTGATTTTTTTTTTCGAAATGGGGAAGCCCCGGCCTCTGCAAAATTTTGCCTCTGATATCACTGTGAAAAGAAAGGTCACACCTTAATATACCTGCAAGAACCGTGTAGCTTGTAGGGTACCTAGAACTGGATGGCGAGTCCAAATAGTAGGAAAAAATAAAGCAAAAAAGGAGCTAGCTAAGATTGTTTCAGGACGTCCTGAACAGCATAAACAACAGTGTGACATCGTCCTGTTGAGACAAAGGAAATTCAACAGAATATGGGAGTGTGACCTATGGATTATTGCATATATTTAATTTTTATTTTGAAAAATGTTGGAACTAAAAATTACCGAAACGCGAGCAAATACATGGAGCAGCCATGTTCACAGCCTATGTCATTGTTTTTTTTTTTGAGAAACACAGTACAAACGCAAGCGCTCATATACACGCGCATACACTCACCCCTATGAACGCACACACGCACACCCTACCCCTATGAGCACCTCCGAAAGACTGAGCCGGCAGATCGGGTCTTGAGATTGACGAAGTCACCACGAGCACCTCGCTATCGACGGGAACGTCGCCTTCCACTGAAAGAATATTCCGCCTTTATGAGACACACAGATGTCAAACCTGGGGTTTGGACTACTGTGCATATTTGTCGGGGAGTGATACTCGGTGAACAAATAACTGACTATTGACACTTGGCCAGATATAAATATACTTTAATTCTATCGTTAATACTTAAAAATCACCTGGCACGAGCGACCCCAATTAGCTGGACTTAAAAGTCATATGAATAGCTCAATCTGTGAACTGATATGCACAGTTTAACCACTATATATTTCTTAACAACAAACACAAACTTGCACACTTTCCTGTGTGAGCTGGCTGATAGAAAGTTCAATTATTAGTGAAAATCTTATTTAACTTGGATGCAAGTCTTTGCCATAAAGTTACCAATCCAAGTTGTTTCAATTCTCGCCAAAATATGAGGGGCATATGATGTGAACTAGCCTCAATAGGTGTACTAATGTACTAAGCAACCTGGACCGTCCTGTCCTATCAGCCAGCTCACACAGGCTAGTGTACAACACCGAGTTGCTTAGTACACTAGTACATATGTTGAGGCTAGTGCACAGCATATGGCTATGTATAAATGGAAAGATCGTGCTACAACACCCAGAAAAGAGGAGCATATAGTCAGTTTTCCTTGGACCATATAATTACTTCGGGAGCTCCAGATACCATGGCATATATTGTCTTAAATAGGATGATAATCCTTTGGAGAAAAGCACACATTCCCGCATAGGCATTTCAACACGTGATGATGGTCCATGAAAAGCCAGGTTGCTATGATTAACAATACAATCCCTTGATAGTTAATTACAAACATAAAGTACTGTTTAGTGACTCTAGGCAATGTTAATTGGCGTGTTGGATAATCTAAAAATGAAATCAGAATAGGCTACTAAACCTAAGGAATGTCACTGGAAGGATGAGATCACATGTTACCGTGTGGGACAATTCAAGAAACTGGTGACGATCTGCATGAATGTTTGATAGCCTGAACAGATGACGATGTCCGCGTCGACCATGTACTGAGGGAGTCAGCTACGACAAAATAGATACATTGAAATGCTTACTTATTTTTTTCCGGGTAATACTTGACCTGTTGCTGCATGTAAGATTTCGATCTGTGTACTGCATGGAAATGAGTTCAGCATCAGTATTCTTGATCATATTGATGCCTCTCTCATTTGTGTGAAGGGAATAGTATGAACAATGTTAAAACTGAACCTTTTCTTCATCTTACCCTCTAAATTTGAGGTAGGATCTTGGCAAACCTTTATGAAGACACCTTCATCTTGCTCTTGAAATTGTGTGAATCCCATTTTGTAACCAACTACAACTGGATCTTCCTTGTCTCTTGTTTTCTGAAAGTAGATTATGCACTTATTCAGACTAACTGCAAGATCAGCCCTCCATCTAGTATACTAGCTTGCAAATAAACTTATTAGAATCCTAAAAACATGTATTATAGGCATCATTAACTGAAGGGATCTTCGTACTACTAATTATTTGCTTATTTTTTATGTTGACATGTTCAGAACAACTACAATGGTATACAGCTGCAAGCCTGCAACCATCACCTCTGAAGCAGGAAGACATTGCTAAGAATTCTAAAAAGTACTTTGCATGACTCAGTGGCTTAAATACAACAATATTTAACTCTGTTATGTGCCTATGGAAAATCTTAAATTACAATTTTTAGAATTATCCCACATGATTAAGTGGCTCAAATACAACAAAACCGGACCTGTATTTCATGCTATTACCTTGTTTTTTCTTATGAAAGCATCTTCCATTCCACTTTCTACTATTATATATTTCTATCATTGGTGATTGTTGCCTTGTTGCCTTGCTGAGAACTAAACAATATGAGCTGTGCTAGTGGTACTGATGCTTTTTCCAATGTATTTGTAGTTAAAGTAAACAGAGCAAGCAGTCAGCAGACATATGCAAATGTGAAGGATTAATGAAATCAAACAAAAAGGTTGAGAAGCAGCAGCAAACTGGGTGAAGTCGACGCCACCGTCATCTGAGGAGGAGCAAGGCTTCGCCAGAAGATCGTACATGAGCTTTTGGAGAAGAGGGGCTCGGCATCGCTGAGAGTATTGAAGCTAGATGAACTGGACATCGCCATCAACTCTCTCAAGGTTAGCGGGAACAACCATGCCTTCTTCCTCTCCGCCAGCGGCGAATGGGTTGTCTTCAACATGAGTATCTCAACCAACGCAGATTTTATGTCAAGAATCAATCGCTCGTTAAAATCTATATTTTATAGAGAATTAGTCCTTATTTTGCAGTGGAAGAGATCAAGCTTCATGGAATTTGTTTACACAGTGACACACAAATTCACTGGGGAGGAGATCCACTAATGTCAACTTCAGTCAGAACAGCCTAGGAAGAGGTGGAGATGGGCCATTGGAAAGGAAGCAGAGGCATGCGACCACAAATAGCTTGCCTCTCGGAAGGAGCCGAGCGGCGCTAGGAGGTTCAACCAGAACCACGAATGAGGAAGGCAGCGCCAAAACTCTGAAGAGCAGCGTGGGGACTCTACTTCCACGGCAGCCGCCGATCGATGTGGACGTCGGCGACGATGCCGGCTGCACCTCTCCAATAGCTTGTCCTGCCTAAAATCTGGCTGACCACGCCGCGTGACGCCTGCCAACGCACTACTCTGGTATGTGGCTCGACCGTAGTGTGTTTCTTGAGCCTCGGTCAAAGCCGGCCGCCGAAACCCTCCATCTATGTCCACGACGATTGATCCTCCATGCTTTTTTCTTTTTATAGGAAAAAAGAATGTGGGGTGATGGGATTTCTCAGTTGTTGTGGAGACAGCACCACCTCTTTGATCAACGCCGGTCTATGGATGCTTGGATGGTTCGATTCATCCGTAAGTATATAAATATCCAGGTCTTTGTAAAAGCGATTTGCACTATAGATAGAAAATGTAGATTGCATCTATAGTAACAAATAGCATATGTGGCATAGCTAAGAAAACTCTCTGTGGGATATGGTAGGAAGAAACTGGAAAAAAAGAGAAGGAAGAAGATTCAAGAAAGAAGTCCAGCGTTGGTTTAAAAAATGAAGCAACACACAATTAGAACGTGCTTACATTGTAGATGATGTGTACTGTAGATGTTGCATATCTACCGTGCAAGGAGCTAAGGTGGCATGCCTAAGAGCTCACTATTTCTCTCGGCTTTTATAAATGTACTAGGAAGATTTAGCGCGGCGGCACGCCAGGGCCGTGATACTGACTTTTTCATGTATATATAGCCAGTTTTTGATTAATAAATGATGGTATGAGATCCAATAGTGAAGTATGCCTGTACATTGATGGTGATGTGGTTAAAAATAAAAGATAATAATATTTTTCCGGTATAAAAGAGGCGACGAACGATCCAACAGTGTGATTGTGAAACGATCAATATAATAAGATAGTAATATTTTTCAAATAAAAGAGGTGACGAATAATGGAGTATTCTTTTGCAGAGTTGTTGTGGAAGAAGGCAGTATTACTCATGTAGGGTGATCAGTAAAATATGGTATGAGATAGTCAATATAATAAGGTATAAGATCATTGATAAAAGAGGATATTATATGTATAAACCTATGGCCTTAATATAATGTATGTATAAAAATATAGTATTCTGAGTATAAAAGAGGGCAGTGAATAATAGAGTATTATTTGTACCGAATAGTGAAGCATTTTTTGAAGTTATTCTAGAAGACGGTTATATATACCCCCAAGACAATCGTGAGGAGATCGATAGAAGAATATATTAGTGTTTTTATCAAATAAAAAAGGTTGTAAATAGTTGAGTATTTGTTTTCCCAAAGTTACTGTAGAAGAGTACGATGCTAATGCATAGGAAGGCAGTCCGTACTGAAGTTGTTGCCAAAACAATTATAATTATTTAAGAATTACTGTTCAGGCAACGTTAATTACTTTAGAAGAACAATCATAAGAAATAACTTTTAAAAAGTTACCATCGCAAAATTACTGCCAAGAATTACTCGGTGTGATCAGTAGAAGAAGGTAGTAGTATTTTTCTTTAAAAAAGAGGCTGTAAATAGAGGAGTAATTTGTCTCTCGAAGTCATTGTAGAAGAATCCCGAAGCTACCACATGAAAATATATTTACCGTTGGAAAATATTATAGGAGAATCCTGAAGCTACCACAGGAAAAGACATTTACCATTCAAAATTACTGCAGGAGAATCCCGAAGCTACCGCATGAGAAGGCATTTACCGTTGAAGTGTTAAGTGAAAAAAAAATGCTAAGGAAAGATTGTTCGTGCACCGTTAAAGAATTACGGTTGAATAATTACCATCAGAAAATGAGTGTTGAGGCTGAAGATTTATGTCAAAAAATTAGTGTTCATAAACCATTGGACACATTGTAGTGAAATTACCAACGGAAAAGTATGCCCCGCAAAGAATTACAGTAGGGTGATTACCGGCCTGTAATTATTGCTGAAGCTAATGGTTTGTACCAAAAAATGTTATATAAGAATCATTATATTTTTTTAGTGTGCACTGGTCACACGGGACTGCGGATACTACTGTATAAATAAGCATACGCCGTTAATTAGTTTAGAAGAACTATCGTAAGACATAACTTTTGAGAAATTATTGTCGGGAAATTACTGCCAAGAATTACTCGATGTGATCAGTGGGAGAAGGTAGTAGTATTTTTCTCGAAAAAAAGAGACAGTGAATAGAGGAGTAGTTTGTATCCCCAAGTCATTGCGGGAGAATCGCAAAGCTATCACAAGAAAATACATTTACCATTGTAAATTATTATACTCCTTCCAACCCATATTACTCTTCACTAATACGGATATATCTATCACTAAAATGTGTCTAGATACATCTATACTAGCGAAGAGTATTATGGGTCGGAGGGACTAAGAGAATCCTGAAGCTACTACAGTAAAAGACATTTATCATTAAAAATTACTGTAGGAGAATCTCGAAGTCACCGCAAGAAAATACATGTACCGTTGAAGTGCTAAGTGGAAAAAAACTGCTAAAGAACGACTAATCATACACCGTTGAAAATTATGGTTGGATAATTACCGCCGGAGAATGAGTGTTGAGGCTGAAGATTTATGTTAAAAAAATTAGTGTTCATAAACCATTGGATACACTATTGTTAAATTAACAATGGACAAATATTGTAGGGTAATTACCGCCCGGAAATTATTGCTAAATCTGAAGATATGTGTCAGAAAATATTGTATAAGAATTATTAGAATTTTTTAATGCGCAATGATCACGCGGGGCTGCGGATACTACCTTAAAAATAAGCATGCGCCACACAAAATTACAGTGCTAGAAATTAACTGCTGAAGCTGGAGATTGTTCCAAAAATTACTGTGAAAGAGTTACCAAAAAAATTATTACGTGGACTGTTTATTTTTCTAGCCTTTGGATCTAAATCTAGTGGTCTATATACTACAATATATTGTTCATGCAACCAATGAACAGTACCTTGTGACGTGGTGCATTGAGAGGCAACTATTTCTTTCAACTTTAATATATGTATAGATAGATAGATGTATGAGTCACTAATCGGCTAACATAATGGGGTGGGAGACTTTAGGCTCCTCATCTACAACATGTCCAAGATCTTCTCAATTCCCATGGTGAACCGTCTTGCCCCTATCATGCCGCAAATCGTATCAAGAAACTAGAGTATCCTCATAAAAAGGATCGAGATGGTCAACTAGAGGGGAGAGGGGGTGAATATGCAGTACCATTTTTAAAAATTTAGGGATAACTTGAAATATCATTTCTCTAGATAATGCAACTTGGTGAACAAGCTATATGGCGAAGATACAACAAGCATACAAGATACAACTACCTAAGCAAGTTAGACAAATAAACAAGTTAAAACATGTAGTAAGTAAAGGTTGAGAAATAACCACACAATAGATCAGCGATGCACCCCGGATCTCTCACCTTTAGGGCTTGTTTGGTACTAGAGTTTTGGTGGGGATTGGTGGGGATAATCCCCACCAAACCCCAAATCCCCACTCACTTCTAAAAGTATATTTGGTACTAGAGTATTGGGCGAGTATAATCCCCGCTAATCCCCACTATTCCCTAAATTTTAGTGTATTTTTCTCAATCCCCAATACTCTACCTCTACCTAGTGGATTGTGGGTGGGGTTTTGTGGGGATTGGGTGAAGGTGAGGGTTTCACCCAATACTCTAGGGGATTATCCCCACTAATCCCCACCAAAACTCTAGTACCAAACAAGCCCTTAGAGAGGTGTGGCTGCACAATGCTCACTAATAGCCACAATGGTTTACCTTATTCTTAATGTGCTCTTACACAATGTGAGGTGGCACGATCATAGATCCTAAAGCCTTGAAGTGGCAACCAAATCTTTATAAACAATATTAGTGTAATCTCCACAACTTAATTGGAGGTCGAGAAACAGTTAAATTGAGATTTTTCTACGTCACGGTCATGTTTTGTTTCCAAACAATAAGAAAGACATGAAAGAAGATGTTAAACTCATAATAATCTAACCTTTGGATCGATGCACCAACGCGAGCGGCAGCCAAGACAGATCGAGGATGTCAGAGTGGCAGCTGCGTTGCGTGTGGATTTTATAGGGTGGGGACGAAGACGGCCATGAAGGTTCATGCTTTGACAACGCCATGAGTTATCCTCCAGTGGAAGGAAAACAAAATAGGAACGATTACGCCATGGAATTAGCAAGAGGATGCATGCGCCGAATGATTACGCCATGGAATTAGCAAGAGGATGCACACCGCTAGTGTCTGATGGATAATAACAACAGTCTACACCATTTGCCTGGAATGCACCTAAGGAACTTCAAAACTATTTACAATTGCAGAGAAAATTCTGATACAATTTTGATGGTCATATGCACATGCAAGGTGCTGCTCTGCATATACTGCATGTATAATATACTAATATTGTAAACCAAAAAAAAGCTTACAAGAGGAGAAAGAAAAATAGGGCAGAGGGCATTTCAGAACTCCAGGACTCCGCCTCCAAAATTATGACATGACTGGCCAAATGGGCACTACAGTTACACTGAAGTTAGTGCGCTATACTTCCAGGCTGCATGCATACTAAGGTAAAAGAATGTTTGGCACCCAATCAGTGACCAATCTGTTCTGACAAATAGACTAGTGGCTGGGAATTCACCATTTGACCTGCAAAGGAGTATTTAAAATCAGCAAAATCCTTAAGAAGCTTGTCCATATTTGTAGATTCAATCTAGATATTCATTTCATCATTTTCACAATGAAGATGCATGTGTCTTCATGTGATCTAACAACAGACAAAATCTCTCAAAAAGGGAAAACGAGAAGTGAACAAAAGAAAAAACCTTATTCATGCTATACAAAAGAAGCGATTGATTTGAAGCCACCATCGTTGATGTGGCTGGCTAGAGAGCTGTCACCTGTCTTCACTATCTTGCCGCTTTCCTGTAAGATACCAATCAGAACCATTATCAACTACAATACATGCCCTTTGTTTTAGAAGTTTGAAAAAAGTAGAAGGATTGGCAAGGTGCCAACAATATTTTGATTATCTTGGTTAGATTACATGGAGTGAACTCGTTCATGTTTGCTACATAAGTTACAATCATCTTTAGTTGAGTTCCTTTATCAGTAAGTGCTATCATTGGGTTGAATGATAGAGCGGGAAACAGTTACTTTCAAATGTGTAGAACCTAGTGAGATAATAGGTCTTCACCACCTGATTAAGTAACGCTACATACAAAAGAGTCAGGAGACACATGTTCAATATTTGGACTCTTCTCTTTCACACTACTCTCTGAAATTGCATATACAGGCACAGCTAAAATGATCAGCTAATCTGGGGTCCAAATAATCTTCATAAAACAATAATAGAGACATGCTTAAATTAGATGCATTTGAACAGACAGATGCACTGCAGTCTATCAAGTGTAAAACCTCTACAAAATAAGTATGCATGTGCACTTACCATGATGTGAACATAGCTTGGCTTAATAAGATCCAAAAGTCGTTGGTAATGTGTAATCATCAGAACGGAGTTTTGGGGAGTCAAGAGCCCATTCACTGCATGAGCTACATCTTCAAGTGCATCAACATCTAATCCTGAATCGATCTCATCGAGGAGGGCTAAATCAGCCCCAACGACCTAATTTAAAAACATCAATAAGAGCTAGAAATTTATTGTTGAAGTACACAACCAGATAGATAAATCATGATTCCTGCTAAAAAATAGTCAGCAAGCATTCTCTCTGTAAAAGAATGTATGCCTTAGGCCTATGAAAGAAAAAGTTGCTGATATTGTTCATAATACATAATACCTAACAAGACTCAACAAAACAAGAACACTGTCGTACTACACATAATAATGGTTATAACAATATAACATAAGAGGAAAGAAAGGCCTAATGAATCTCAAATGCACACACTGATAGGTATTGGCATCACATTTACACTCAGATAGAGATGAAAAAGTACGTAGACACAAACACGCTGGCAGATAAATCTAGAATGAATTCATTGGATACGATAAAATGGAAGAGTTTAACTCAACAGTTCTTTACAAAAAAAGAGACTGTAGGAAAGCCAAGAAATACATTTTCTTGAGATCCTAAACAATTAACTCTTAGCTCTGTGATATTATGCCTGTAAATATGGTTCTTTTTTGGAAATTTCAGCCCAGATTCCAGTTAAGACCAAAGCACTTAATTTCTAATGTATGGCCATGCTTAGATACGAAGTATTTGTGGAGCTGTTAAGAATACCATGGTTTCCAAACAAATATGGTAGTATAAAGGTAATATTGGTATTATAATAAGTCCAGCTAATAAAACGGAGACTGTTTTCTGAACTGCTTATCAGATGGACTGATTGAACTCATTGATTTGCGTGTATTGAACTAAGTGTTTAATCTCTCAAAGATCATTTTGTCCGGTTTAGAGTTGACTAGTGAAATAACAAAACTTGCTAATTCAGCTTTTGTTAACTGTCAATGACTACTTGACCTAACAGCTATTTTTTCAACAGCATACCATATTAAATATTGTGATCTCACATACTTCTAATTTTCGCTAATCTACAGAGAACTTTTTGGCACTGTATTTCATAGGTGATACGACAAAATGAGATATTTGAATATGGTAGCATATAAATGATGTAGCAGCCAAATTAAGGTGTCTGATGCCTTCATAGTAATCTTACAGAAAGTTGCAGTATCTCATTGCGCTTTCTTTCTCCACCACTAAATCCTTCGTTTACATTACGATCAAGGATCTTTGGTTCCATCTTTAAGGCCTCAACCTTTTGTGATACAACTGAATAAAACTGCGTGACAAAGCAAACATATATCAGAGTTGTACTTATCTCAGAAACTAGCAGCTAGCAACATAGAACACCATATTATTCTCTTGCATGGCAAGTGTGAAATTTTTGTTAACTTATACATCAGCTATAACTATAATGTTCAAACCTCAAGAGGCCCCAAAGCTGGTAGACCATCCTTCTCTCTGCGAGCATTTAATGCCATGAGCAGAAAATCATAATTGCTCACTCCAGGAATCTCAATAGGCGCTTGGAAGCTCATAAAGAGACCTGCAAGAGATCTTTCCTCTGGCTCCATGTCAATCAAGTTCTCACCCTTGAAGAGTGTTGAAGTGTATAAGTAGATTGTACTAGCCCTTTCCATCAGTTCGGACTTTTGGTTCAAGTGGCTAGTGCATGAACCTTAACATGGTATCAGAGCCCCAGGTCTCGAGTTCAAATCCTGGCTTTCACAATTTATTCTAAATTCTCCGCAGCCTCCTGCCGCGCCCGGCCTCCCGCTGCCTCTTTGCCTCTCTACACGTGTTGACTTGTCTTCTCGTCTCCCGTCACACGTGAGAGGGGGTGTTGAAGTGTATAAGTAGATTGTACTAGCCCTTTCCATCAGTTCGGACTTTTGGTTCAAGTGGCTAGTGCATGAACCTTAACAAAGAGAATGGTACCACCAGTTACCCCGTAATGTGGATGGCCAACAAGTACCTATAACGAAAAGACACAGCGACTGAATGTCTAGACGAGAGCAAGGAGCATGGTCATTTTCCCATAGTTTAATCAGGACACCTTAGAGACGCGAACATGAGAAGGGATTTCATTAAGTTGCATGACTGTCATGCCATGGCAGAACTTCTCACACAATTTGCAATGCTCGCTTTACATAATAAAGCTCATTGAATACGTAAGAGTTGATGTCTACAAGCCCTACAAGTTCAAGATAACAAGCTGGATTATCCTGTGTTTTTTAGCTGGGCCTGAACTTATGAGGGTACCTCAGAGATCTTGTATAAGCGGTACATAAGGTTGGTAATTTGAGCATGGAAAAGAGCACCCGTGCTTCCTTTAATAGTTTAGGTTTTGCACGATGTTCAAACAAATATCATTGAATGGATTCATTTAAGTATTTTCAAAATCCATAGCAAAGTCAGGATTTGCCTGGAGCAGTTTGAAGGAAGCTTTGAACTCGAACAAGTCCTGCGTCACTCATAAGGTTCTAACACAAAACCAAGTGACCAAAACAAAATCTTGGCACATGATATTGGGTAAAACCTTTATGCGTTCTTATATCAAATCTTGGTAGTCTTTTGTAACTCTACTTAGGAAAGATGATCTGTTATACAAGTTTTGTCTGTCACCCTGTTGAAAAAAGGTCTACTATTTATTTATGTTCTAGCAGGGGAGTTAGTTTAATTGATTGGTGGGTGCTGTTTTATATGTTGTAGCAGGGGAGATAGTCCAGATTTTTTTCTAGATTTGGCACGTATCCAGACAAGAGATATAAAAGGCAAAACTCTCACATAAGATCCATATACCTCGAACTAAGGGGCTGTGTAGTTTGAGTAATCACCTTGTCCATCATGGATTTGTCCACCAATAGATGATCCATCAAATTTGGTTTTAGTAGCCAGTTCTTCATTTCATACTTAGCTTGTAGCCTTATACTTATGAGTTACAAAGGACGATGTGGTGATGGGCTAAATCCATTCGACACCTCAAAACCAAGCAAGGAACCTAGGATTGGATGGACCAGTAGTATGTGATTGCTCAAACAAAATGCAGAGTAACACCTAAGATCCCACTCCTAGCTTCCATATGCAGATAAAATGGTTTATTTTATTCAAGTAAAATCTCATTGAAAGGCAAGCACAGAGATTGATGGTAATCTATCCTGAAACTTTAACTGCAGTCTTGATTTTGCCATTTTGATCCTAATGAAATGGCCTCCATTTACATGTACGCAGCCAACAATTTCTCAGCGGTTTTCATGACAAACAGTCGAGACAAATGTGGACAGATGAGGAGTAGGAGCTAACCTTTGTGAGGGTGCTCTTGCCGGAGCCGTTCTTCCCCATGATCGCATGAACCTATGAAACCAACACAAGTAAACACCCCAAACCTTACAGCCCCAATCCAAGCGAGCCGCTAGCTCTTCCAGACCCACACCAGACAGCAACACGAACCTCGCCCTCGCGGATGGTGAGGTCGACGCCCTTCAGGATCTGCTGCCCTGTCTCCTTGACGGAGGCGGTAAGCCCGTGTACCTCGAGAAGGAGCTTCCCGGCGGACCCGGCCGCCGCGGCAGAGGCCGCGGGAGCGCCGCGCCTCAGCCGCACGGAGATGGAGCTCAGCGGCAGCTGGCGGCGGATGAGGGGGCGGGATGACGACGGTGAGAAGAGAGGGGAGGAGGAGACGGCTTCGGAGGCGAACGGCGGTGCCATGGGAAGGTCGGCGAGGGAGCAGGTCTAGCTAAGATCCTGACAGATAGGCGGCGACTGGGGGCAGGACGGCCGGCGGCGCACGCGTGGTGGAAGAGAGGCGGTGACGGAGCTGCGGAGAGAAGTCCTAGCCCGAGGCGCTAGCTGGCGGCGGCAGGAGGCGGAGCTAGGCGGTGGCCGATCGAGGGAGCGCCGGAGCGGGGGCGAGGCAGAGTCGAGGAGAGGAGGAAGAAGGGGAGGCGCGCGATAGGGCTTGGTGGGTGGTGGCAGCGGCGAATTCGAATCCTGTCCGCTGAAACTAGAATTAATGGTCCAGATCTCACTGGAATCAGGTAGCACTAGATATGTCCTCGTCATAAAAATGACTTAATTTAGCTCTTTTCTAACACAACTAGCTATGTGGCCCGCGCATTTGCGCGGCTAGAGTTACTGTATACTATTATTTTAAATTCACGCATGACCAATAGAGCCTGCCCCGCCGCATCGATCATCTAGGAGCGTTCCTCACGATGCATGCATGTATAGACTGTTGTATGTAGGAGTACTTCCTTTTGTACCATCATTAAATCGTCCGGACATACAAAACATCAATAGATAAATTGCAAGTTAGTTCAGCGATAGAAGAACATAATCTATTTGAATCGACCATGATGCATGGGCATGCATGTATGTCTGAACGATTTTTCTTGTGGATTTGTGTGCTAAAGTTCAGTCAAACCGTATGATCTGAAAGAGCCCAACTGATGCAAACCACTGTGTGTCCCGGCAGGGTCATCAGACCATCTGCTGCCATCGCGTCCTGGGTGTGGTCGCCATCGACCTTACGCGCTGCATGGCCTTCCAATCGACGCTGTTGCTTCTAGCTAGATAGATATCTCGATGCGAGTTTGCGAGCTCGTCGTAGACGTTGCAGACTCGGCTATCTCGTGTGGTCGTCACTTTGTTGGTGGCTCATTGCTAGGTCATCAATGGTCCCGCCGTCATCGTCTCGAACTCATTACTCATCGGAGATGCAAGGCTTTTTAGGACGCTGCTATCTCGAGATCCAGTTGATGGCCGCGGCACTACATCTGCGGTGTTTGGAAGAGCCGCCTATCAATCATCAACACCATTATTACTCGTTCGCCCAAAATCGCAACCTGAAACGTGATGGCTGAAAGCGCTGCCAAGGGTTGATCTGGACCAAGCACCAGGAATCGTGGCTTACGAACTTACGTGGAGGCAAAGAAATAGAGTTATTGTTGAACAGCAATATCAAGAGTTTAGCCACCAGACCAGAACATAACTTCTGCTTCTCTGGGTTATCCTACTATACCTGAAGTATGGATCGATATCCTAGTAAACAAAACCTTAGTATTTTGTTTCAAAGAGAAATAGAGAAGATCTTTCACGGAAGTGAATTTCCTGAATAAATCTCATATATAACCAATGAAAATTCCTTTGTACGTCATAATACCATTATGCATATACGGACCTCAACATGCATGCACGCAGATCTTGATTTTCCTAGCCTGAGGAATTAGACTAAGGCAAGGGTACCGAACTGCGATGTCAATGACGTCGCGCTGCAACTACAGCGTCCAGGAAGACGTCTGTTCCTCCTCGAGCAGGTTCCTCCCTGCTGTGAAGATGTATGAATGTATCCTAGGACTCGACGTCCATGATATGTAGCAAACTTGAGGTATTGCAGCAATAATTCGGCCGCCGGTCCGTTGTAGCAGTCTAAACTTTATCTCATATACTCCCTCTGTTTAGAAATATAAGATATTTTAGCTTTGTGAAGTGAGTGTATCTAGACATCTTTTAGTGTATAGATTCGAGCGAATATATACACTAAAAGATATCTAGATACACTTGCTTCACAAAACTAAAACATCTTATATTTCCAAACGGAGGGAGTACTCCCGTAGCGACCGGCTGCCGTCGGCACGTTGCAGGTTGTCGTCTCGTCAATTGGTACGGCGTCGGCGGGGAGCTTTTTTTTTTTTGAATGTTAGCAGGAGAGCTGCTAAATTCATTGATTAGAAAGAAGATGGACTGCTCGGTTTATTAAGGAAAACCGGGCGAAAACCCTAACAACGGCAAAGCCACACCTAGAGCACCAAAGACATACAAGAACGCCGGAAGGCGGAACACACGACACACACAGCCGGGCACCCGAGCAACTCCGCTACCTAAGTGCACACCGAAAACCGCCGCGTCGAACTGATCAACCATGAGCATTTGCTCCAACCTCAACAACATCAGAGAGAAACGACATGCCAAGATAGAAGAACATGTGCCTCTCTAATCCCGCGAGCAAAGATCAAGGGGCTCATCTGACGCTCCTTGCATGTAAAGGGGCTCCTTCTGTAGCCGCCGCCACACAACCTCACGAGCCACGACTCCTTCTGAGCGAATCCAACTCCAAAACAATGCCCTCAAGAGGGGATATGACGCCAAGTAGCGCCATCATCGTCCCATCCGGAGACCGGGTGTGGGGTTTCCCCCGGAGCTGTCAGGATGGGCAGGTGAGAGCTGCTATATCGATGCCTTCAACAAGGGAACGACACCCGTAGGTGCCGCCATCGACTGCTTCGGACATAGCCGGAGCACGGCTTTCACCGGCAGCCTCACCCACACCAACTCGACTAGGAGCCGCTCAGCCACCATGTGTGTATCCACGGCCATCAACCGCGCAACACGCCACCCCGCTACCCCCGCCTTCACGGCCGACCACATCTCCTCGGCCAGCCAAAGTGTTGCTGGCACTTCTTCCTCCGGTCTTCCTGCAATGGACGGAAGGATGCAACACCGCGAGGGTGCCATTCGTCTCCCGCCGCAGAAGCCTTTCGACGGAACTGCCTCTTGGCCCCGCTGGCACGCATAGCCTGGCGCGCTACCCCATTCGCAGTACTTCCTCTTCCCTACAGCTTGCAGGAGGATGCAACACCACACCGTGCCATTCATCTCCCGCACCTGCAGGCCTGAGCAAGCAAGAGGCGTGCCGCGGCTGCCGTCCTCTGGATCAGACGACCCAGATCAAGCCCTTGCCACCGACAACATGGGCATGCCAATGCACCAGATGCCATGAACACCTGCCTCTCCTTCGCGTCCTTCACCTCCAGCTCAGGTCGGCACCTTCACTGTCGCAGCGACAGTAGCCACCGCCGCGAGCAGCCGCAGGAGGCCACCGAGCAGCCATCATGCGCACGGCGGCCGCGGCCCGCTGGGCCCAGATCGGGCCCGGGACAGGCCCCCGCCGCCGCCACTCCCATCCAGCTCCGCCGTTGGACCACTGCGCACCTTCTCCGCCGCCTCCCTCTGCACAGCATCTCCACCGCTGCTCCGCCAAACGCCGCGCCGCCGGCGACCTCCGCAGCCCTGCGAGACGGTCCACCTCCAAACCGAAGCGCTGGGAGGCGAGAGGCACTAGAGCCCCGCCGCCCCCTTCACCGGCGCCGCCCGGCTTTGCCCGGCGGCGGCCTCGGGAGGCGACGAGGGGAGAGAGCAGGGGATGGGGGGTGGCGGCGGGGGGGGGGGGATTAGGGTTTGGCTCCCCGGTCGCCCGGAGGAGGCGACGCGAGGAGCGGTCCGTGAAAGAGAAGAATTCTGTGTCCGGCGGGGAGCTTGTCCCGGGCTTGTGATAGCAATCGCGATCGATGAGGCAGGCATTAATTTGGTGTTATTAATTCCAGCAAGTTGGAACCTAACGTGTCGTAGGCCTGCCGGTCTGCTAGAGAGGATCGTTTCTAATCAGTACTTGGAGCTGCTAGTGTGATTAGCGTAATATATACTGGTGCTTTTAGTTCCAGGAAAGGAAGCTGGCGGGTGTCGTGCCTAAACGGACTCGACGTCCATGATATGTAGCAAACTTGAGGTATTGCAGCAATAATTCGGCCGCCGGTCCGTTGTAGCAGTCTAAACTTTATCTCATATACTCCCTCTGTTTAGAAATATAAGATGTTTTAGCTTTGTGAAGTGAGTGTATCTAGACATCTTTTAGTGTATAGATTCGAGCGAATATATACACTAAAAGATATCTAGATACACTTGCTTCACAAAACTAAAACATCTTATATTTCCAAACGGAGGGAGTACTCCCGTAGCGACCGGCTGCCGTCGGCACGTTGCAGGTTGTCGTCTCGTCAATTGGTACGGCGTCGGCGGGGAGCTTTTTTTTTTTGAATGTTAGCAGGAGAGCTGCTAAATTCATTGATTAGAAAGAAGATGGACTGCTCGGTTTATTAAGGAAAACCGGGCGAAAACCCTAACAACGGCAAAGCCACACCTAGAGCACCAAAGACATACAAGAACGCCGGAAGGCGGAACACACGACACACACAGCCGGGCACCCGAGCAACTCCGCTACCTAAGTGCACACCGAAAACCGCCGCGTCGAACTGATCAACCATGAGCATTTGCTCCAACCTCAACAACATCAGAGAGAAACGACATGCCAAGATAGAAGAACATGTGCCTCTCTAATCCCGCGAGCAAAGATCAAGGGGCTCATCTGACGCTCCTTGCATGTAAAGGGGCTCCTTCTGTAGCCGCCGCCACACAACCTCACGAGCCACGACTCCTTCTGAGCGAATCCAACTCCAAAACAATGCCCTCAAGAGGGGATATGACGCCAAGTAGCGCCATCATCGTCCCATCCGGAGACCGGGTGTGGGGTTTCCCCCGGAGCTGTCAGGATGGGCAGGTGAGAGCTGCTATATCGATGCCTTCAACAAGGGAACGACACCCGTAGGTGCCGCCATCGACTGCTTCGGACATAGCCGGAGCACGGCTTTCACCGGCAGCCTCACCCACACCAACTCGACTAGGAGCCGCTCAGCCACCATGTGTGTATCCACGGCCATCAACCGCGCAACACGCCACCCCGCTACCCCCGCCTTCACGGCCGACCACATCTCCTCGGCCAGCCAAAGTGTTGCTGGCACTTCTTCCTCCGGTCTTCCTGCAATGGACGGAAGGATGCAACACCGCGAGGGTGCCATTCGTCTCCCGCCGCAGAAGCCTTTCGACGGAACTGCCTCTTGGCCCCGCTGGCACGCATAGCCTGGCGCGCTACCCCATTCGCAGTACTTCCTCTTCCCTACAGCTTGCAGGAGGATGCAACACCACACCGTGCCATTCATCTCCCGCACCTGCAGGCCTGAGCAAGCAAGAGGCGTGCCGCGGCTGCCGTCCTCTGGATCAGACGACCCAGATCAAGCCCTTGCCACCGACAACATGGGCATGCCAATGCACCAGATGCCATGAACACCTGCCTCTCCTTCGCGTCCTTCACCTCCAGCTCAGGTCGGCACCTTCACTGTCGCAGCGACAGTAGCCACCGCCGCAAGCAGCCGCAGGAGGCCACCGAGCAGCCATCATGCGCACGGCGGCCGCGGCCCGCTGGGCCCAGATCGGGCCCGGGACAGGCCCCCGCCGCCGCCACTCCCATCCAGCTCCGCCGTTGGACCACTGCGCACCTTCTCCGCCGCCTCCCTCTGCACAGCATCTCCACCGCTGCTCCGCCAAACGCCGCGCCGCCGGCGACCTCCGCAGCCCTGCGAGACGGTCCACCTCCAAACCGAAGCGCTGGGAGGCGAGAGGCACTAGAGCCCCGCCGCCCCCTTCACCGGCGCCGCCCGGCTTTGCCCGGCGGCGGCCTCGGGAGGCGACGAGGGGAGAGAGCAGGGGATGGGGGGTGGCGGCGGGGGGGGGGGGGGATTAGGGTTTGGCTCCCCGGTCGCCCGGAGGAGGCGACGCGAGGAGCGGTCCGTGAAAGAGAAGAATTCTGTGTCCGGCGGGGAGCTTGTCCCGGGCTTGTGATAGCAATCGCGATCGATGAGGCAGGCATTAATTTGGTGTTATTAATTCCAGCAAGTTGGAACCTAACGTGTCGTAGGCCTGCCGGTCTGCTAGAGAGGATCGTTTCTAATCAGTACTTGGAGCTGCTAGTGTGATTAGCGTAATATATACTGGTGCTTTTAGTTCCAGGAAAGGAAGCTGGCGGGTGTCGTGCCTAAACCTGACTGCTATAGATCCGTTTCGTTTTCTTTCTTCTTCTAGTCGGGACAGCTCGTGCGGTTAGCGTCACTTTTTCATCTAGATCTGAACCGCTCCTTATTGCTGCTTAATCTGAGCCGTTGATTGTTAGTTGTTTTAATAATATAATAGATAGATGACACTGCCTGCCACTTTCGCTTAAGGGCATGAGCTATAGAAGCAGTAGCATACACCTGCCTCATGAATCTACATTCCGATAAAGAGTAAAGATTTAGTGTACATGGGTATCAGTGATCTCGTTTTTTTTAAAAAAAAATTGAAAATCATATTTCTGAGTTTTAATTTTTTTAAAAAAAAAATCGTATGTAGCCAACTATTTATCCCACCAACACGCCAAAAATCTTGTTCAAATACTTTGTAGTTTGGGCAACACAAAAACGATAAACGTCTAAATCTGAGTATGTATATTTCAAATCTACAAATTTTATCAAATTTTGTTATTTTTATGTAGCCCACAATACAGATAATTTCATAATGAAATTTTGCATATTTATAGGTTACATCATTGACATAGTCCTTATTTATTTTATAATTTTTTGAAACTTAAAACTGTGATTTTAAATTTTGTACTATGGAGGGAGCATTGATGCGAGTGGGTGCCAAAAGCACTTTTCGATGAATCCATGATGTCTACGCACGCGTATGTTCTTGTAGACAGTGTTGGGCCTCCAAATATAGAGGTTTGTAGAGCAGCAGCAAGTTTCCCTTAAGTGGATCATCCAAGGTTTATCGAACTCAGGGAGGAAGAGGTCAAAGCTATCCCTCTCAAGCAACCCTGCGATTACGATACAGAAAGTCTCTTGTGTCCCCAACACACTCAATACACTTGTCAGATGTATAGGTGCACTAGTTCGGCGAAGAGATAGTGAAATACAAGTAGTAGTGATAATTATGAGTAGTAAATGTAATCTGAAATAAGTATCGCTGCGAGCAAATATGAAACAAAACTGAAAAGAAACAGTGTGCAATGCTTGGAAACAAGGCCTAGGGATCATACTTTCACTAGTGGACACACTCTCAACAAATATAACATAATTGAACCAATAGATACTATCATCAATATGCAACACAAAACAATTCTCCAATGGAAAACGAACACTAATCATGCGTAGGGCTACGAAGCACTCCTCAAAGTCCGTATGTACCAAAACTAGATTGTTCCACACTATCACCGTGAACGCACTAGATGGTTCCAACAAACACCAACAATTCATAGAGACATTAACCAAAAAGACACACATAATGAGCACACTACTCACCTTCCCATTACGATAAGAAGTGTCTCCGGAGTTTACAATAATAAAGCACGGGAGTAGCATAATATCTGAATAATAACATCTACCAATTCAACTAGATACAAAGCTCACGATCACATAAAGATCACATCATGGGAGAGAGAGGTGAACCACATAGCTACCGGTAGAGTCCTCAGCCCCGGGAGAGAACTACTCTCTCCTCATCATATGAGACAGCAAGGTTTATGGAGATGGCGGTGAGATCGATGGAGACGGCGGAGACGGCGATGGAGACCGATGGAGATGGCTCCGGGGGCACTTCCCCGTCCCGGCAGGGTGCTGGAACAGAGACTTCTGTCCCCCGAAATTTGTCTTCGACGGCGGCGGTGCTGCGGAACTGTTCTGGGAAAAACACCGATTGATTTAGGGTTTTCCATCGGGAGGATTTTTATAGGCGAAGGGGCGTCGTCAGGAGGCGACCAGGGTGGTCTCACCACAGGGGGGCGCGGCCAGGGGCTGGGCCGCGCCCCCTCATGGTGAGGCTGGCCCCTGCCCCCCCCTCTGACTCTCTTTCGGTCCTCGGTCCTCTTCCGGGAAAAATAGGAGTCCTGGAACTTGTTTCGTCCAATTCCGATAATATTTCCTGTGTAGCTTTTCTGAAACACAAAAACAGCAGAAAACAGGAAACTGACACAATGGCATCTTGTTAGTAGGTTAGTTCTGGAAGTCGCATAAAAACGCCACGAAGTGTAACGAAACACAAGGCAAATGGTGTAAAAATAAGCATGGAGCATCAAAAATTATAGATATGTTTGAGACGTATCAGCATCCCCAAGCTTAACTCCTACTCGTCCTCGAGTAGGTAAGTGATATCAAAAGAATAATTTTTTAGGTGACATGCACCATCACAATTTGATCAATGAGGTAGAGCATTAAGTGCTGAGATCAAAGAACTTAAAACATGGGCATGAAAGATATGATCTTGATAGAAGAAACTTAGCAACCATGTTATAACATGAAAAAGAACACAAACGAAAGATCATGAAAATAAAACAATGAAAGTCAAACGTGTGTTCAAATCATATGGAAAAACATACAAATGGTTTTCAGCTTGTCCTTCATGAGAGAGCAAAACATAAATGCATAAGGGCGACTAGATACAAATAATTTAAGAACAAGTAAAACCAACATCATGAATCAATCAATGAAACTTTGGGACAATGCACATTATACTCAGAATGACAACTATGCTCTCTTAACGGTGCATAAAGATAGAAGGTGGTGACTCAACATAAAAGTCAAAGAAAGGCCCTTCGCGGAGGGAAGCAGTGATTACAAGTTTTATAAAACTTTAAAAATTATGGTACTTACCGGCTTTGAGCTCTCATTGCCCCCATCATAAGCATCTTGAATGGTTAAAGTTAATGCGAGTACACTTATGATGCATATGCTTGACAAATCATAAGTTGAAAATCTTGTGTCCCGTGAAGTACGAATACCCAAACCTTATGCTACTTAGTCCCAAGCAAGCTCTTGTCATTGTAAGTATACACGTATCATTGAGAACCGCAAACGGGTACTGACAAGGGTATAGTTAATAGAGCCCGTTAGTTGAGTACCCCTGAGGCCCGTTGAGCTAGGCCCAATTGTAATGATAGTCGAATATGAGTTCCTACCGTATGTCGATATTGTAATCTGTATCGTACCCTACCCGATCCTCGAGACCTGGCCACCTATATATAGGGGCCAGGAGGGGACGGTGGAGGGCAGATTGAAAGCAAGCCAGGTTAAACACCCAAGTTTACTTTCGGCACACACCTATTTCGACTAACTTTACCTTCGAGTTCATCTGACGCCCTATCCCCCCGATCCTAAGTCCTTCATCTAGGACATTTGTCGAGTTAACCCCTCGTCAATTGGCGCCGACCGTGGGGACTCTGGGCGTTGGAATCATGAATTCGACAGCTTTTTCGCTTCTAGCCAACAGCAGTTCAAAACTCGACGGAACTCAAGAGATGGAGTTAACCATTGGAAGTTTGAGCATCATCGTCGGGCCATCGGGTTCGTCTCGCCTCTCGGATTCGACGAAACCAGATCCGCCGGCAAACGAGCCTGAAGCAGAGGAAACATTGGAATCATCAGAAGGCTCTTCCAGTGAGGTAAACTCACCGGTCAGCTTAGAAAAAGTATCAATCACAAAAGGCGACAAAATTCGGGAAAATTTCGACTCAGAAGAGAAAGCGTGTCAAACGCACAACAACGGAAAGGACTTCGCCGTGGAAAGCAGCGGCGTCTCCAAAGTACATCAGCTATGCGTCATTATCACTGAAGCAGAAGAAGGAAACAATAGCGAAGGAAGTAAAAAGGTCGACAGGCAAGTCGACAAAATGAAAGATCACAACAAAAAGGAAAAGGAGAAGGTCCATGTCTCGGCTGGTGAATGGAGAATGATCAAATCAGCTATTAATCATGGTACAGAAGTACCCGAAGGATCGAGAAGAGAAGTTCTAATGGGTTATCAGTATGCATTGTACCAACGCAGGAAGAAACTAAGGGAGGAAAGAAACATGATTTTTCAAGACAACAACAGTATATCAAGGGAAGAATACTGGGAAGACTATAGTGAAGATTCAGAATACAGCAGAGAAAGGCGCGGAGACCCAAAACACAACAGAGGGGCGACGGCACGCGACAGAGAGGAAAGGTACTCAAGGAGTCCTACCCCGCATCTAGAAGAGGAGGAAGACGACTTCATACAAAAAACGCCAGAGGCAGCATTAGTAGCAGCGCAAACGTGGGGACCCACGAGAAGATATGCATCAAGACCAGAACCTGGGGACCCACGAGAAGATATGCATCAAGCAGCAATACGAAGCCTCGGAATAGTAGAAGGAAAGATCAGGGAACATGGTCCAAAGATGAAGTCGACAAATTCCAAGGGAAGTCAAAAGGAAAAGCTCAGATACAATTTCACAGATGACGAGCATAGCGAATCATCAGAAGAGAAAAAGCGACAGAAAAGGAAGGAAGACGCAAGAAGTATAATAGCACAAGCTCGAGTAAATAAATCGCGTCATGCTTGGAGGGAAGAGAATTACGAGGACGACGATAAAGATATGGGTGCGTTGTGCTTTACCCGTAGGGTTCGCAAAACGCGGGTACCCAAAGGATTCAAATTACCACACGACCAGAATAAGTATGACGGGTCGCAAGAACCTACCTTATGGCTGTCAGATTATCTGCAGGCAGTACAGATATTAGGGGGAACAAAGACGACTGCAATGCAAAGTTTGCAATTGCACCTCACCGGCGCCGCACGGTCCTGGTTAAATACCCTACCCGACGAATCCATTGGAAGTTGGGGGGAACTCGAAAGTCAATTCACAAGAAATTTCTGTGCCACCTACAAGCGCCCAGCATCACTGGAGGAAGTTAAAGCATGTGTGCAAAGGAAAGGCGAAGCGCTACATTCTTATATACAACGCTGGAGTATAATCAAAAACTCAGCGGAGGAAGTCTCCGACGAACGAGCAATAGACGTCTTTTCAGAAGGACTTCGTCGCTCAGATCTTGTGGAAGAAATAGGAAGAACAAGACCTACAACAGTAGCCGAGCTAATGGAACAAGCCAACAAATTCGCCGATGGAGAGGACGCGTATAACAACAAAAGAGGACGTTCGCCAGAAGTCGACAGAATAAGTAGACAGAGGAGACGACATCGCAGCAGGGATAACCATAGAGGGCGAAATCAGGTAGCCGCGGGTTACGTACTAGAAGAGGAGGAAGGACATGAAAGTAGGAGGTTTCAGGCAAAAGGAGTAGAAAAATCGAGGTACTCCGGTCCTTCGGCCGAGGATGTGCTATGCGGACCTTGTCGAATCCACTATGCGTATCTCGACGGGAAAAGGGTCTCAAATCACCAGATGAAGGATTGCAGAACATTCCTAAGGTTGCAAAGCGCCATGGGCGCAAGCCAAGAAGGGAGGCAAGGAGAAAGGCACAGAAATCAAGGATATCAAATGCAAAGGCCAGCAAGACACCTAGAGTCAAAAGTATATATATCAGCCATGATTCAACCGGTGCCCAAGTCAAAGAAAGAGCGAAAGAGCATATCCAGGCAAGTAAACCTAGCAATATCATCACCGCCAGCTACCACAGAGTACCTACGATGGTCGGAACAACCAGTCAAGTTCAGTAGAGCAGACCACCCAAGGAAAATTCCCAGGCCAGGCCACTCGCCTATGGTCTTAAAGGCGCAAATAGGAGGGTACGACATCGGAAGAGTGTTCATGGATGCAGGGAGTGGCATAAACTTAATATATGCTAGAACCCTAAAGGCAATGTGCATCTCGCCGACGAGTTTGAAGCCAACAGATTGCTCTTTCCACGGAATAGTACCAGGAGCCGCAAACTACCCTTTGGGAAGGATAGAACTCGATGTCTGTTTTGGCAGTAGTGAAAATTATAGAAGAGAGAAGCTGGAGTTTGAAGTTATGGACTGGCCGTCGCAATATCATGCAATCCTGGGGCGTCCAGCATTTGCAAAATTCATGGCAGTGCCACACTACGCGTATCTGACATTGAAAATTCCAGGGCCCAAAGGAACAATTACAGTACAAGGGAGCTTTGAAGTAGCCAACACGTGCGACAGAGAATTCAACAGGATGGCGCAAACCTTCGGCATGACAGCAGAATATGAAAGGTTAAAAGGAGAAACGGATCATAATGTGCTACCCGACGTTGGACGATCCCTGCCAGATCAGGCTTTCGACACAACGCAGGACTCGAAGAAAATTCAGGTCCATCCCACAGATCCAAGCAAGACGACATCAATTGCGGTGAACTTGGATCCCGCATAGGAAGGCGCGCTCGTCGAGTTCCTCCGTGAGCGCTGGGAAATCTTCGCCTGGTGTCCATCAGACATGCCAGGGGTTCCCAGGGAACTCGTCGAGCACGCACTAAATGTAGATCCCAAGGCAAAGCCAGTCAAGCAACCATTGAGGCGATTTGATGAACCTAAAAGGAAGGCGATAGCGTCAGAACTGCACAGGTTAGAAAATGCCGGATTTATCAGAGAAATCAAAACTTCGAGTTGGGTATCGAACCCAGTTATAGTACCCAATAAGAACACAGACGTATAAAGAGTATGTGTCGACTACACATCTCTCAATAAGCATTGTCCAAAGGATCCCTTCCCTTTACCCCGCATCGATCAAATAATCGATTCAACAGCGGGATGCGCAAGGCTTTCCTTTTTGGACGCATACTCTGGCTACAACCAAATCAAACTAAAGTAAGAAGACGAAGAAAAAACGGCCTTCATCACACCGTATGGGGTGTTTTGCTACCAAGTGATGCCGTTCGGCCTAAAAAATGCAGGAGCAACTTATCAAAGGATGATGCAAAGCTGCCTCGGGAGCCAAATAGGGCGCAACATACAAGTCTACATTGATGATGTAGTCATCACCACAAGAGAGGAGAAATCTCTAATAAGCGACTTGGCAGAAAACTTCGACAACCTGAGCAGGTATAAGCTTAAGCTTAACCCGACAAAGTGCTCTTTCGGCGTCTCAGCAGGACAACTTTTAGGGTTCCTGGTATCAGCACGAGGAATAGAGGCGAACCTAGAGAAGATTCAAGCAATTTTGACAATGGGGAAACCCACGAAACTACACGACGTACAGAAACTTGCAGGACGCGTCGCGGCACTAAGTCGCTTCGTTGCTCGACTAGGGGAGAAGGCACTTCCTTTTTATGCACTCATGAAGAAGTCAGACGATAAATTCGAGTGGACAGAAGAAGCAGACGCAGCGTTTGCACAGTTGAAAAAAGTGCTTTCCACGCCACCAGTGCTGGTCGCACCAAAAGAAAAAGAACCACTGCTATTGTACATCGCCGCAACCCATCAGGTGGTGAGTACAGTATTAGTAGTCGAAAGAAGTGAGGAAGGAAAAGCCCATGGCGTTCAGAGGCCAGTATATTTCATTAGTGAAGTGTTGTCTCCAACAAAGCAAAGGTACCCGCACTATCAGAAGTTAGCATACAGTGTCTTCACAACAGCATGAAAACTACGACAATACTTTGCGGTGCACCCAATTATAGTGGTGAATGAGGCGCCACTATCGAACATATTGAATAATCCCTCAGCAACAGGACGTGTCTCTTTGTGGGGAATCGAGTTATCTCCCATGGACATCACGTACGAGAAAAGGAAGGCCATCAAGTCGCAAATTTTGCCAAATTTTACGGCAGAGTGGCTGGAGCTGCAGAGCACAGGACCACCAGATTTATCTAGTGTTTGGACAATATACTTCGATGGCTCTAAAAGATTCCAAGGCGCAGGCGCAGGAGTAGTGTTGATATCACCTCATGGCGACAAATTGAAGTACGTCCTGAGGATGAGCTTTCCACAGGCTTCTAACAATGAAGCAGAGTATGAGGCTTTGTTGCATGGAATGAAGATGGCTAAAGCATGTGGAGCAACTCGCCTAAAAATATTCAGAGATTCTAACCTTGTCGTCCAGCAAGTTATGAACAGATGTGACACAATCAATGACAACATGCTGGCCTACAAAAATTTGTACCATTATCTCGAAGGAACGTTCGATGGATGCGAAGTCTCGCACGTAAGCAGGAACAGCAATGAAGAAGCCGACAATTTAGCAAATATCGGGTCACAGTGTTTACCTGTGCCATCTGGAGTATTTTGGAAGGAAATAGTAGAAAGATCAATAAAAAGTGGAAAAAGCTCGACTACTACAGGAGGCTCGGGGGCTACATTAGAGCCAGAGGAGGTCATGATGATAGAAGAAACATGGATGCAGCCATATCTTGCATACATGATAAATAAAAAATTACCAGAAGATGCAGTGGAGGCCAAGAAGATAACTCAAAGATCGAAAGCGTTTGTCGTGTTACAGGGGAAATTGTACAAGAAAAGTATTACTGGCGTTTTGCAGCGTTGCGTAACGCCCCAAGAAGGACAAAAAATACTACAAGACATACATGGTGGAGTATGCGGCCATCATGCTAGCAGCAGAGCAATAGCAGCAAAAGCTCTCCGAGCAGGATTCTATTGGCTAACAGCCATCGAGGACGCAAAAGATATAGTTCAACAGTGTGAAGCATGTCAAAGGTTTGCATCTAGACCGCACGCACCAGCAGCGGAACTACAAACAATACCATTATCTTGGCCTTTTGCACAATGGGGCCTCGATATGGTGGGAAAGTTGCACAAATCCTGGCCAGGAGGGCATGTCTACATGCTAGTGGCCGTTGATAAATTCACCAAATGGGTGGAAGCGGCCCCGGTGACAACTCAAGATTCTACAGCAGCAATCAACTTCATCAAGTCCATAATTTTTCGTTTTGGGGTGCCACACAGCATCATCACAGACAACGGGACGAATTTCACTTCAAAGGAATTCAAGAGTTACTGTGAAGGATTAGGAATCAAGCTAAAATTCGCATCGGTGGCGCACCCGAAGACAAACGGGCAAGTCGAAAAAGCTAATGGCCTGATATGTAGTGGGATAAAAAAGAGGCTCTTAGCACCTCTCGAGAAAGCCAAGAGCGCTTGGGTAGAAGAATTGCCCTCCGTTCTTTGGAGTCTAAGAACTACGCCTAATGCAGCAACTCAAGAAACTCCTTTCTTCTTGGTTCATGGCGCAGAAGCCGTGCTTCCAGTCGAGGTTACACACGAGGCTCCAAGAGTGACAGCATATGACGAGACAACATCAACAGAAGCATTGCAGGATGATGTCGATGCACTAGATGAAGCAAGAGATAAAGCATTAGAAAGGGCTACGCAGTATCAACAGAGTCTACGAAACTACCACAGTAGTCGAGTTCGTCCACGATCCTTCGTGGTGGGAGACCTAGTTTTGCGACTCAGGCAAGATAGCCATGGCAAATTGGAGTCCCCTTGGGTGGGACCTTACATCGTCACCGAAGTAATACCAGGAGGAGCATATCGACTACAAGACAAGAAGACTGGAAAGGACGAGAGCAACTCGTGCGACCCGAGGGTTAAAGCCCCCGAGGCGAAGAAGTAGAGATATTTGTACAATTTTGTTGAGTTCAACCCCAAAGAACCCGACCTGTGGCCTCATGTTCTGGGTTCAGAAGGTTACCTCAAATTTGCAGATAACACTATTTTTATCCTACGCGTAGAAATGCCGTAGCTGCTCTGCATTCCACGGGTTGCTCTCGTCCTTTCCAGTCTTCTTGTCTTGTAGTCGATATGCTCCTCCTGGTATTACTTCGGTGACGATGTAAGGTCCCACCCAAGGGGACTCCAATTTGCCATGGCTATCTTGCCTGAGTCGCAAAACTAGGTCTCCCACCACGAAGGATCGTGGACGAACTCGACTACTGTGGTAGTTTCGTAGACTCTGTTGATACTGCGTAGCCATTTCTAATGCTTTATCTCTTGCTTCATCTAGTGCATCGACATCATCCTGCAATGCTTCTGTTGATGTTGTCTCGTCATATGCTGTCACTCTTGGAGCCTCGTGTGTAACCTCGACTGGAAGCACGGCTTCTGCGCCATGAACCAAGAAGAAAGGAGTTTCTTGAGTTGCTGCATTAGGCGTAGTTCTTAGACTCCAAAGAACGGAGGGCAATTCTTCTACCCAAGCGCTCTTGGCTTTCTCGAGAGGTGCTAAGAGCCTCTTTTTTATCCCACTACATATCAGGCCATTAGCTTTTTCGACTTGCCCGTTTGTCTTCGGGTGCGCCACCGATGCGAATTTTAGCTTGATTCCTAATCCTTCACAGTAACTCTTGAATTCCTTTGAAGTGAAATTCGTCCCGTTGTCTGTGATGATGCTGTGTGGCACCCCAAAACGAAAAATTATGGACTTGATGAAGTTGATTGCTGCTGTAGAATCTTGAGTTGTCACCGGGGCCGCTTCCACCCATTTGGTGAATTTATCAACGGCCACTAGCATGTAGACATGCCCTCCTGGCCAGGATTTGTGCAACTTTCCCACCATATCGAGGCCCCATTGTGCAAAAGGCCAAGATAATGGTATTGTTTGCAGTTCCGCTGCTGGTGCGTGCGGTCTAGATGCAAACCTTTGACATGCTTCACACTGTCGAACTATATCTTTTGCGTCCTCGATGGCTGTTAGCCAATAGAATCCTGCTCGGAGAGCTTTTGCTGCTATTGCTCTGCTGCTAGCATGATGGCCGCATACTCCACCATGTATGTCTTGTAGTATTTTTTGTCCTTCTTGGGGCGTTACGCAACGCTGCAAAACGCCAGTAATACTTTTCTTGTACAATTTCCCCTGTAACACGACAAACGCTTTCGATCTTTGAGTTATCTTCTTGGCCTCCACTGCATCTTCTGGTAATTTTTTATTTATCATGTATGCAAGATATGGCTGCATCCATGTTTCTTCTATCATCATGACCTCCTCTGGCTCTAATGTAGCCCCCGAGCCTCCTGTAGTAGTCGAGCTTTTTCCACTTTTTATTGATCTTTCTACTATTTCCTCCCAAAATACTCCAGATGGCACAGGTAAACACTGTGACCCGATATTTGCTAAATTGTCGGCTTCTTCATTGTTGTTCCTGCTTACGTGCGAGACTTCGCATCCATCGAACGTTCCTTCGAGATAATGGTACAAATTTTTGTAGGCCAGCATGTTGTCATTGATTGTGTCACATCTGTTCATAACTTGCTGGACGACAAGGTTAGAATCTCCGAATATTTTTAGGCGAGTTGCTCCACATGCTTTAGCCATCTTCATTCCATGCAACAAAGCCTCATACTCTGCTTCATTGTTAGAAGCCTGTGGAAAGCTCATCCTCAGGACGTACTTCAATTTGTCGCCATGAGGTGATATCAACACTACTCCTGCGCCTGCGCCTTGGAATCTTTTAGAGCCATTGAAGTACATTGTCCAAACACTAGATAAATCTGGTGGTCCTGTGCTCTGCAGCTCCAGCCACTCTGCCGTAAAATCTGGCAAAATTTGCGACTTGATGGCCTTCCTTTTCTCGTACGTGATGTCCATGGGAGATAACTCGATTCCCCACAAAGAGACACGTCCTGTTGCTGAGGGATTATTCAATATGTTCGACAGTGGCGCCTCATTCACCACTATAATTGGGTGCACCGCAAAGTATTGTCGTAGTTTTCATGCTGTTGTGAAGACACTGTATGCTAACTTCTGATAGTGCGGGTACCTTTGCTTTGTTGGAGACAACACTTCACTAATGAAATATACTGGCCTCTGAACGCCATGGGCTTTTCCTTCCTCACTTCTTTCGACTACTAATACTGTACTCACCACCTGATGGGTTGCGGCGATGTACAATAGCAGTGGTTCTTTTTCTTTTGGTGCGACCAGCACTGGTGGCGTGGAAAACACTTTTTTCAACTGTGCAAACGCTGCGTCTGCTTCTTCTGTCCACTCGAATTTATCGTCTGACTTCTTCATGAGTGCATAAAAAGGAAGTGCCTTCTCCCCTAGTCGAGCAACGAAGCGACTTAGTGCCGCGACGCGTCCTGCAAGTTTCTGTACGTCGTGTAGTTTCGTGGGTTTCCCCATTGTCAAAATTGCTTGAATCTTCTCTGGGTTTGCCTCTATTCCTCGTGCTGATACCAGGAACCCTGCTCAGGTTGTCGAAGGTTTCTGCCAAGTCGCTTATTAGAGATTTCTCCTCTCTTGTGGTGATGACTACATCATCAATGTAGACTTGTATGTTGCGCCCTATTTGGCTCCCGAGGCAGCTTTGCATCATCCTTTGATAAGTTGCTCCTGCATTTTTTAGGCCGAACGGCATCACTTGGTAGCAAAACACCCCATACGGTGTGATGAAGGCCGTTTTTTCTTCGTCTTCTTTCTTCAGTTTGATTTGGTTGTAGCCAGAGTATGCGTCCAAAAAGGAAAGCCTTGCGCATCCCGCTGTTGAATCGATTATTTGATCGATGCGGGGTAAAGGGAAGGGATCCTTTGGACAATGCTTATTGAGAGATGTGTAGTCGACACATAGTCTTTGTACGTCTGTGTTCTTCTTGGGTACTATAACTGGGTTCGATACCCAACTCGAAGTTTTGATTTCTCTGATAAATCCGGCATTTTCTAACCTGTGCAGTTCTGACGCTATCGCCTTCCTTTTAGGTTCATCAAATCGCCTCAATGGTTGCTTGACTGGCTTTGCCTTGGGATCTACATTTAGTGCGTGCTCGACGAGTTCCCTGGGAACCCCTGGCATGTCTGATGGACACCAGGCGAAGATTTCCCAGCGCTCACGGAGGAACTCGACCAGTGCGCCTTCCTATGCGGGATCCAAGTTCACCGCAATTGATGTCGTCTTGCTTGGATCTGTGGGATGGACCTGAATTTTCTTCGAGTCCTGCGTTGTGTCGAAAGCCTGATCTGGCAGGGATCGTCCAACGTCGGGTAGCACATTATGATCCGTTTCTCCTTTTAACCTTTCATATTCTGCTGTCATGCCGAAGGTTTGCGCCATCCTGTTGAATTCTCTGTCGCACATGTTGGCTACTTCAAAGCTCCCTTGTACTGTAATTGTTCCTTTGGGCCCTGGAATTTTCAATGTCAGATACGCGTAGTGTGGCACTGCCATGAATTTTGCAAATGCTGGACGCCCCAGGATTGCATGATATTGCGACGGCCAGTCCATAACTTCAAACTCCAGCTTCTCTCTTCTATAATTTTCACTACTGCCAAAACAGACATCGAGTTCTATCCTTCCCAAAGGGTAGTTTGCGGCTCTTGGTACTATTCCGTGGAAAGAGCAATCTGTTGGCTTCAAACTCGTCGGCGAGATGCACATTGCCTTTAGGGTTCTAGCATATATTAAGTTTATGCCACTCCCTGCATCCATGAACACTCTTCCGATGTCGTACCCTCCTATTTGCGCCTTTAAGACCATAGGCGAGTGGCCTGGCCTGGGAATTTTCCTTGGGTGGTCTGCTCTACTGAACTTGACTGGTTGTTCCGACCATCGTAGGTACTCTGTGGTAGCTGGCGGTGATGATATTGCTAGGTTTACTTGCCTGGATATGCTCTTTCGCTCTTTCTTTGACTTGGGCACCGGTTGAATCATGGCTGATATATATACTTTTGACTCTAGGTGTCTTGCTGGCCTTTGCATTTGATATCCTTGATTTCTGTGCCTTTCTCCTTGCCTCCCTTCTTGGCTTGCGCCCATGGCGCTTTGCAACCTTAGGAATGTTCTGCAATCCTTCATCTGGTGATTTGAGACCCTTTTCCCGTCGAGATACGCGTAGTGGATTCGACAAGGTCCGGAGTACCTCGATTTTTCTACTCCTTTTGCCTGAAACCTCCTACTTTCATGTCCTTCCTCCTCTTCTAGTACGTAACCCGTGGCTACCTGATTTCGCCCTCTATGGTTATCCCTGCTGCGGTGTCGTCTCCTCTGTCTACTTATTCTGTCAACTTCTGGCGAACGTCCTCTTTTGTTGTTATACACGTCCTCTCCATTGGCGAATTTGTTGGCTTGTTGCATTAGCTCGGCTAGTGTCATAGGTCTTGTTCTTCCTATTTGTTCCACAAGATCTGAGCGACGAAGTCCTTCTGAAAAGGCGTCTATTGCTCGTTCGTCGGAGACTTCCTCCGCTGAGTTTTTGATTATACTCCAGCGTTGTATATAAGAACATAGCGCTTCGCCTTTCCTCTACACACATGCTTTAACTTCCTCCAGTGATGCTGGGCGCTTGTAGGTGGAACGGAAATTTCTTGTGAATTGACTTTCGAGTTCCCCCCCCCCCAACTTCCAATGGATTCGTCGGGTAGGGTATTTAACCAGGACCGTGCGGCGCCGGTGAGGTGCAATTGCAAACTTTGCATTGCAGTCGCCTTTGTTCCCCCTAATATCTGTACTGCCTGTAGATAATCTGACAGCCATAAGGTAGGTTCTTGCGACCCATCATACTTATTCTGGTCATGTGGTAATTTGAATCCTTTGGGTACCCGCGTTTTGCGAACCCTACGGGTAAAGCACAACGCACCCATATCTTTATCGTCGTCCTCGTAATTCTCTTCCCTCCAAGCATGTCGCGATTTATTTACTCGAGCTTGTGCTATTATACTTCTTGCGTCTTCCTTCCTTTTATGTCACTTTTTCTCTTCTGATGATTCGCTATGCTCGTCATCTATGAAATTGTATCTGAGCTTTTCCTTTTGACTTCCCTTGGAATTTGTCGACTTCATCTTTGGACCATGTTCCCTGATCTTTCCTTCTACTATTCTGAGGCTTCGTATTGCTGCTTGATGCATATCTTCTCGTGGGTCCCCAGGTTCTGGTCTTGTAGCTAGTAAATACGCTTGCGCTGCTACTAATGCTGCCTCTGGCGTTTTTTGTATGAAGTCGTCTTCCTCCTCTTCTAGATGCGGGGTAGGACTCCTTGAGTACCTTTCCTCTCTGTCGCGTGCTGTCGCCCCTCTGTTGTGTTTTGGGTCTCCGCGCCTTTCTCTGCTGTATTCTGAATCTTCACTATAGTCTTCCCAGTATTCTTCCCTTGATATACTGTTGTTGTCTTGAAAAATCATGTTTCTTTCCTCCCTTAGTTTCTTCCTGTGTTGGTACAATGCATACTGATAACCCATTAGAACTTCTCTTCTCGATCCTTCGGGTACTTCTGTACCATGATTAATAGCTGATTTGATCATTCTCCATTCACCAGCCGAGACATGGACCTTCTCCTTTTCCTTTTTGTTGTGATCTTTCATTTTGTCGACTTGCCTGTCGACCTTTTTACTTCCTTCGCTATTGTTTCCTTCTTCTGCTTCAGTGATAATGACGCATAGCTGATGTACTTTGGAGACACCGCTGCTTTCCACGGCGAAGTCCTTTCCGTTGTTGTGCGTTTGACACGCTTTCTCTTCTAAGTCGAAATTTTCCCGAATTTTGTCGCCTTTTGTGATTGATACTTTTTCTAAGCTGACCGGTGAGTTTACCTCACTGGAAGAGCCTTCTCATGATTCCAATGTTTCCTCTGCTTCAGGCTCGTTTGCCGGCGGATCTGGTTTCGTTGAATCCGAGAGGCGAGACGAACCCGATGGCCCGACGATGATGCTCAAACTTCCAATGGTTAACTCCATCTCTTGAGTTCCGTCGAGTTTTGAACTGCTGTTGGCTAGAAGCGAAAAAGCCGTCGAATTCATGATTCCAACGCCCAGAGTCCCCACGGTCGGCCCCAATTGACGAGGGGTTAACTCGACAAATGTCCTAGATGAAGGACTTAGGATCGGGGGGATAGGGCGTCGGATGAACTCGAAGGTAAAGTTAGTCGAAATAGGTGTGTGCCGAAAGTAAACTTGGGTGTTTAACCTGGCTTGCTTTCAATCTGCACTCCACCGTCCCCTCCTGGCCCCTATATATAGGTGGCCAGGTCTCGAGGATCGGGTAGGGTACGATACAGATTACAATATCGACATACGGTAGGAACTCGTATTCGACTATCATTACAATTGGGCCTAGCTCAACGGGCCTCAGGGGTACTCAACTAACGGGCTCTATTAACTATACCCTTGTCAGTAAGTGTCCTTAAAAGGTTTATGATACATGATACGTCTCCAACGTATCTATAATTTTTGATACTCCATGCTTGTTTTTACACCATTTGCCTACTGTTTCGTTACACTTCGTGGCACTTTTATGCATTTTCCGGAACTAACCTACTAACAAGTCGCCACAGTGCTAGTTCCCTATTTTTTGCTGTTTTTGTGTTTCAGAAAAGCTACACAGGAAATATTCTCGGAATTTGACGAAACAAGTTCCTAAAGTCTTATTTTTCCCGAAAACTTCCAGAGATCCGAAGAGGAGTCGGAGGGGGGCCACGAGGGCCCCACACACCAGGGCGGCACGGCCCAGCCCCTGGCCGCGCCCCCTATGTGTGAGGTCGCCTCGGTCCACCTCCGACGATGCCCCTTCGCCTATAAAGACCCCCCGACGAAAAAAACCTTAGTACCCGATTAATTTTCCAGAACACATCGCGATCCGCCGCCGCCATCGACCCGAAGATCAGGAGGGTCTAGAAGCTCTTCCCGGCACCCTGCCGGAGAGGGGAATCGCCACCGGAGGTCTTCTTCATCGCCATGCTTGCCTCCGGAGCGATGAGTGAGTAGTCTACGTTGGACTATGGGTCCATAGCAGTAGCTAGATGGTTGTCTCCTCCACCATGTGCTTCATGTTTAGATCTCATGAGCTGCCCTACATGATTGAGATCACCGTTATGTAATTCTACATGTTTGGTTTGTTGGGATCCGATGAATATTGGTGTTATGATTGAGTTGCTATACTGAAATATATCTTATGTTATCTCTATGTTGTTTATGATCTTGCATGCTCTCCGTTGTTAGTAGCTATCTTGGCCGAGTAGTTGCTAGTGACTCCAAGAGGGGGTATTTATGCTCGATAGTGGGTTCATGCCTCTATTTAATCTGGGGGAGTGACAGAAACCTCTAAGGTTGTAGATGTGCTGTTGCTACTAGGGAGAAAACAATATTCATATGCTCGAGGGCATATGATTTGTTTACATTACACACTTTGCTTAATGCAATTATCTGTTGTTCGCAACTTAATACTCATGGGGTGTTCGGATGATATCCCCGTGAGTGGATTATTAGTCATAGATGCAGTTGGATGGCGGTCTATGTATTTTGTTGTAATGCCCAGAGTAAATCGCATAGTGATCTTCTTGACATATCACGTTTATCTTTATTCTATCAATTGCCCAACTGTAATTTATTTACCCAGCATGTGTTATTTATCTTATGGAGAGACACCACTAGTGAACTGTGGATCCCGGTCCTATTTCCATCATATTGCTATCACCTATTTACTTTACTTGCACTGTTTACTTTACTCGCATACTATTATCACTTTCCACTCGATACGCTTATACCCTTTGTTTCAAGCAAACCGGTGAGATTGACAACCTCATCGCAAGTTGGGAACAAAGTATTTGGTTGTGTGTGTGCAGGTTCCACGTTGCAGCTAGCAAAGCAAAGCTTGGACGAGGCGCCCTATAAATTGTCCGAAGCTGTCGCTAAGCCAGTCCGCATCACCTTCAGTCGTATTGTCTGCTCTTCTCCTGATCGACATACCTTGGTTTCTTAACTGAGGGAAAACTTGTTGCTATATTCATCAAAACCTTCTCTTGGGGTTTTCCAACTGGCCGGTCATCAACAAGTTTTCTGGCATCATCATCACCGTGCCATCAACAAGTTTTCTGGCGCCATTGCCGGGGAAGAAGTGGAAGACTTCTGCAAGGGGAGTTTTTCACACACACATCCTTTACTTTGTTTTAAGTTTTGCTTTACTTTATTTTTACTTGCATCATTTTATATCAAAAACCCAAAAAAATTAGAATCCTTGGTAGTTGTTATTTCTTTACTTCTAGTTCATTATGTTGTTCCCTAAGTACGTTTTGGAGGACCTCTCAGTAGGTAGTGGGTCAATTATTGGGAAAGATAACATTGAGGAGTTCTTTAATCACATTAGTATGCATAAAGAAGTTGAGGAAAAATCTTTGGTTGAGCTAGCTCCTAGTATTGAAGTTGCTTCTGCTTATTTAATTCAAATGTTAGAAGGTAGGTTTGCTAGCCTTAATCCTTTTATGCAATACATGTTCCTTAAGCTTCATGAAATTGAGGATCCCGAAAAGAAAGCTTTTATCTTGGAAACTTTGCGCATAGAATTTAGAGATGTTGCAATTGAAGCTAGGAAAGTTTTTAAGAAGTTTAATAAGCTTGGCTCGCCTGTTGAAATTGTTGGTACACCCAATGAAGATTCTAGAATGCCAATACCTTGTAAACTTGTAGGAATTCATGATGCCTTGGAAACTAATTTTAGTTGGATTTGTCCTGAAAATATTTTTGATGAAAATAGTGTACCAAGGCGTGACTACAAGGGGTACTCAAAACCTCAATTGGATAGTATTCATTTCTTTGTTCCTATGGATCTTGATGCTTCATCACTTGATGTTACTTGATTCGCAATTTTCTGCGCCTAGCTCAAAGGCGTTAAAGAAAAGCACTCTTGGAAGATAACCCAATGTTTTATTTTCAAGTACTTTTTCTTTTATTTGAGTCTTGGAAGTCATTACTACTGTAATGACCTCTCCTTATCCTTTTTATTTGAGTCTTGGAAGTCATTACTACTGCAAAGGTTTTAAAGCAATCAATCATAATTTGAGGATCAAGACCATACTTAGCACTAAGCTCTTGAAAATCAGCAGTTTCAGCGAAAGACTTAATGCAATCAAACTCATAATTCATACCTGATCCTTTACCTTTGTCGCTATCCCAACTTTCAATATTGTTTTGAATTTTTTCAAGCAGATTCCACTTGGTGTCAACATCCTTGCTTGTGAAAGACCCATCAAAGCATGCATCTAGATAGTCCTTGTAATATCCTGAAAGCCTTGCATAAAAATTATTAATAACAATATTACGGGGAAGATCATGAATATGACATTTGTGCATTATTAACTTCAATCTTCCCCACGCTTGGGCAATGCTTTCTCCCTCATGCGGATGAAAATTATAAATGTAATTCCTATCTTTATAAACCTCACTAGAAGGATAGAATTTAGAATAAAAGAGAGGTACAATTTCCTCCCAGTCAATAGATCGACCATCCTTCAGTGTTTTATACCATTCCTCAGCTCTGCCTTTCAGTGATAAAGAGAATAGCTTCTTCTTAACTTGGTTCATCGAAATACCTGCACACTTGAACAACTCGCATAATTCATGTATAAAAAGCAAATGATCACCAGGATGGACAGTTCCATCTCCTAAGTAGCAGTTATCCATAGCACGTTCAACAATCTTCATAGGTATGTTAAAAGGATGAGGAGCACAAGCATCATTAGAAATATCACATATGGGAGATAAAATCTCATCAGAGCAAACTTTCTCCACTAAAGCTGGGGAACTAAAAATATCATGCTTAACAAAACCAGCTTCCCCAAGCTTAGACTTTTCCATAGCATTAGCAGTAACGGTATTCAAAGCATTCGTACTAATAACATTGCTATGCGAAATAAGCTCCAAAGGTTTTTCAATTTTCTCTTCAAATCTAAACTCAGGAAAAAGACTAAAGAACTCTTTACTTTCCATTAAGCCTAACTAGTGAAAATAAAACAAGAAACAAAAAAGATATAATTGCAAAATCTAAAGGAAATAACTCCGAGCACTCACACAGGAGGATGCGAGTACCTTTTACCTTACCTCCCCGGCAACGGCGCCAGAAAAGAGTTTGATATCTATGCACGCGTCTGTTCTTGTAGACAGTGTTGGGCCTCCAAGTGCAGAGGTTTGTAGAGCAGCAGCAAGTTTCCCTTAAATGGATCACCCAAGGTTTATCGAACTCAAGGAGGAAGAGGTCAAAGCTATCCCTCTCATGCAACCCTGCAATTACGATACAGAAAGTCTCTTGTGTCCCCAACACACACCCAATACACTTTTCAGATGTATAGGTGCGCTAGTTCGGTGAAGAGATAGTGAAATACAAGTAGTAGTGATAATTATGAGTAGTAAATGTAATCTGAAATAAGTATCGCTGCGAGCAAACATGAAACAAAACTGAAAGGAAATGGTGTGCAATGCTTGGAAACAAGGCCTAGGGATCATACTTTCACTAGTGGACACACTCTCAACAAATATAACATAATTGAACCAATAGATACTATCATCAATATGCAACTCAAAACAATTCTCCAATGGAAAACGAACACTAATCATGCGTAGGGCTACGAAGCACTCCTCAAAGTCCGTATATACCCAAACTAGATTGTCCCACACTATCACCGTGAACGCACTAGATGGTTCCAATAAACACCAACAATTCATAGAGAGATTAACCAAAAAGACACACATAATGAGCACACTAGTCACCTTCCCATTATGATACGAGGTGTCTCCGGAGTTTACAATAATAAAACACGGGAGTAGCATAATATCTGAATAATAATATCTACCAATTCAACTAGATACAAAGCTCATGATCACATAAAGATCATATCATGGAAGAGAGAGAGGTGAACCACATAGCTACCGGTAGAGCCCTCAGCCCCGGGAGAGAACTACTCCCTCCTCATCATATGAGACAGCAAGGTTGATGGAGATGGCGGTGAGATCGATGGAGACGGCGGAGACGGTGATGGAGACCGATGGAGATGGCTCCAGGGGCACTTCCCCGTCCCGGCAGGGTGCCGGAACAGAGACTTTTGTCCCCCAAAATTTGTCTTCGACGGCGGCGGCGCTGCGGAACTGTTCTGGGAAAAACACCGATTGATTTAGGGTTTTCCGTCGGGAGGCTTTTTATAGGCGAAGGGGCGTCGTCAGGAGGCGACCAGGGTGGTCTCACCACAGGGGGGCGGGGCCAGGGGCTGGGCCGCACCCCCTTATGGTGCGGCTGGCCCCTGGCCCCCCTCAGACTCTCTTTTGGTCCTCGGTCCTCTTCTGGGAAAAATAGGAGTCCTGGAACTTGTTTCGTCCAATTCCGAGAATATTTCCTGTGTAGCTTTTCTGAAACACAAAAACAGCAGAAAATAGGGAACTGACACTGTGGCATCTTGTTAGTAGGTTAGTTCCGGAAGTCGCATAAAAACGCCACGAAGTGTAACGAAACACAAGACAAATGGTGTAAAAACAAGCATAGAGCATCAAAAATTATAGATACGTTTGAGACATATCAATCCACATAGATAGAATTGTTTGGAGCAGCTACCGAGGGTCATAGGCATCCAATTGGTGCATTTTCTGAGCACCATCTCACCTACACCTCTATATCTGAGCTGTTAATTGGTGCATTAAGATCCGTGCTGGTCTATTTTTTGCCCTCTCCAACAACTTCTCTTTTTTGTATCTCTCACTCTATACAACCGTTGAATCTGAAACTTGGCAGTTCATTGAAATGTTTGAGATAGATTTTGGGAGAAATACTTTAGGATTTTTATGAAAATATATATAAACTTTTTAAAACATTTTTTATTGAATTTTAAATATTTGAAAATTTTAAATTTCACAAAAAAATTCTGAAATATTTTTCTCACATTCTAGTTGTAATATTACAGTGACTTGCAAAATTTCAAGTCCATATATTATATAGTTTAGAAGATATAAAAAAGATAAATCTCAAACAGAAAAGGGTGTAAGTGAGATGGTGCTCAGCCAAGTTTTTTCCTTTCCCTCTCAAGCAGACCTATCATCTCTGTGGATCACGCCATCTCTCCCTTAAGCAGCGGGATCTCCTGCAAGATACAACTTGTCTCTGCAAGCTACAACCTTATTCTAGTTTATCCTCCACTGCAGCCTCCAAGATGGAACTGCGGGGCAGTGGTCTAAGTTGGAGCGTTGTCCATGCCCGAATAGCTAGTTAACCATGTCGTTCTAATTTCACCGACTTTCATTTTCTCCAAGTGCAAGTCATACAAGTCAACTACTAGGGACATGTTTGATAGATCGCATCGCCTTCACCCAGGTTGAGTGATAAATCGATCTGATTGGTTATATGTTTGGAGCTTTGTTGACTGAATTTCATCAAATTCATCACATGTACAACCGTTTGAATTTTCTTTAAAGAGTAGATTCATCTCTTCGCAATCGTCCTTAGACCTTGGTTCGTTCAGTCGTTGTATATTTTCAAAACAGTAGTATGTTAGAGCATCCCAACAGCGTTTCCCAAACGGTGTCCGACAAACGCATTGGACTTGCCGATTGGAAGGCGCTGGTGCATGGTGTCACATTGGGGAGGCTCTGCCAAGCCACAACCCCAAACGGCACATCCAAAATATAAAATTGTACAAATTTTTAATTTTTTTTCGATTTTTGTTAATATTTTACATAGTTCAAAAAATTCAACTAAAATTAAAAAAACTAAATCTACTGGGGAGGGGTGGTAGATGAACCACTTGTACTCCTGGGCCAGCGCCGCCTCTTCGTCCTCTTCCTCCAGATCCTCCTTGATGTGGCTCTGCCCAGCGCCGCCGATGAAGTCGACGTAGCGGCCAATGTCGCGCATCAAATGCTCGATGCTGATGGAGAGAGGCGCCTCCCAGGCTCGATGGTCGGTCATCGAGTGTAGTAGCGCCTTGAGTAGCCGCGGCTATCCACAGGGTCTTCATCGGCACAGAGTTGGTGTTGGCACCACATCAACGGCTCCTTGCCATCCTCGCGCTCCTCTTTTGGGCAGCGGAGGTAGCACTCACGAGGGTGCTGCGTCGACCTCGCCGGCTCGTGGATCATGATGTCGGAGGAGCGTGACTTTAGGGTGCTTCCTGGGCAGCACGTCCGCCTCCTTCTTGACCTCGCGCTTCGGAACACGAGGGGAGGTGCCATCCGCGAGGGGCTAGTCAGGTTGGAGCACAAGGAAGATGACCTGGAAGACGAGGACCGAGAGGTCATCCTCCTCGGCTCCCACCTATGCGTTAGAGGAAGATCCTAGCGCCCCCACCGCAGGCGCATCTACGGCGGTGGCATCTCCAGGCGAGGGCCGATGTGCTTGATGTTGTCGAGCATGCACTTGAGCGTGTGGCCCGTCACGCCCCATCATGTTCCCGTCCGGCCTGGTTCTTCTGCGGTGGCCCGATGACCCCGCCATTGTCCTACGATAGGTCAATCTCCCGTTGTTACCGGAAGAAGGCATCCCAAATGAGGTCGTTCGTGGGATCCCTCTGTGTGGAGGCACGTTCCTCCGCCGTCAGGGCTGCGTAGTGGGTGTGGATCTCCTCCCACCAGCCCCCCGCCGCGAGGGGAATCGATGTCATCTTTAATTAAGCTAACCAGCCGCCCCTGCCGCCATGAACATGGTTTGACCCGTGCTGGGCGGAGCTACCGTATCGGACTGGGGTCAGTTGACCCCGATGAATTTGGCGCAATCCCTTGTAGGTATAGCCCAGTAGAAAAAAATGACCCCAGTAAACGTAGCATTTGACCCCAGCTCGGTAAAAAAATGAACCCATAGGTGATAATAGAATTTCACCCTAGCCAGCCCAGCCCATTGGATTCCATTTATGTGTGCAAGCCCACACGATTCGCTGAATCCCACGATCCCAAAAGGAAATCATCGATTGTTTCGCTCAGTTTAAGCTCCTCGTCGCCTCCTATTTGTCCACTTTTCATGTGAAGTCGCTCGTCGTCCTGCGGCAACACACATCTGCTCGTGTGTATCGCGGTCATCCATCATCGCCGCTCCCCTTTGCTGCGAAAACCAGCTTTCCTTCTCTAGGATTTGTAAGTGTCACTAAAATTTATCTCTTCATCCAATGGCGAATCTATGATCGAAATGTAGGGTAGGCTGAGAAATCAAAGAACATTGTTCAAACAAAAACATAGACCATTCTACAACGAATTTTCAAAATTTAGATGCATGATTGGACATTCACTTACCACATAAGACTTAGGTTTGTTAATAATTTAGTTTAGCTTCATTTTAATGGTCTTTTGCTTATCTCAGAAACAAAATTTTGACCTTTCATCATCAACTATAGTTGGGGTACATATATTTCATAGTTTCTTGCTGAAAATGGAGGGTAGGCTTGAGCCTAACGAAGCCTACCTGGTAAATTCGCCCCTGCTTCATCTAATTGATCCGAAGGAGATTGAGAATTCAGAATTTCTAATTCTCAATTTAACTTGTTCCATAATATGAGGATTTATCTGCTTAAAGGTTTGGCCGTTTGGTGGGTACTGGGTAATCAATTATCACATGGATTAGATAATCTAGATTAAGCCTCAAATCTCCCTACCACGATATCAAGTAATCCAACATGGACCTTGTACCGTAATATTTCACACGTCTATAAATTTGTTTAGAATTGTGTACTAACGATATCTTGCTAGTTTTATAGGCAGCCAATAAATTAACAAAGCGTTTATTGAATTTGGAAACAAAATCACTTCCACCAGAACCAGTGATCCTCATCATGAAGGTCCATCAAACAATTCCGCTGCCTCTAACTCCAAGAGAGGTCACTTTAAATGAGCTTCCTTATGAGTTGCGCAATTACTTATGTAACCTGACATCATTTTGGTATGATATGCTGGCAATTATTATATCTAAGTTATTTGAGTTTCTAAAATTTACATTATAAAATTCTTAATTAACAACAGTTTCGCATCTACAAAGAAATGTTTAGTTATTCAAATTTCTAAAATTTACGTTATAGAATTATTAATTTGACAACAAATTCATAGTAGTGTGTTTGTAGGCACATATTTTTTGTACTTGTCTATTTTGACCCCGGCGACCTTTTTTCCTAGCTTCGCCCCTGCTCGTGCCATCTCGGTGACAAACATGGGCCACTGGACAGGCATCTACGTGGCGCAATCAACTAGTTTTCGGGGCGCCCGTAATGATCCCATTGGATGGTCTGAGGAGGACGACAGGCTATTTATTGGGTCGCGCCGGACCAAAAATCCTTGCGCCGTCAAAAATCTATTTGAGACACACGAGTGGACGTGATTTTTAATCCGGCACATCCAATAGCCGTGTGCCGCATTGTTTGGGGACGTAGCTGGGATGCTCTTTGCTTTTCGGTTATTGGCCGCCCCTTCACGATGGTGTTGTAACCCCGTCTCTCTTTCTTGCGAATGGGTGTTTGTAACTCCCTTTTCATACGCCTAAAAAATAAAATGATCGACCCTCTTTTTGTTTCTTGCACCCCCTCCATTCCATAATTCAGTACTATCTAACGTGACAAAAATTATAACGATAAATTACTTGGATAAACAATGTTAAGAGGCCAAATCGTAGAAAGAAGTCAACTTGTTCGTTCAGGAATATATTTATTCTTGTATCGATGCCTTGTTTAATTTACAAGGGCGGAGATCTTTGTGTAGGACACGCCCCCACGGGATCCAACTTTACGATCTGTTGGAGAAAGTACCTGACTGCACACTAGTCTACTAGCAAGTGTCTAAATAAGAAGAAATAATTGCACCCCTATCTGAACTCCTTTAAGCGATGGCCACTCGCTAATTATGCTCAAGCTCCGCCGCTGCTTCTCCAGATGCTTTGACAGCAAAAGGCAAACCGAAATGATTCACGGAATTTGTACACTATCGATCTTCAGTGCTGCCTGCACAGGGGACTCAAAATAGCATGTGCGAGAGCGAAAGAAGAGGATGATACACTAATCGCCATGGACCACTTAAGAACAGAGTCAAGCAACCAACCATCCTCCAGTGTCATGGAATCGTTATTGTTTCGTTCTGTTAGACATATACTCTCTGTTTCTCTAAATCGTGGACCTATATTGTTGTGATCTTTTATTTAAGATTATATCTTCTATTTATGATTAGAACTGTAATTCGTTAAAGTAGCATCACATCAGAGCGACCGCCAGATTGTGAGTGTCCAGCTCCGAGATGCAGTGACCGCCAGCGCCCAGAACTGTGTCTGTGTGTGATATGGCCGGACACTAGGTACAGTTCATGCAAAACATTGTTCCTGTTTGCAGCAACTCAGTGTGGGTGAAAGTTTCTTACTTAGAGGATTAAGATGTGGATTGTCACTTCATGGTTTCCAAGATCACACAGGTGGATTGTGCTATCCTGGTTTTGGGGTCTCCTGGTACGAGAATGATAGGAGTCAAACCTGAGATCGGAAGACCTGAAGAGACCTGATGACGGTGATCATTTACTCCCTCCGTTCGGAAATATAAGATGTTTTAGTTTTGTGAAGTGAGTGTATCTAGATATCTTTTAGTATATAGAATCGAACGAATCTATACATTAAAAGATGTCTAGATACACTCACTTCACAAAGTTAGAACATCTTATATTTTTGAACGGAGGAAGTATGAAGCAATGGCAAAAGAAACCTTCTTGCCAGATGAGCTTCAGTGCCGAAGTCCTCTAGTGCCTATGGGTTTAGTACCAACTGCCGAGCTTCGGTACCGAAACTAGATACATTATACTCCCTTCGTCCAACAATAAGTGATGTGCATTTGTCTAGATTCGGGCGTATCTATATACTAAAACACATCTAGATACATACAAATTTAGATATATCCACATCACTTATTTCAGGACAGAGGTAATACTAAAGACTTAGTGGTCGGAGAAAGTATATAATCTCAAAAAAAGTATATTAGAGTTGTGTGCACACCCATCTTTCTTGTACTGAAAGACAAGAACATTTGCTTATCTCCTTATACAAATGATAGGGAAGCAACATGTCAACTCTTCTATCTCTAACACGTCACAAATATCTGCAGTGACACACATGAAGTCACAGATGGCCTGGGCTATGGACGATGGTGGATGCTCATGTCACCCATCTGACCGAAAATTTTAGATCAACAGGGGCCCACCCCCAGCACCATTGCATGAAGCCACAAAGGCAGAGTACATGTTTTATTTGACCGAATTTTTTTGCGAATAGGACTCTGATATTAAAAAAACAACGAACAGTACAAAGCATTCTAAGAAAAACAAAAATTACAACGAGATCCTTGAGTAGCTCTTCATCTTCAACCTCCAGACCGTGTCGACGACGTGCTGCCGCTGCCCCTCCTCCCTAAATTAGCCTGACGTTGTTGATCGCGAATGAAAAATCGCCAAACGGGTCAAAAAGACCATATCCGTCCCAGATTCATTTGACCGAAATTGACAAGCACTCTACGTGTACATGTCAATCCAGCACTTGCTGACACCCAATTAGAAAGATTCGAGTCGGACCAAATCGGAAATCATGAGCCATAGATCTTCTGAAGATCACCCATGAAAAAGAGGGGAAATAAACGTGCTTAACAGTTGTCCAAACCCCGTTGAACCAGCCGTTAGAGAGCTAAACCATCCCCAAACCAAAATTAACACCGTTGGAAATGCTCTCTTCTTTCTTTCTCTTTTTGAGAACGCTGCGAATTCTTTCTCTTCTTTCCCCTTTTCCCGGCGACCCAGTCCAAATCTTCTCCCGTTCACATAAGGCCGTTACTAATGATCTGCTAATGGTGAGACACCGTTGGTTACCGCAATAGCTTTTGAAAACAACCTAAATTTGACCACGCCCGGATGGTGCTCACTCGACGACTTTGCATGCGCTCAACCATTTCGTAGAACCTCCTTCTAATAAGGCGTGGGAAAATGTGATAGGCGTTTGGTACTAACTTTTGGTTGTAGATGTAAAAAAGGGTTCAAAGAGGCCATGTTTATACGGAGGGCAATTAGGAAGGACTACCGCCATTTCTGAGAATGGAGTGATGACTTCCTATAATTGTCTTACTTTATCCGCTCATTTCATATGCATATCTATAAATGTAGAATATCTAAATAAACGTTGTACACATTCAAAGAACGTTGGCCAACAGGGAATGGATCTCTCCCTTGACTGTCCATTGTTAGGTAGATGAGACCTCTCCGGCAGCAAATTTATACGTGCTAGATTTTTTTTTTTTTGCACTTGCGACTTGAACCTGGGTGGGCGATCTCACCACCGTGAGCTCAAGCCACTAAGCCAGCGCTTGGTTCTCATGCTGTACAAATTGACACTCCCTTAAAAATAAATTAAGACCTACTAGAAGAATACTCACACAAAATAAAAATCCCACACTTACCCTTAAGGCCTTAAAAGCAAAATCCCTAGAAGTTGAAATTGTGCTTATAATTTATATAACTAGAAATCTAGAAAGACATGTTGGCTGCTTAATCGGATGACAAGCCGCTTGATCGGTCGGCATGTCAGCACACTCGAAGGAATCGCGTTACCCAAATGACACATGATTGGTAGCGCGTCTGTGTTAGCATGAGAATGTTCGCGCGGGTGTAGCGCCTTCTTTATTATATAAGCAACGTGATTAAGAAAACATGTCATGGGATACACCAGTACATGATATTGCTTTATGCCGGTTTTGGAACAATGCTCTCAATCAGTTTGGCCTACTACCTACAGATGATTTGGGCTAATACAAAGTAGTTAATTTTATTGAAGACAATTTTGAAGTTGCCTAGAAAAATTGTTACTTCAAATTGCCTTGATGCAAAAACCAACTATCAAATTCATATAGTTGGTTTACTAAGTGGATCCGGCTGCATATGTCTAACTCTAGAGCCAGTTTGCTTTATAAAGTGGTTGCATAATTGTATACATAATTTTTATAATCAAGGATCATCGCCATGTCTCACCTCATATAAGTTCATCACACATAAAAATAACAAAATAACATCGACACCACACGTTTTAGTAGGTTTAGATTACAAGTAGCAATAATGTATTTTCTAAAAGTTCACAAACCACTCATGCACCCCTTGACTACCTAAGTAGAGGTGGTGGAGCTCTTCTTCTTCTCTCTAGATCATCGTCAATCATGTACCTCTTGTGCCACTCGGGTGCTCATCTTGTTAGTGATATTTCTTCATCTTGGAAGGGAACCCTCCGTCCACACTGGTCATCGACACTCCCACCCCTCTTACAACTTGTGTGCTCATCTGCTTTGATGACTTCCTTCATCAAGGAAGGACTCTACTTCTTGCTAGATTGTCAACACTATAACCCCTCATGCGACCCGAGTGGTCATCTGCTTTAGTGCCGACCAACATATACTTGACCTCGGAGCTGATGTATCGCATCAATGATCTCTTAATCAATTTTTATTATGCAGCCAACTCAGAACCCACAACCATGCAGTTGGTTTTGTGAGTAAACAGAGGTGTAGGCGGAGTCGGTTTACGAAGCAAAACCGACTCCAATTTTATAATACCGTTGCCCGTTATAACGTTATAACGACTATGGCAACTGCTCCTACGCTCATTTTCTGACGCTCATTTTTTATTAGTGACACCGTTAAAACATAAACCATTTGATGTAGATCCAACGTCCCACATTCACAAAAGAGAAAAAAAACAAGCACTTAGTGGGTAGGTGATTCCTTTATCAGTCGGCATTGACTGTCTGTGGAATCATGTTTTGGCTTTCATTGCTTTGTTCACACACTGCAATGCTTGTCAGGTTTGGTAACAACTAGGACTATACCTGTTGCGTAGTGGAAGTAATTAATTGTGCTAGCATCAATTCTGCATGCCACCATGTTTATTTCTACTACATATTCGACGACATTATTATAGTAAGTAAATAAATGGCTACCAGCATCACATCTCTTAAATCTCGAAATCCTGCCGTCTAAATACACATCATTTCATTTCGTACCGATCCTCCTCTACTTTCCAACAATCTCCTATCCCCTCGTCTCTCTGACTCCGGCCGCCATGCCCCACGCCATGGAGCTGTCCAAGGTGCGGCTCGGCGGCGACGACCTCGACGACGACGGCCGGCCGCGGCGCACGGGCACGGCATGGACGGCGAGCGCGCACATCATCACGACGGTGCTGGGATCCGGCGTGCTGTCGCTGGCGTGGGGGGTGGCGCAGCTGGGCTGGGTGGGCGGTCCCGGCGTGATGACGCTGTTCGCCGCCGTCATCTTCTACACCTCCACGCTGCTGGCCGACTGCTACCGCTCCGGCGACCCCGTGTCCGGCCCGCGCAACCGCACCTACATGGCCGCCGTCCAGGCCACCCTGGGCGGCGCCAAGGTGAAGCTCTGCGGCGCCATCCAGTTCGTCAACCTGTTCGGCATCGGCATCGGCATCACCATCGCCGCAGCCGTCAGCATGCTGTACGTGTCCTCACTAGACTGAATCGCACTCCATTCCACCACGACTTCCTACCTTTTTTGTTTTGTTTCTGCAAATAAATCCTCACGATTTTTGTACTGTTTCGTGTTCTTAGCGCGATCAAGAGGGCGGGTTGCTACCACGACGAAGGGCACAAGAGCGAGTGCAAAAGCTCCATCAGCCCGTACATTGCCATCTACGGCGTCATGGAGATCGCCTTCTCGCAGATCCCCGGCCTGGACAGCATGTGGTGGCTCTCCACCCTCGCCACCGTCATGTCCTTCACATACTCCACCATCGGAATCTCTCTCGGCGTCGCTCAGATCATAGGTACCGTGCCCGGGTGGAATGGATAATGCAACATTTAGACGCGTATGCATTAATTTGTAGAGTAAAACTGAAATTTAATTGTTGGAACCTGCAAGTGGTAACTCTAATTTGCAACAAAATTGCAGCAAACGGGGGAATCCAGGGTAGCATCACCGGCGTCGCCGTCGGTTTCAGCGCCGCCGGCACAAGTGTCACGGCGATGCAGAAACTCTGGCGCAGTCTTCAGGCGTTCGGGAACATGGCTTTCGCCTACGGGTTCTCTATCGTCCTTCTCGAGATCCAGGCAAGTCGCTATCCATTATTCCAGACATCTCGATCTGTTTGTTTAATTTAAGACCGTCTTTGTTAATTTGCTTGTTGCCGTACTACGTCGGTAGGTGTACTGTTGTGTTTGATGGTCTGTTCCTCGTACATGTTATTACAGGACACGTTAAAGGCGGCGTCGCCGTCGGAGGCGAAGGTGATGAAGAAGGCGACGGCGGTGAGCGTGGCGGCGACGACGGTAATCTACCTCCTCTGCGGGTGCGTCGGGTACGCGGCGTTCGGCGACGGGGCCCCCGACAACCTCCTCACCGGCTTCGGCTTCTACGAACCCTTCTGGCTGCTGGACATAGCCAACGCCGCCGTCGCCGTCCACCTCGTCGGCACGTACCAGGTCATCACCCAGCCCATCTTCGCCTACGTCGAGCTGCGGGCCGCCGCCGCCTGGCCAGACAGCGCGTTCGTGGCCACGAGGGAGGTCACGCTCTGGCCCACGCGGCTCCGCGTCGCCGTGTGCCCGCTCCGGCTCACCTGGCGCACGGCGTACGTGTGCGTCACCACCGCCGTGTCCATGCTCATGCCATTCTTCGGCTCCGTCGTGGGGCTCATCGGCGCCATCTCCTTCTGGCCGCTCACCGTCTACTTCCCCGTGGAGATGTACATGGCGCAGCACCGGGTGCCGCGGGGCAGCACCAAGTGGCTCTTCCTCCAGTCGCTCAGCGCCGTGTGCCTCCTCGTGTCCATCGCGGCCGCTGCGGGATCCGTCGCCGACGTCCGCGCCGAGTTCAAGAAACACAACCCGTTCCGCTGGTAGTGGTGACCGAAATCAGTAGTGCTTGCTTCATTTGCTGAACCAAGTTTGCAAACAGAAAACCTCTTACAGTACTAGTTTGTGATCAGATGCAATGTCGAGTGCATCTTGTATGGTCAGAAGGAGCTTTGGCCCGGTGGTGGTGGTGGTCAGCTATTGAACTGCAGATGCAAGGACGGCTTGTAGTAGAATAGTCGTGTCCTTGTGGTTGTGGGGTGACATCCCCTTGGCATTTACATGTGTTCTTTCCAGTGACCTGACAATTGACAGTGTTCTTCTGCCTACATGTGTTGGGTTTCAGTGCTATTTTTAGAGAACAAGAAATTCAGTTCATCAGTCGCAAATTATAGAGTGCTTGACAAAAAATGAATATTGAAAATCATCTCCACTATCGTTTCGGGACGTGCTTGGCCTTGGTGTACGCCTCCTCTTGCTGGCGTCGGGAACATATCTAACAAAAAAAGGTGCTGCCACCCTCTGAATGATACCATGATACCAGACCGGAAAGTTATAATTTCCAAGTTTCTAAAAATATAAGAAAAAAATTGTGATTGTTTACAAGATGTGTGTTTATAATCCCTATATTTTTTAGAACCAAATTAGAAACAACCATAGAGGAACAAAAAGATAGATCCAACATTAATAGTATCAGAAAAACACAAAAAAACACAAATGACGCTATTCACATATCAATTTGTCTTTTTTTGTTTCTTTGTTTTCAAGTTTGAATTTGTTTCTAAAAATTCTAAGAATTGTAAACATACATCTTGGGAACACTCCTCTCTCTTTTTTATTTTTTTAGAAACTTGGAAATTAGATTTCTGGTATCATGGTATCCTTGGTATCACTAGATATGTTCTCCACGGGCAGCCACACCATCGCAAGTACTGGAGCCCATTGATATGGATTGGATTTTGACTCTAATTTGTGAGAATAAATGTTAGTAGTAATAGGAAGACATTGTTTGTGTTGCCACGGTTTGGAATAAAGTGAAAAGCTAGAGCGTAAAGGCTTAAATTCATATAGGAAATTATTCCATGGTGTTGTTTGGAACAAAGGAATGTACCTCTAAGATTGATCTTGTATCCCTACGATGCTCCCATAATTAAATTAGAAGATAATCTTGTGAGTTTTAGAGAATATGATTCCTATATTGAAAAAAAAGAAACCAACAATAGTATTTAAAATAGAGAAATGTCTATCTTGATGGTTTTAAAATTCCTATGATTGGGCTATTACACGTGTCAAAGATTTGTGAATATAGTCATCGATCTTACAAATGTAGAAGTACATGTAGACAAAAATTATGGAAGATGTGTGGTCAATATTGAAGTGTTTGTCATGTGGACAAGAGACTCAGCATGTTTTGGCATCCCTCAGATTATAGTCCTACTATTATATATATTGTATTGCTCTTAAATGTTTATAAAAGGAGCTCTTAACAAGTTAAATGGGATCTACAAGTCGTCGAGGCTTCAAGATTATGGCATGTGGCAATCCATGGTCGGTTGTCTATTTGTCAGGCCTCCAAATTCTTATATAGTCGTGGACTAGTGTCTTGGTACATCTGATTCCGTGTGCGAGTAGAATCATATGTCATATTTAGACTTATGATCTTACATTTTTTTGTAAGTCAGTCTAAGCAATCAAAATTTCCCTAGGTAGTTTCCTTATCTTCTATGATTTCTTTCAATCTGGATGACTGGGTATCTATAAGAGCCTAGGGCATCATATACATATAACTATCTTATAGAGTAATTTTACACTATTCTTCATCTCGACGGGAATTTTGGAGGAAACCAAACATGAGGTCATAACTGACATTTTCTTCTTTCCGCGTTATTTTTCTTGTGTGATATCCAATTGGTAGATCAATTTTGTAATTTTTAATTCCTAAAGGAATCCACTACACATGATATTTCAGTTCTTGTAGTTTTCTAATTCTTATGTATTGAGTTATTTTATTTGCGATGATGATGACAATGTTATGATTGTTTTTTGGAAAAAGTCTAAAATAAACCTTAAATATGTAGGGGTTAGCTAAACTAAATCCTGAACTTTGAATCCGGGGAATTGACACTCTAAACTACTCAATCCCGGTCTATTTTCAACCCTAGGTCTGGTTACATGTAAAAATAAAAAATCCTTAAACTAAATAATCCATTGCTCTCACTGACAAAGTGGGTCCACGTGTCATCTCCATCTCCCCCTTCAGTCTACCACTGCATCGCTCCTCAGTGCTGACGAGCAGCGCCCTATTCATCAATGCGGGACTCCATGTGATACTGGCCCTGAGACGATGCCTTGTGGGCGTGCTGATTAGTGTGTGCGGCGGCCTAATTCTGATTTATGTGAGACGTTGATGCGTGGTGAATGACCAGCCCGTTGGGAACCCCAAGAGGAAGGTGTGATGAGTATAGCAGCTAGTTTTCCCTCAGTTTAGAAACCAAGGTTTATCGTTCTTGGAGGTGATGCTTGCTAGTTTGCGACAGCTTCGGACAATTTATATATGGCGCCTCGTCCAAGCTTTGCTTGCTAGCTGCAACGCGGAACCTGCACACACACAACCAAGTACTTTGTTCCCAACTTACGATGAGGTTGTCAATCTCACCGGTTTGCTTGAAACAAGGGTTATGAGTGTATCGAGTGGAAAACAGTAAAAGTATGCGAGTAAAGCAAACAGTGCGAGTAAAGTAAACAGGTGATAGCAATATGATGAAAATAGGACCGGGGTCCACAGTTCACTAGTGGTGTCTCTCCATAAGATAAATAACACATGCTGGGTAAATAAATTACAGTTGGGCAATTGATAGAATAAAGATAAACGTGATATGTCAAGAAGATCACTATGAGATTTACTCTGGGCATTACAACAAAATACATAGACCGCCATCCAACTGCATCTATGACTAATAATCCACTTGTGGCGAATCAATCCGAGAACTCCACAAGTATTAAGTTGCGAACAATAGATAATTGCATTAAGCAAAGTGTGTAATGTAAACAAAAGCATATGCCCTTGAGCATATGAATGTTGTTTTCTCCCTAGTAGCAACAACACATCTACAACCTTAGAGGTTTCTGTCACTCCCCCAGGTTAAATAGAGGCATGAACCCACTATCGAGCATAAATACCCCCTCTTGGAGTCACTAGCAACTACTCGGCCAAGATAGCTACTAACAACGGAGAGCATGCAAGATCATAAACAACATAGAGATAACAAAAGATAATATTCAGTACAGCAACTCAATCATAAACACCAATATTCATCGGACCCCAACAAACCAAACATGTAGAATTACATAACGGTGATCTCAATCATGTAGGGCAGCTCATGAGATCTAAACATGAAGCACATGGTGGAGAAGACAACCATCTAGCTACTGCTATGGACCCATAGTCCAAGGTAGACTACTCACTCATCGCTCCGGAGGCAAGCATGGCGATGAAGAAGACCTCCGGTGGCGATTCCCCTCTCCGGCAGGGTGCCGGGAAGAGCTTCTGGACCCTCCCGATCTTCGGGTCGACGGCGGCGGCGGATCACGATGTGTTCTGGAAAATTGATCGGGTACTTAGGTTTTTTCCGTCGGGGGGTCTTTATAGGCGAAGGGGCGATGTCAGAGGTGGGGCCAGGTGGCCTCACACCTGGCTGGCGCGGCCCAGGCCCTGGCCACGCCAGCCCTGCGTGTGGGGCCCTGGTGGCCCCTCTCCTTCTCTCCTTCGGATCTTTGGAAGCTTCCGGGTAAAATAAGACTTCAGGAACTTGTTTCGTCCAATTCCGAGAATATTTCCTGTGTATCACTTCTGAAACATAAAAACAGCAGAAAACAGGGAACTGGCACTGTGGCAACTTGTTAATAGGTTAGTTCCGGAAAATGCATAAAAGTGCCACGAAGTGTAATGAAATAGTAGGCAAATGGTGTAAAAATAAGCATGGAGCATCAAAAATTATAGATACGTTGGAGACGTATCAGACGTTCCTCTGATTGTGGCAAGGAAGATGAACTATTGGACAATGAGATCTAGATCATCTGGGGCTCACCAAGCTATCTACTGCCAAGCCTAGCAACGGCGAGCTCATCTCCGCCGCTGCAGGACCCGCACGGACTAGCCTAGCTCCAGCATTGGATCCTGAGCGCCCCTATGCCCTGGTAGTCCGCCGCCGCTCCTATTCTCCGGTAGTGCTAGGAGGGCCTCCCGAGTTTGATTGGTTGTACTGATTGACTGTACAGATTAGAGAGATTGGAGCGAGGCAGTCCCTTGGACAACGACGGAGGACGGATGAGGAGAGGAGCTTCGGCCGCCGCTGCTCACCCGAGGCCTCACGGCGGTGAATGAATAGGAGAGGGATTGGGGGAAGGGACGGATATGACATGCAGGCCCCATTAGTCAGTGAGAGTAGCACGCTATCCTGACCAGTATTGTAGTATTCCCGGTATGCCAAACATGTCTAAGGTTGAAAATAGATCGGGAATGCATTTCAGAGTGTCGATTTCCGGGATTCGAAGGTCAGGGTTTGATTTAGCAAACCTCTACAAGTTCAAGGTTTGTTTTGAACTTTTTCCTTGTTTTTACCTATTAACACTATTTTCATTTTTATATGGAAACTGTGAATAATAAGTTTTATTTTAGAGAGGATGTAGTTTTGGTTCCTAGGAGCATATGCTCCCGGATCAACAATAAACTCAACAATTATAAAAAATAATCAAAAAATCTTAAAATTTTACACTGTACATGCTTGTGTATTTTACATGACTACAAAGATATACGAAGCAAATAATAATTTGTGTCCTACACAATAGTGTTGTAATAAGTGATTTTTTTGAGCCCCGGGATTTTATGTATATTATAAGAAGTGTTCCCGTCAGAACAAGAAGTGTCACTAGAAAAAAATTATGAGTGAAATATGGACATGTACATGTGTCAAATTGTTCATGTTTTTTTTTTGACCTTTGGACGGATTTCTTAGGTGTGATCATGTGCTCTCGGCTCCATTGTTAATTTCCGGATTTCAGGGCCTCTTATGCAGATTAAAAGCATATGCTTCATACACTCAACAAAGAGAAAAAGGCCCCTACTTAACACTCACCATTCAAGACGATAACTCCATCCACACAAACATAACCAAGATAAAGTATCTCTTATATTACTTCCATCAAAATTCCACAACTCTTATCGGTTACGGTCAATTTCAATACAACCGTTGATTTATGGTAAGCTTTGTTTGTCCATACCAACCCAATAAGGTCACCAACGTGATATTTCAAACACCACACTCTTTGAATAACAAGGAAAAGTATGATAAAACACACCGCAATTTAGGTTTTCCAAATGGACCAGATAAGAGGAGTCACACCTACTGCCATCACGTGCCTATTCTTTACTTAAAAATAATAATAAATAACTATAGAGAGTATGAGAGAGCCTCCTGGTAATTCCAGCACGCCAACAGTACATTCAACCACCCCAACTTATACTTGCCATATCAAACATAGGAAACAGGTGGTCGTCTTAACTTTATAGCAAAACATACATTTGATATTGAGTTCCACACAGCCCAGTTTGACCATAGTCGTACATGGTCAGCATCATCCTAAAGTCAGCCACGAAAACATTTTTATTTGCGGAGGAGATTTAGCAATCCAACATTTCTTGTGTGGCCCGTCAACCTGACTCAGCTTTTGAGCCAAAACTCATTGACTGGGCAGAATAGCGCCACATTTGGTTGGTAAATGACAAGAGATTAGCTTACTAGGATAGTGGGATTTGTTGGTAGAAAGCACAGGAGGGAGACATGGCCGCATAACGGTCATTCCGACAATGCAGTCTAGACATTGGAAATCGGCCACACCAGACAACGAACTCAGGAAACACCGAGCACCTTGAGTTAAAAAAGACTACCCAAAGAGGCAAAGAGCAGCTTTATTTTTTAAAAAAACTACCCAAAGAGCGGCCCTAGGATATGTTGGGCCGGTGGCAGACTGGGCCGGTTGGCATGCAGTAGGCCCAGAACTAGCCAGCCCAACCTGGTATGATGAAATGGGGTCCCCCCCTTGTAGCTGACTGCCTGAGAAGACGACGCAATCCAATCCTTCAATCCCCACTCAGCCGTCCTCGGCTCCTCGCTCTCCGCCGGCTGGGAGCTCGTTGCGGCGCGGCGGAGCCAAACTCTACTCCTCTCCCCGTAGCTTTCATTCCTCTCCTTCCCATCCTAGTCCTGACCTACCAACGCGTCTCTGAATCTCTCCTATAGTCGAGCACCATGCCGTACGGCTGCCGCCGTGCCGTACCTTAGCGTCACCGCCGACGCCTCGATCCCGCCTCTCGCCCCGACATATCCGTTCCTGGCATTCCTCGCCGCGAAATCGCCTTCCCTTCTGCCTCCACCCCATCCGCAGTCTTTGGCTATTGGGTTTTGAGGTATGAGGTTGTTTCCATCCAGCGATAGTAAAACTCCCTCTGACCTTCACAAATTTTGGGTGTCCATTTAGATTCGACCCTGGCCATGAACCTATGAGCTGTACTATATTGGTGCCTCTGTTTTGCCCGTGACATGATTTTCTGCCTGTTGGGCACATTCTAATTTTACTAGGGTTCATGTTAAATAGTCGTTGGGAGAACTCAAGAGTACGAGACCTAACCCGTGCTCTCGCCCCCCCCCCCCCCCCCCCCCCCCCCCCCCGAGGGCGACGGGCACGGCGACCACCTCCCCGGCGTCCCTCCCCCTCCCCTCTGCTCCTCCCCGTCGCCGCCGCCGGCAGAGGTCGCCGGGCGAAGCCCGGCCGACGCCGGCGGCGGCGGCCCTTCTTTCCCCTGATGGGAAACAAATGCTGTATGTTAGCCTGCATTAGTGGTTCAGTGTGTTCGCATGATGGTTGTCTGTTGTATTTTCTTTACTTAGCTTTAGGCAGGTTAAAATCCCTCTAAAGTACATTTCAGGTGAACTTCATAAAACTCTCTAAACATCAGAGAGTTTTGCTCTATCCAATAATAGAAATTATTGTTTTCCTCAAATCCTCTCACACGCTCTTAGTTCATTGATGGGAATAAATTGTGGAGAACTTCACGCATAATTTTGCTTGTAGCATTAGAAGATTGCACTGCCTATTCGTTTTAAAGCACGACTGACCTCTGTTGAATCGTCTTTAACACTGACTACAGCGTTGTGCAATACAGAGAAATTTGTTATTCTTGATCAGTTCAGTTGATACTTGATTCTGTTATGTATATGTGACATTATTCTTCCTAATTTGGTATAAACTCCTTCGTATTTTTAACCTACAGATTTGGCTCTAGCTAATTCTGGAATTCGAAGTTTCAAAAAAAAAAAAAAATCTGGAATTCGAGAAGTAGGAAATATGAGCTACTGCCAAGCTACAACATACAAGCCTCATGATGGGCTCACTTTGGACAAGCCATTAGGTCTTGGGGGAACATGCAAATTACTTCCTTTGCGTTCTGCATTGCAACGGTCTTCTAGATCTTGCAAGCCGCAAGAGAAAGTGTATCCAAGACTTGTTGTTGCTGCTTGCCATAGAAGGCTTAGTCCTGTATATGCCTCAAGCGGGAAGGAAAACCTTGGTTCTGCCGATGATGTAAGTAGCCTTTGCAGCTATCTTATGTTTCATCATTTCTTTTGTTCTTGTGGGAGAATTGCATTGAGAACTTGTGGTTTCGTTACAGCTTAGCAACAAGCTTATAGCACATTAAGGTTGTTAAGAAGCCATTGCTCTGTGGAACCATCTGCTTAACTTATTTTGGCTTTATTTTCAGCAATTCTCTATGGAATCTTTGAACAAAGCAATGGATGGAGCAAAAAAGCAATGGTCCATACAAGGCTTGCTGATGGAGCAACTGTCTAAGATTACAGGACAAGGGTCTGGTGGAAATGGTGGAAATAATAACCGTTATGGAGGCAGCGGTGGTGGTTCTGATGGCCCAGATGATGAGTCTTTCACAGAGTCATTGTATGAAATGGTCCAAGTTTTGTTAGCAACTGTCGCTTTTGTACTAACGGTAATTGCGTTGCTTCAGTCTTCCTTGTCATTGTCCTTCATTTGAATTATTTTTTATTTAACGATAGTTCTGTGCAGACTTTTCAATCTTACTGTGCTTAGATATACCATGTTTATCAAGCACTTGAATTATTTTATGTGCAAATTTTTTGCTGTTTATTCGTGTCCACAGGTGATTGTACAAATACATGAAGATATCATTATAAATATTTATTATTTTGAACACCCATTTCTGTTAGTTTACTTAGCTGGCTTAAAAGGGATGAGACAGACAATAAATACAGAATAGCGAGATTTCCATTCTCCATTACTGCAAAAAGGATCCTTGTTGTTCCTGCTTTTGTCAAAGATCTCATTATTTCTTCTTCACAGCTGATTTTGTATTTCCCACAAATATTAATCCATGTGGAGTAACTTATAAGTAAAAAAAAGCTGAAAGTACCCTTCATGCTAGAGAAGCTTAATAGGTACTCCCTCCGTTTCAAAATATAAGATGTTTTAGGTTTGTGAAGTAAATGTATCTAGACACCTTTTAGTGTGTATATTCGAGTGAACCTACACACTAAAAGATGTCTAAATACAATTGCTTCACAAACCTAAAACATCTTATATTTTGAAACGGAGGGAGTATATTGATTCTTTGGTGTACCATTAGCAAGGGTGGAGCTAGCAAAGTTAGTTGCCGGGGTCATGCAATAGGCTTAGACCTTGAGTGTGTTAGGCTGACGGTGTCACTAAGTGAGTAGAAGGACTATCGCCTTGAGAATTTCTGGGAGTCGTCAGTGTCATTTGACAACAGTGGTAGAGCGTAGCTCCGCCCCTGACCATTAGTAACCTGTGCTATATTTTCTTGTGGCCATCTTCATTACTAAAGCTGTTCTAAATACTTGCATCTGCCAGAGACAAGACTTTCTGCACAAATTCCTTTCAACCACAGCACACATAACGTGGGAGTGCTCATATTCTTGCTGGCTGTGAACGTCAAGGCCCCCCCCCCCCCCCCCCCCCCCCCACCACATATGGTTTCTAATCCATGCTTGCTTTGTTATGCAGTATATCCATATAATCAGGGGAGAGGAGTTGTACCGCCTTGCTAGGGACTACACCAAGTATCTTGTTACTGGTAAGAGAACATCCCGGCTGAAGCGAGCCATGCTTAACTGGCGTGATTTCTCAGATGGCATCACAAAGAAGGACAGCACTCAAGATGATGTGTATGGAAGCCCAGTTGCTTCTGAATCCATGTGGTGGCAACAGCCCCAGAAGTTGGTTCATAATCTGGGAAACCTTTTCAGAAGCAACCTGCGTCCACACGCACAGGAGTCTTAAACCTGGCGTTTCAAATTTTCACCTCAGAAACATCTCGTTTTAATCATGTATAGGCCACTGCTAAGTAGGTCGGTGCAACTAAACGGCCAGCTGTTGTTTCTGCCGGATGATGATTCTTGCCTAGTGTAGTGGAATTTATGTGCTGTCTCTGCGCTGTATTGACTACGGAACAGGAGGAGGGTAAGGAGTTGTTCTGGTCAGTTTTGTACGTCATGTAACGCTGCTGCTATGATCGTCTGCTCGTCAATGGTGCGCAGGTGGCAACTTGAATGCTGAATCTGATGGATCAGAACTGCAAAGGTCCAAGTACTAGTAAATCAATGCGAAAACCAAGTGTACTGCCATCTATAAAGGATGTTGTGTTTTTCACTGTAAGCATTGACTGCATTGTGAACTATCCAAACTTTTGTTAGTGTGCTTTGCTCTCCCATGGGTCATGGACTCATGGTAAGTTCAGTACGTCTAGCTTGGTTAGACTATTTCGGTTAGCCACAGTGACCTGAAAGATAACGTTTCCCAGCTGGATCATACATTTGGTGTCTATCAGAGTGTTGCTTGGCTCCATTCATCATTTTGCGGACGCTATGTCAAATTAAATACTCCATATAGGCTAATAAGTACTCGTGATTAGCCCAGTGGTTCATCTGTAGACATTTTCCGGATGAACCATTTATCGCTCGTCTGGATGGTGCTCTGATTAGGACAACACATGATTAACTCAGTGGCTCACGTCATAGAATAACAAATACTATGTCAATCAAACTGCTCATAAACAGCAGACTAGTGCTCTTAACACCGCGATTTCCGGGGCAATGATGCGGCTGAAAGCCAGGACGACGACGAGACGCAGTTAGCTGATTGAGCTAAGCACATCCCGGCCCGGGAGCCCCGAACTAGTCAAACCAAATCGCCCCTTCTACGTAGTAGGCTTTGCGACTCTCTCTTTTAACAGGAGGCTTTGCGACTCAAGCCAGACATGATAAGCCACTGCTAGCACGAATGTTTAGTTTCCTGAACTGCAGTGCCTAACGAGATTCTGGTCAGCCGCCGACAGTGCCCAATGCAACACGATCCTCTCAGTCTCAGAGTGTAGGTCGAACAATCTGCGATCCACCCTTCCGTTCCCAAATGCTCGTGTTTCTGAGAAATGCTTTGTTGAGACACTGGACGGCCAAAAACAATTTGGCTTGTTGAAAACACTGAAGAGACGGTGCAGTAGTGCACCGTCAGTCCATCACGTTTCATGCTTATATATAATGGCTTAGCTACTTCATTGGCATCTTCTAGCATTCCTTAATTTCAGGTAGCTAATGGTCTTGAATTAGTTCATCAAGGCTCTGGAGGCACTTGTTCAGTCCAGAGGGCCGTTTCATGTAAGACCGCTGATCACTGATGCTTGAGAGCCAAAAACACTTTCTATGCAAATTATCCCAACTTAAATTTGTGTGAACGGTCAATGAAAAGCGAACTAGTAGTTCATGGTTTGAGTACAAATTATTGCCACAGAGAAAGCAATGCATTGTAGCGCAGCAATTGTAGAGAATCAAAAGGTTGGTTACAAAATTGAAGTTTCACACGCTGCTATCAAGGGAGAAGACAATATAAAGAGTATGGATCCCATGTTATGCGTATCACACGAGAGAATCACAATCACCTATTTCCGATCAATATTGTTTGTGGTTATCCATATGAGGATTTAGGACATGCTAGGATTTAGAGGCATCTGGAATGACACCTTCGCATGCAATAATCCAGCCACTGTGTAAATGATCATGTAAGCTTCATGTCGATCTGCGTCCCTACAATGTGGCGCTGCACAGAGCAGACATAAGCACCGTTGCAGTTTACCGTGATTAGAAAAGTTTTTAAATTTTATTTTTCTCTCCTTTTCCTAAAATTGCTTTTCTTCTTCAAGGAGGGAACCCCGTACGTTGGATTCATACAGCAAAACACAAAAGGTGCCAGTATACAACCAAACAATCTAGCTCCGACTATACATGTTGTACATCACAATAGTTGTAATCAGTCGTACGTGCCACCTATATATGTACTTACGTACACGCGATCTTTTTCTGCTTTTCCGTGTATGTATCGTTGCTGAGAGCAAACACAAGCACAGGGTTCACCAGACACGTACAGGAGAGAAAAATAAATGGTATGCCTCTTTCCTTTCGAGAAGTGATCGCGTACATAAGGCGCCACAACTTCGTCAAGAACGGCACACAACGCCTGCTACATGCCTACCTACACTGTATCTCGGTATTCGACCATGCGTATACATCTATGATCTATCGACTTAATTAAGTACTTTCTGCATGGCTTGATCACCCATCGATCAACTCATAAGCCCAAAGTATGATTACAATTCAGTTCTTCCAGTGATATCTTGGTCATTGATTTTTCTTCATATGAACTTCATCTTGGTTTTATTGGATTGAATCATCGATCACATTCTTCATGCATGCCTTGGAGTTCTCTTTTTTCCTCTTGATTGCATCATAAATATCTCTTCAAGTAAATGATGATCTTGATGCATATATTTATATTTGTGGCATTCCTCCTTGAATCCATAAGATGATTTATATTTTCGGCATTCCTCCTTGAATCCACAAGATGATCTTCATGCATTGCCTATGAAAAATCTATTCACATAAAATTTAATAAAATCAATAGTCCATATAGACTATTTTTTTCTTTTGTGAATGCCATATAGACTATTATTAATTACTAAAATGGCCTCCGTGCCCCTTCAGAGGTGTTGGCTCGAAGCTATAAAAATTCTAAGTTCGACCTTTGAGTGGATTGGTCAATAGCACATACGAGGATCACTTCTTGAAGACTCTCAGGAGTATACTTTTGTTTCGTCGGATTTGTGGTAGGGTTATAGAAATTTTGTAACAAGATAGGTCTATTTTGGATTTGCTGCGACTTCCTCAGTTTCTTTTATTGCTAGATGTTTTACTCTGCATGAATGCTAGACTTTTTTAGGCATCACTAAATATCAATAATACTTGGTTGTGTACATCAAGGATGTAGAGGCAGTATGCAATGCATAATAAAAAAATGATATTTGTATTCGTGAAAGCCAAAATGGAGAAAAATCCGCATCCGAACAAAATGGAAATGAATGTGGATATCTAGATTTATTTAGCAAGCACAAATTCAAATTTTATTTTGCATTTTAAAGAAAGTGTGGTTATGCGAGTGGATATATTTTTTGCAAGTGGATATATTTGTAATTGAATAAACTTACTTTATCCAATTTCGGTAATTATATGCGTGTATGCCAATTATGCAACCTAAAAGCCTAACAGGTGGATAAATATATTTCTGTGTGATGGGGTTACTTTATTTTACCCAGTCCGTTGCAAAAGTCGCATCTGTTCCGAGGTGAGTAAGCATCCGATATATATCTCCCTATTAGAGTCACGTCTGTTCTGCATTCGTATCCTGTAAGATTCATATATGTAATATTTTTTGAAAATAGGAAAATACAATTGGGAAGGGCCCTACCCGTTCCATATCCAGCCCGTTCACCCGCACCCAAGAGGCGGTGTTGTTCTCATTTTCGTAAAATAAATGTGCAATATCTACATCCCACAACTAAGTATTTTGCAATATGAATAATATATTATTATGTCCATCAATCGATTCAGAGGCCAAGATATCCCGCTTTTCCAAAAATATATATGTATGCAAACGGATTTAGCGGCACCTGATCAGGTTGCAGCGACGCTGCGGATCCCGCCTATCTCATCGAGATAGAGTCATGCATGCCAGTTCAAGGATTGTTTGAACATGTTTGTTTTTCGAGACATCGTTCATGGATGTTTTTTAATCGAAGTCGGAAAAGTTGACCCAAGAAATATTACTCTAGTGTAGTACGCTTAATTATTACAGAGTGTAGACTGACATCAACAAATAAACATGGTTGCAATGAAAATAAACACTAGGCAGTGCCGTATACAACAAGAATTATACTCGTGCAAATTAATTCCGACCTAAATTTGTGTGAACGGTCAATGAGAAGTGAACTGGTACTCCATGTTTTGAGTATAAATTATTGCCACAGTTAAAGCAATGCGTTGTATCGCAGCAATTATAGAGAATCAAAAGGTGGTTATAAAATTGAAGTTTCACACGCTGCTATATCAAGGAAGAAGACAATATAAAGAGCATGATCCCGTGTTATGCCCACCACATGAGAGAATCACAATCATCGCTATTTCTGATCGATATTTGTTTGTTGTTCATATACACATACGAGAGAATTTGTGTCATGCTAGGATTTAGAGGCATCAGAAATGACATCTTCCCAAGCAAGAATTGAACCACTTTACGGAGCTTCACCGCGTTTGGTCACAGCTTTACCGCTTGGAGGATCACGACCCCTTTACGGAGGTGTGCACGAGGTTAGAGGATACTGCGAGACATATTTTTTTCTCAGCATGGTTGACAATATAATCTACAGATTGGCCCGTCTTACACTTTCTCATTCTGATATATAATTCGCTTTTTTTTTTACTTTAGTTTGTGTTTCGAACTTCGTTGTGGAGCGGTTGTGTGCATTCTGTTATGCAGAGGCCGGGTGTAACACTGCTTAAAACTTTTAAAAAAACTTTAAGTAATAAAAAGCCCATTGTCGAAAAAAAGAATTGAACCACTGTCTATATGATCATGTAAGCTTCGTGTTGATTTGCGTCCCTACAATGTAGCATTGCATAGACTAGATACAAGTACAGTCCCAGTTTGTTCTGATTAGAAAAGTTATCTATTTTTGTTGTTCTCTCTTTTCCATGGAATTGCTTTTCTTTTTTAGGCCTTGTTTGATGCTAGAGTTTTTATGGGGATTAGTAGGGATAATCTCCACCAAACCCCAAATTTCTACTTACCTTTAAAAATATGTTTGGTACTAGAGTATTGGGCGAGTTTAATCCTCGCTAATCCTTACTTTTCTCCAGATTTTAGTGTATATTTTCAATCCCCAATACTCTACCTTTACCTAGTGGATTATTGGTGGGGTTTTGTAGGAATTGGGTAAAGGTATGAGTTTTACCCAATACTCTAGGGAATTATCCCCACTAATCCCCACAAAAACTCTAAGACCAAACAAAGCCTGGGGGGGAGGGGGAACCCGTACGCGGTTACACATGTTGTACTCCATCACAATAGTTGTAATCAGGCGTACGTGCAATATATATATGTACGTACACACAATCTTTTTGTGCTTTTCCGTGTAGGGCTCGCTTGGCACACCGTTTTAAAATACGTCCCGGTCAGAATTTACGGCTCACGCCAGTATATTCTGCGTGGCCTCCGATTGTCCGTGAAAAATTACAGAGGTATTTCCTAAAATACTAGATTTCAAGCAGGGCCTTATGTGTAACATAAGCACGGGGTTCACCAGCGTATAGGAGAAAAAATATATAAATGTAAGCCTCTCTCCAGGCTTACATGGCCGGGAGCCCCAAACAAGTCTCATCTAACAGGCGGCTTTGTGACTCAAGCAGGACATGATTAGCAAGCTTCCTGTACTGCAGACTGCAGTGCCGAAAAGGACTCTGCTCGGCCTCCGACAGTGCCCAACCCAACCACGATCTGAGCAGTGTGTGTAGGTCGAACGATCCGTCGTCCTCCCTTTCGTGCCCATATCCAAGAAATGATTTGTCGAGACACTGCATGGCCAAAAACAATTGGTCTGGCGGTTGGTTCTTAGATATATTATCTTCTAGTTTTCCTTGATTTCAGGCAGTGGAAGCTGATGGTCTTGAATTAGTTTATCAAGGTTCTGGAGGCACTTATTCGTTACGGAGGACCGAAGCCGTAGGTTCAGATTGGCGGCAGCTGCAAGCCTGGAGCTTTTCGAAGAAGGCGGCAGCTGCAAGCCTGGAGCTTTTCGAGGGACAAAATCACTAGATGAGGCAAACCTACCGAACGTGTCTCGTCAGACTAGATCTATGACTCGTAAAATCCTTTCTCCTGTGAATGGCGTGGCTTTAATCCCTTTCATCCTGAGTGTCTTGATTGTGTTAAAGCATGTTGAGAAGAACAATGAATACTTCACTTAAGTACGTGTTGCATATCTCACATCGATTAACTTATGACTTCTGCTTCGGTACACCCCTCCAAACTTAAATATAACAATGACTGAGATACCCGGCTCCTGGTCATTGATCTGTCTTCATATGAACTTCATCTTGGTTTATTAGATTCAATCATTCATCACACCAGAAGAATACCCGGCTCGTTGCAACGAGAATCTCTTTAAAAACTTTACTATGTATAAGACACATGAAATATGAAATTATGTATTAAAATTTAAAGATTTAACTGGTCATGATACTTAGGGCTAAATTTAGTTAAAGTAAACTTATTGTGTATTTTCCAACAAAAAATGATGAAGTGTTCAATTGTATATGACTTAAAAGAATTCATGAGGTGGATATGTGACATGCAAAAATATATTATAATTAATTAATATTAATAAGATGACATAAACAATTGATTGGCTAATATAGTGGGTGGTGTGGAGGAAAATGCCCTGTGACTCATAGGTGCTACGCACCACTAAATCTGTACCTGAACATTGTGGTCTGTCCTGCTTGTTGGTATCTAGATGTATTATTAGTGAACAATCTGTTATTTAGTTGTCGTAAATTTGAGAGATACATCTATGAAACCTTGTACCGTTGACCTCCTTTTCCATGCAGCAGACCAATGCAATTAAGGGCCTGTTCGGATGGGCTCCGCTCCACTCAAATCACGGGAGCCTGCAGAGCTCGGTTTGGGCCACTCCGTCCGCTCCGGGAAATTTGGCCTGCAGATCCGTCCGCTCCGGGAACCCGGGCCCTAAGACGCCTTGTTGGTGGTTGCGGAAAGACGAGAGTGCGGCCATTTACTAGACAACATCTCCTTTTCACCAGGAGTGATTTATCGAGCTAGACACCGGTCTGAGTTATTTCGCCAGTTCATCAGGAGTTCACATAGTTCATCGAGTTCATCCCCGCTCGATAGGAAAACTGTGCTACGGAGCTCACTCGGAGAGATTAGCCATCCGAGCGTCAGATTCGCCGTGAACAACGTAGCCGCTAGGATCGCCGGAATCGGCATGGAACCTCCGGCGGCGCAGAAGTGGCCGGGGCAGGGGGTCCTCACGCGCGCCCTCCTCCTTAGCGTCGCTACGCTCGTGTTCCGCCTGCTTACGGGGCCTTTGTTGCCGTGGACGGTGGGTCGGCGCTCTACCCGCCCATGCCCGCCGCCGCCGTGGTCAGGAGGAGGACCTACGTCCAGGTGGGGTCGTCGGAGGCGTGGCGCAGCCGCGAGTAGCGCAGGGCGATGGACTTCCATGCCGAGGTCCTTGGGCGGCACCTCATATACGGCCTCCTTGACATGTCCTCCTGTGTCGTGTGCCTCGGTGGGGCCCCGGAGGCGCTAGCGCTGCAGGAGCTCGGCATGTCCGTCGCTGTCGCCGTCGCAAAGAAGCACTCCCCACCGCTCGCCGTCGCAAGGGACGACGGCCGCCTGCCGTTCCCGGCCTCCTCCGTGGACCTCGTCTTCGCGGGCCGCGCTCTCGACTCGTCCACGCGTCCGGCCGACCTCGCCGGTGATTCAAATAAACTTACTTTAGCCAATTTTTGAAAGTGCATGGATACCACAAGTGGTTTTGGTAATTTTAATACTCCCTCCGTCCCGGTGTATAAGTCTTGCGCGTATCTCTAGATTGCTATTTTGATCAATATAATATATAAGATATATACTACAAAATATATATCATTGAAAACTTTAGATTATGTACTTTCTAATGATATAATTTTTATGTTATAAAATTTGTATTATATTTGTCAAAATAATGATCTAGGGATACGCACAGGACCTATACACCAGGACGGAGAGAGTAATCCATATGGATTAATAATTTCACCGAATTTAATGGATTCGAGGATGAATGCCACAAAGATAAATATATGCATCAAGATCATCATTGACTTGAAGAGATAATTATGATGCAATCAAGAATAAGAAAAGAAAAACTCGAAGGCATGACAAATCTATACTTCTCATAAAGCAAAACTCCACTAAGAGGTCATTTAAGTTATATTCAAATAAACTTACTTTAGCCAATTTTTGGTAAATCTAGGTGTATAGCCCATTCATACAACCCAAAAACCTAACAGGTGGATAAATATATTTTTCTGTGATGGGACCTATGTGATTTAGTCACTTTATTTATTTTACCCAATCCATCGCAAAATTTGTAAGATATTTTTTATCTTATGTGAGTTGACTAAGCATTCGATATGTATCCATATTCGATTCACGTCCATTCCGCATTCAAATCAGATAAGATTCATACTCATTTTATCGTTTGAAAATAGGAAAACGCAAGTGAGAAGGGCCCTACCCATCGACATCCAGCCCATCCATCCACACCTAAGAAGCAGGGTTGTTCTCATTTTCATCAAATAAAATACGGAATACTTAAATCATGCAAATAAATGTATAGCAGTATCGTCAATAATATACTTTTGTGTGCATCACTCGATTCAGAGGCCGAGATATCCCGCTTTTAAAAATAATCATGCAAATGAATTTGGCAGCACCAGATAAAAAAAGGTCGCATCTACGGTTTATGAATGCAGCAGATTTCGCCGGTCTCATCAAGATAGAGTCATGCATGCCAGTTCATGGATCATGTCTTTTTTGTAAGGCACCATTCATAAATGTTTTTTAATTGAAACCGGAGAAGTTGTCCCAAGAAATATTACTTTAGCGTAATATGCCTATTTATTGTAGAGTGTAGACATACACCACCAAATAAAAATCGTTGAAACGAAAACAACCATTAGGTAGTGCCGTACACAACAAAAATTGTAATGGTGCAAATTTTTCTGACCTGAATTTGTGTGGAATTTGCCATGACAAGTGAAGTAGTATGAATTATTGCCACATTTAAAGCAGTGCATTGTAGTATGGAAATAATTATAGATAATCAAAAGGTGGTTACAAAATTAAAGTTTCGGACACTACTCTCACATGAGAAGACATTATAAAGAGCATGGATCCCATGTTTTGCCCACCATGCGGGAGAAACACAATCGCTATTTTCTATTGATGTTGGACTTAGGGCATGCTAGGATTTAGATGCATCAGAAATGATACATTCCCGTTGAATTAAGCTGCCACGGTCTAGATGCTCATGTAAGCTTCGTGTCAATATGCATCCCTACAATGTAGCATTACGCAGAGTAGATGAACCCTTCTACCTTGTTAACTGTGTGATTAGAACAAATATCTATGGCGCTTTCTTGTTCCTAGCCGTATAGGTCAATTATCCACCTAGAAAACAACAAGTGTGCAAATATACTTTTGCATGAAGGCACCTAGTGTGATGTTGTGTAGTTACTTATTTATCTGACCTAATACACTAAACGTGTGATATATGTATAAGTTGCAAGTTGAGCAAGCATCCAATATGTATCCATATGCGTTTCACATCTGCTCCGCATTCGTATTAGGAAAGATTTCTTTTTTTTACAATACAAAAATGCAACTGAGAAGGGCCCTATCTTCCCAGTCTAGTCCGTTCACCCACACCCAAAAGGCGAGGTCCTTATCATTTTTATAAAATAAAATGTGCAATACCTACATCATACAAATAGAAATGTGGCAATACGAATAATATATTGATGTGTGCTTCAATCATTGTAGAGTCCTTGATTAGTACTATCTTTTAGCATTCTTTAATTTCATGCAGCTGATGGTCTTGAATTAGTTTATCAAGGCTCGAGAGGCACTTGTTCAGTCCAGAGGACTGTTTCAATTAAGACCGCAGGATCAGACTGGCTCATTCCGTGGCTATAATATTTGATTCATTGATTGATTGATTCATTGACTGATTGATTCATACACGCATAAGAACTTACACAAGTAACACAATCTCAAAAACTTTGCTTGCTAGCTAGGACGATATACACGTATAATAATTGTGTGTAAACCCAGTCAATGGAAGAGCGTCTGAAAGAGAAAAGACCCCAAAGCGAGTAGATGACACGATCAGAATCTTGAAAATAGTGAAGCAACAAAAGAGATAAAAAACCTCATTTCGCTATCACTGATGAAAGGAAAACATTGTGTTTTTGAATTGCATGAAAGAAACGTTTGATCGATGGTGGAAGTGTGTGGACCCATCCGCATACGGTCCCATGAGCGAACCTGTTGATCCGTCCATCTGAACTTGTGCATGGCGAATGATTCTAGTCCACGTGCGGTGGAGAGGCGGCACGACAAACCAAGACGGGCATGACAGGGGCCGCTGACTCATCAGCATTCCTGCCATAGACGGGTGGATCAGATGAATAACAACATATGGTAGCCGGCCACCTTATGTTCCAATCATCACTTATGCAAGTGGAAACAATATCTCAATGATTTATAAATCACTATTAGGTCATTTATAGCTACCTAAAAAGAGCTCAACAAGGAGTTTATAGCTAAGTTTCATAAAATGGATGCTTTATGTGAGAAGGTAGATGGTCTTTCTAAGGAGTTACCGCTCTTAAGGATTTTGTCCAACCCCAAAGGTCTCGTCAAGAGACTATGAAGTACTTAGAAAAGTTTTGGGAAACTTTTAGTATTTTGAAGGATAGAAAGAAAGAAGAAGAGAGACTTGAGAAACTTGAGGAAGAGAGACTTGAGAAATTAGAGAAAGAGAAAAACGAAGAAGAGAGTAGGCAAGGAAATTAGGATGCTAGATGATAATACCAAATGATCTTTTAGCTTATCTTGGAAACTACACTCTTGATCGAATTATCTCTATTTCGCAGAACCATGCTTGTGATCCCACTATTAATACTAACCAAGCAGGTTTTGGCTCTTATATTGCTAATCATGTTATAAAAGAAAAGCTTAACATGTATCATAAGGTGTCCATGGTCCCACCTAAGTTTGTGGATGTATGGGAACCACGGATTTATGTTACTATTGGTAAAATTATTTGGCCAACTATACTTGATCTTGGGTCTAGTGTTTCTGCTATTTCTAAGTCATTATGTGATCATTTAGATTTATCTCCTATTAAAAAATGTGATATTGACTTAAAACTTGCTGATTGCTCTATTACAAATGCTCATGGCATAGATCCCATGTTATGCCTACCAGAGGAGATAATCAGAATCACCACTATTTCTGACTAGTGTTGTTTGTTGTTATCCATGTTCATATACACATAAGAAAGGATTTCAGACATTGCTAGGATTTAGAGGCATCAGGAATGACACCATCCCGTGGAATTAAGTGGTCACACTCAGGATGCTCATGTAAGCTCATGTCGAAACACGTCCCTACAATATAGCGTTGGATAGAATAGCTAAGGACAGTGATATTGTATAATGTGATTAGGGAAGTTATCAATGATGTTTTTTGTTCTTCTCTTTTCCCTTGAGTTGTTGTTCTTCTTCTGAAGGGGAGCCCAATGCGTTTGAATGCATTCACCAAAACAAAACGTACCAGTATACAACGAAGTAATCTAGCTCTGGCTACACATGATGTACAAGAGAAAAGTACATAGCTTTAATCCAGGCATATGTTTTATACAACGTGGATTTGCTACCACCGGTGGTAGCTATGCATGCATGCATAGTCCTTGGATTGCATGAGCATGATATTCCTACCGCATGCGATGTAGATAGCAGGAGATGACGGTGATAACGGATGAAATGCTTCCGTTTGTTGCATGCACATGGTACTCTTGAATGGCTACCTAGGATGGCAACTGTGGATGGCTAGAGCAGGTGGTGATTTGAGACATGCCATGCCTAGTTGCCATGCACACTCTTGAATGTCTACCTAGGATGGCAACTGTGGATGGCTAGATCAGGTGGTGATTTAAGACATGCCATGCCTAGTTGTCATGCACACTCTCCTAACCAAGTAACCTGCAGAGTTGCCTTGTAAGAAATAATTGAAATAAGTTCATAAATCTTATCGAGAGAAAAAAGATTGTTATGAAATGAGCTCTACTTGATTAAGTAGCGGCGCTCTCAAAATCAACAAATCAATTAACCGCTGATTTTTCTGGATCAAGGTGTTCGTCCTACTGAGCTATGGTATGAATCCGATTATGTATCAGAGAAATGCTAAATAGAAAAGGATACGGCGGCTATGAGTACACAATGGGAGTGGTGAGATGAGATGGTTTGTTTGCATGGTTCCTTGGTGTGGTGACTTTGGATGGATAGGTTGAGTGGATGGTGTAGTAGGTGTGTGTATGTGGTTAGTTGGGGTGGATAATCCAATAGGTTGCAGTGTGGTGTGTTGGGGTGGTGTGTTGAGGTGGTGAGAGATGGGAATATGCATGCAAACGCCGTTGCTTCCGTGAGTTAATTCTTGTGCTCCCGGTAGAAAATCACATGCTCCCTATAGAGGATCTAATGGTGGATGGTGGGTGCATAGCTACCACCGGTGGTAGCAGGCTATTTTGCATGTTTTATATATGTATGTGCGCATGATCTTTTATTTTCTCTTTTGTGTGACATATACACTGGTAGCAAACATTAGTAGGTAATTCACTGGACACGATCTTTTATTTTTATTGTTAGATGATTTATTCCGAATGAATACTTGACTTTGTTACTAAATAATTAAATAATCAATAATAAATAGTTGTGTACATCAAGGATGCAAAGGCAGAATGAAATGCATAATAAAAATTGTGACATTTGTATTCGTGAAACCGAAGATGGAGAAAAATCTGCAGCAGAACCAAAATGGAAAGGGGTGTGGATAATATGCCGATTTATCTAGCAAACAAGAATTCCATTTTTTTTTGAGATTACAAGGAAAATGTGGCTATGTAAGTGGACATAATTGTATTCAAATAAACTTTATTTAACCAATTTTGGTAATTCTAGGCGTATACGCTAGTTATGCAACCCAGGAACATAACATGTGGATAAATATATTTTGTGTGATGGGACCTAGTGTGATGTACTTACTTATTTGTTTTACCCAATCTATCTCAAAATTTGCAAGATATATGTATCCGTTCCAAGTTGAGTAAGCATCCGATATGTGTTCTTATTCGAGTCAAGTCCGCTCTGCAATTGTATCCGATAAATTCATATTTCTACTTTTCAAAATAGAAAAATGCAAGTGGAAAGGGCCCTACCCTTTCCACATCTAGTTATTCACCACCCGCACACGAGAGACGGGGTCCTTCTCATTTATGAAAAATTATTATTTTGGTAAATCAAGAAGAGCGATAGCCCATAGATATCTTTCTTATTGAAAAATCATGCAAATGGATTTAGTATCAATTGATAAAAAAGAAAAGGTCACTGAGACAGTTTATGAATGCAGCAGATCCCGCCGGTCTCATCAATATAAGGAACCATGCATGCATGTTAAGGGATTGTTTTACATGTTTCTGAGGCACCGATTCATGATGTTTATTAATCGAAGCTAAAAAAGTTGACCCAATAAACATTACTTGACATTTACATGCTCCTAATACAATTGCCCGATGTAAACTCTAGCGTATTATGCTTATCTATACTTCTTATAAAGCAAACCCCACTAAGGGGTCATTTAACTTGTCTATATTAACATGCAAGCTATCCACATCACCCACTATATTAACCAATTAATTTTCCATGTCATCTCACTAATATTAATTAATTATAATATGTCTTTGCATGCAAAATATCCACCTCATCAATTCTTTTAAGCCATACAATTGACGACTTCACCACTTTTTATTGGAAAATACACAACAATTTTGCTTCAATTAAATTTAGTCCTTGAATATTGTGACCAATTGAATTGTTAGATTCAATAGACAATTTTAATGTGTCTTATACATAATACTTTTTTTAAAAGAGATTCCCGCTGCAACGCGCGAGGCATTCTTCTAGTTTATTACATAGTGTAGACATATGCCAACAAAAAACACATGGCTAGATGAAATAATCCAGCCAATCCATATTACTTGTCGGTGAAATGAGGGAATAGACATACTAAAATGTGTCTAGATATAAGCAAGTCAGCAACAAGTAATATAAATTAGAGAGAGTAACACACATTAGGCACTGACGTATATAACAAGAATATAATGGTGCAAATTATTCCGAAATGAAGTTGTGTAGAACTTTCCGTGAGAAGTGAACTATAGTATGTATTATTGGAAACCACACTTTTGATCCTAGGTGCATGTGCTCTCTTTATCCAAATAACTATATTTTTAAATTTTTTTAAAATATATTTGTGTCTATATCTCCATATTTTATGTGCTCACGCAAAGTTTCGTGAAAACTAGCATTTTTTGTGTGCAAAAAGGACAAAAGAAAGCCTCGCGAAAAGTCTTACTTTAGCACCAAATTTTGTCTAACCAGCACTGAAATTGGTTTGTTTTGGAACAACTCCATGAACACGTAGGATGTGAATATGTACGCGCAACATCTTTTTGAAATATCATGATATTTTTAAATATATTGTAGATGTATTTTAAATAAAAGGAGATATATACCCAAGAGCCAAGATGCCTTGTCTGAATTATTGCCATAATTAAAACAGTGCTGCTCGTATCGCAACAATTATAGTGAATTAAAAGGTGATTACAAAATTAAAGTTTCACATGCTACTCTCAAGAGAGAAGGCTACAACATAAAGAGCATGGATCCCATGCTATGCCCACCACACGAGAGAATCGCAATCATTGCTATCTCTGATTAATGTTACTTGTGGCTATCTATCTTCATATGCACGTATGAGGATTTTGGGCATTGCTAGGATTTGGAGGCATCAGAAATGACACCTTCGCGTTGAATGATGCCTGCCGCAGTGTGTAGATGCTCAAGTAAGCTTCATGCCGACTCGCGTCCTACGTTTGGTTTCATACGAGAAAACAAAAGGTGCCCGTATACAGCCAACTAGGTAGGTCTAGCTACAGACGATGTACTAACATAGGTAACTCGCATTCCATTCTTCTAAGGCACTGTTCCTGGATTGTTTTTTAATATAAGTCGGAAATGTTGACCCAAGAAGCATTCGTTCACATTTTTATGCTCGTAATAGAAGTGGCAGATGGAACTCTAGCGTGTTATGCTTATTTATTGCATAGTGTAGAAATACACCAACAAATAACACATGGTTGGAATGAAATACTCCCTCTAATCTATATTACGCGTTTGTGAAACAAGTGAATATACACATTAAAATGTGTTGATACATGCGAATCGGCCACAACTATTATTAATTGGAGGTAATAACAAACATTAGACATTAACGTAGTATACAAGAAGACTATAATGGTGCAAACTTTTTCGACCGGAATTTGTGTGCAACTTTCTATGAAGTGAACTGTAGTACTACGAATTATTGCAGAAGCACACTTGACCCTGGATGCATATGCTCTCTTTACTTAAATGATAATATAAAAATATTTAAAAATTACAAAATAAATTCGTGTTTATATCTCTATATTCTATGTGTTCCCGCAAAGTTTCCTGAAAAACTAAAAATTTTATGAGGAAGAAAACGGAAAAACTCTCACGAAAAGTTTTAGTTTAGCACCAAATTTTGTCTTTTGACATAAGCAACACAAAAGGAAATGGTTTTTCTTGAAACGACTTCGTGAACACGTAGGATGTGAATATGCACACACAACATTTTTTGAAATATTTTGTATTTTTAATTATATTAAAAATGTAATTCAAACAAATGGATGATATGCACGCGAGAGCAAAAACGCCTTGTGTGAATTATTGCCACAATTAAAACAGTGCAATATATCACAACAATTATAGCGAATCAAAAGGTGACTACAAAATTAAAAGCTCCACACACTACTCTCAAGAAAGAAGCGGACAATATAAAGAGCATGGATGCCATGCTATTCCCACCACACGCGAGAATCACACTCACCACTATCCCTAATTGATGTCGTTTGGTCCATGTCCATATACACATACGAAATGATTTCGGGGATTGGTAGGATTTAGAGGCACCGGGAATGACACCTTCGCGTCGAAGATGGCTGCAACAGTGTAGACGCTCATGTAAACTCCGTGTCGATACACGTCCCTACGACATAGTCTTGCAAAGAGTAGATGGTCACAGATATGCCGTATATCGTGATTAGGAAAGTCGTCTGTTGTGATTGTTGTTCCTCTCTTTCATATGAAATTGCTCGCTTCTTCTGAAGGGGAACACCTACGTTTGGTTTCACACGACAAAACAAAAGGTAATTGTGTACAACCAAAAGGCAGCAATTGTATATACAAGAGAAAAAAAATAGTTGTGAGCCTCTTCCCTTGCCGGAACCGGTCCAGACTTTGAGTGATCAGCAATTAAACTCGCGTACGTCAACTTTGTCTAGAGCCGCATGCAACGCCTGCTACACCCTTCTATCTCTCCGTATTCCTGTGTGGCACACACGACCACACATCGCTGTATTGCATCGTGTACTCCAGCCCAGTAGTTGGTTCAGGCATTACGCGCACCGCTCCGCTCCCCGCTGCACCGTACGCAGGCCAGGGCACGGCGCGGCACCGCAAGCGAAACACGATGGAGGAGAGAATTTTTTTTCGAGGAAAAAGATCAATATATTAGGTCAGCAAGTCGTCTTATTAAAAACCTTCCAGTCCCCTTAGGTACCCTGGTAAGGAAAAGAGTACGTCTGAAACTTGCTGCCTCCATCAAAATTCAGTTACATCATTTAGCAGGCTACTAAGAATGCTATCAGGGGGCTCATCGTCCCAATTATAATTTGTTTTATCTATGAAACCTACCCTAGCAAGTTCATGAGCAACCTTGTTCGCTTCCCTCAAAATATGGCTGAAGATCACGCTACCAATACTAGTGCTCAGATCAATGCAATCAGCATAAAATGCAGCTAGCTCACTCCACCAAGATTCCAATCCATTGCAAGCAGCAATTGTTTCAGAAGAATCGGACTCAGCATGGACCGAGTTGCACCCTAGCCGAAGAGTGAGTGCCAGTCCCTCCTTCATCGCCATTGCCTCCGCCATGGTAGCCGAAGCGACATGGGGCAGATACGTTGTGCAGGCCGCAATGAACCCGCCTTTGTAATCACGCAAGACAGCACCCGTTGCCCCTTTGCGAGAGTCAGAGAAGAAAGATGCATCCACATTAAGTTTGACTTGCCTAGGCTCAGGACGTCTCCACTTCTCTGTATTAACGGCCAGCGAAGGCCGAGTAGCTTTTGCAGCGTTAGTAGTAATTGAAAGAATTGAGAACTTACATCTATATATCGGGGGAACTTGTTCGTTGTGTGTTTTCCTTCTCCTGAGCCACCACAGATACCAGCACGCCACCGATACTGTCTCCTTCAGCCCAATATCAGAGAACCCGGGAAGAGAATTATCTTGCCAGCGAAGAATATGTTCAAGCATGCCAGACCCTGCCAAATCGATGACGAATGCTTCCTGTATCACTGATTGAAGACCAAGCGAGCTCCATAGATCAATCGCTGGCTGGCATTGGAACAAAAGATGACGAATATCTTCAGGACCCTAGGTACATATCGGACACCCCCCAGAAGTACCAATATGGCAATTTGCCAAAATGCATTTCAAAGGCAGAATTCCATGGAGAGCTCGCCATATAAATATTTTCACCTTACTAGGGATTTTCAGTTTCCACATTGTTTTCCACACTGGGTTAGTGGCTGATCCGCCAGGAAGGGCCAGCTGACCCGCCGAGGCTCCAAATTGGTTCTTTTATTGGACATGATACCTAGAACAAACTGTGTAGCGGCCATGCTTGGTAAAACTCCAGGCCAGAAAATCATCAAAGGCTTGGTGATTAATATGTATTTGAAGAATTCGGTCGACATCCACTGGAAGAAATAAATTACTTAGTAAAGCAACATCCCAGCTTCCCGTATAAGGGTCTATTAATTCTGAAACTTTTGTGATCACCGCGTTGCCTCTTGGAGTGATGATCATCCGTGAAGGGCTGCTAGGGATCCAAGGGTCTTGCCAGATATTAATTGAATCACCATTGCCTACCCTCCAAATATGTCCCCTTTTCACCGTTGAGAGACCGGCAATAATACTTTGCCATGTGAAAGAAGACCCCGCCTTAGGTCCTGCTTTCAGAATGTCACCATGAGGATAATATTTAGCTTGCAAAACTCGGGCACAGAGGGATGTTGGGTCATTAATTATTCTCCAGACTTGTTTCGCTAACAGAGCAAGATTAAAGGAATGGAAATCACGAAAACCCATGCCTCCATCATTTTTTGGATAGCAGAGCTTCCACCAAGCATACCAATGCATCTTATTGCTATTATCATCATCTCCCCACCAAAATTTAGCAATCGCATCCATCATTGCCTTACACACCCCCTTCGGAATTAAGAAGACAGACATTGCATACACCGGTATTGCTTGGGCAACCATCTTCAAGAGGATCTCCTTGCCGCCTATAGATAGCTATTTATCTTTCCAACCATTGATGTGTTGAATAATCCTCTCAATAAAGTGTTGGAAGCAATCACTCCTATCCGCTCCCACCAGAGCAGGGAAGCCAAGATATTTATCAGAGAGAGCTTGAGTGTCAATATGGAGAGCTTCACAAATTTCTGCTCTCATCAGACTATTAGTACATGGAGAAAAGAACACACTTGACTTTGATAAACTCACCAATTGTCCCGAGTTTGCACAATAGGTATCCAAAACTTGTTGCAAGGAAGTTGCATTAGTAATATCAGCTTTCATGAGAATTAGGGAATCATCAGCAAAAGTAGATGTGAGACTGATGGTGCATTTCTGCACACCCTTACCCCATTGATGCCACCAACTTCTTCTTCATACAGCAAAAGACTGGATAAACCCTCCGCACAAAGGAGGAACAAATAAGGTGAAAGGGGGTCTCCCTGCCGCAGACCCCTAGTAGGAACGAACATATCTGTCTCTTCAGAATTAAACCGAACTTGATACCGGACAGACCGTACACACACCATCATGAGAGAAATCCACCTTTCAGCGAATCCCAACCTACGCATCATACTTTCCAAGAAGAGCCATTCCACTCTATCATAGGCCTTATGCATGTCAAGTTTTACCGCACAAGAGCCCACCCTTCCTTTCATTTTATTCTAGATAGAATGGATACATTCATAAGCCAGCAGAACATTGTCAGTAATCAGCCGTCCTGGGACAAAGGCACTCTGCATCGGAGAAATCACTTCTGGAAGAATTAGCTTCAGTCTACTCGCAAGCATCTTTGATATGATTTTGTATATAACATTGCATAAACTGATAGGTCTATATTGAGTCACCAATTCTGGGCTATCGATCTTTGGGATCAGAACAATCATGGTATCATTCCACCCCTCCGGAATAATCCCTGTATTGAGTGCTTGCAAAATTTCTTGAGTAATCTCGTCCCCACAGATATTCCAGAATTTCTTATAAAATATTGCATGGAGACCGTCTGGACCCGGCGCTTTATAGTCACCGATACTAGACATGGCCTTCCTAACATCCTCGGCCGAGAAGGGAGAGAGGAGTTTGTCGTTCATTAAATTAGAAACTTTTGGATTAATCTTCTCCATCATGGCCGGATCCACATTGGTAACTTCAGACGAAAACAGCTTAGCAAAATACTGAAAACAAGAGGTTTGAGCTGATCAGTACCTTCCACCCAGTCGCCATCCTCCCCACGGAGCTTTTTAATGAAGTTCTTCTTGCGCCTAGCAGAGGCAAAGCTGTGAAAGAAGCTTGTATTCCTGTCACCATATTGCAACCAATTAACCCTTGATCTTTGCTGCCAATGGACTTCTTCCTATTCCAGGAGGAGTTCAATAAGAGCCACTTTTTCTTTAGCAATGATCTCATTTTCTTCTGTCATACGGCCATTAACCGCATTTTCTAGCTCTTGTTGGGCCTTTTTCAATCTATGTTTAGGTTTCTATAAGATAGCAGAGTCCCATGCATGGAGCGATCTATGCATGTGACCTAGCTTGCCCAACATGCCACCCTCCGGACTTGCAACAGCTGCCGCCTCCCACGCACGGTTTATGACATCTGCAAAGTCCTTCTCGAGGAACCACTTCGCCTCAAAACGCTTTGGCTTAGAGCTACGATAAATAGAGGGAGTTTGAAAGTCTGTATCAACCATGACCGGTCTATGGTCTGAACGAGCATAATCCAGATTCTAGACTATAGCCCCCGGATGCATAATATTCCAAGCCTCATTAGCTACGGCTCGATCAAGCCGTTCTCTAATCCGACCCCGCTTCCATGTGAAAATATTACCGGAGTATCCAAGGTCCTCTAGCTCGCAATCTGATAGAGCATCACAGAAAGCCTGCATGCAATACTGGGGTCGCTGATTCCCCCCTTCCTTTTCATGAGAATACATGATTTCATTGAAATCACCAAAAACCATCCATGGCATATCAGTGTTACTTTTCAATTCTCTCAATTTGTCCCAAGTTTTATATTTGTCCTCCCAGCGGTGTTCTCCATAGATGCCCGTCAGTCTCCAAATCTTCCCCGGATTTTCAACAATCTGAACATCAATATATTTTAGAGCCGAGAAAAGCTGATGAATAACAACCTCTTTTTTCTAGAACAGAATCACGCCACCACTTCTACCATTACTGGGGTTAACAATTTTGAAATCCATCTGAAGTCTCCTATGCAAACAGTCAGTCGGATAATTGTCTAAGTGAGTCTCCAACAAAAACATCACATCGGGATCATAATGCCTTCGAACATTCAAAAGCGATCGAACTGTTGGGTCGTTTCCTAAACCCTGACAGTTCAGACTTAAGAGTTTCATTGTGACCGGACGGACTCCTTGCGGGAGCCCGCCGATCCGAGTGAAGGGGAGGAAGCTCCAACCTTCTTTGTACGTTTACTCCTATCCACCATGTCATCATCAAAAGTATCCTCTTCCAAGGTTCTCTGTCCATCCGTTATCATAGAGAGTGTTGACCCATCTCCAATATCAGAGCTCTCATCTTCAGAAAATTTCCCGTTCTCCAATTGTAAGCGATGCTTCACACCAGATTTAGTAGAATCCCTCTCATCCTTTTCAATATCCATCATCTTGGATGGGCTTGAGGCTATATCGGCTAGGGGATCATCAGCTAAAGCTTTCCCATCCACATAAGCAAGGGCATTGTGTTGCCAGCTAGCTGGCTGTTGTCGACCTCTGCCTCTAAAATCTCTGCCACCACGACCTCCTCCGTCTCTACCTTGATTACCACGAGCACTTCCGCGGAAACCTCTGATACGTCCAAAACGTATCTACTTTCCCGAACACTTTTGCTAATATTTCTCCTCTAATTTGTGTGTTTTGAATACAACTAACACGGACTGAAGCTGTTTTCAGCAGAATTGCTCTGGTGTCTCATTTTTGTGCAGAAATCCAACTTTCAGTAAAAATTCAGGAAAAATCATCAAAAATCCTATTTTACCAGAAGACCCACGGAGCCAGAAGACGAGACAGAGGGGAGGCTCGAGGGCCCCACACACACAGGGGGCGCGGCCCAGCCCTGGCCGCGCCCATCTGGTGTGAGGACGCCTCGACCGTCCCCTCGACCTCTCCTTTCGCCTACATATACCCCCTGACTTAATAATATCGAGGAGATGGCGTTTTTCCCAGATAGACTTCCGCTGCGCCGCCGCCATCATAAACCGCGATTCGGAACCAGAAACTCCGTTCTGGCACCCTGCCGGGACGGGGATTTGGAGGAGATCTTCATCACCATCATCACCGATGTCACTCCATCGACCATCCATGACTCCCCCATCCATGTGTGAGTAATTCCCCCGCTGTAGGTGAGGGGATGGTAGGGATTGGATGAGATTGTTCATGTAATTTGATATGAGATTGTTAGGGCATAGTGTCTAGTATCTTTATTTAGTGCCTATGACATTGTTGCAACTTGTTGTGCTTAATGCTTGTCACTTTGGGCCTGAGTGCCATGATTTCAGATCTGAACATGTTATTATTTCTATGATGATACTTGTTGTTTATGGTCTTATCTACAAGTTGTATACACATACTGTTGTCCAGAACCTGAGGCCCCAAAGTGACATAAATTGGGATAACCGGAGGGGATGACTATGATGTGAGGATCATATGTGTTCACCGAGTGCTAATGCTTTGCTCCGGTACATTATTAACAGGAGTACCTTAATTACCAGTAGTTTCCCTTGAGGCCCTGCTGCAACAGGCTGGTAGGACAAAAGATGTCGTGCAAGTTTCTCCTTGTGAGCATGTACGACTATATACGGAACACATGCCTATGATTGTTAGTGCTAGGATGCTTTATCATTATTTATCTGTAATGCCCATGTCTTATTGATTTCATGAATTATCTTATCCATGCAACGCCCGTACATCCATCCCTATGCCTACAGTATTTGTTCCTACTGTTTACTGTTGTTACTATTACCGCTGTTATTTTACTACTGCTGTACTATTTCACTACTATCACCACTATAAAACTGTTGCTACTGATAAGCCACTGCGAGCAAGACTGTTTCCAGGTGCAGCTGAATTGACAACTCATCTGTTAAGGCTTACATATATTCTTTGGCTCCCCTTGTGTCGAATCAATAAATTTGGGTTTTACTTCCCTCGAAGACTGTTGCGATCCCCTATACTTGTGGGTCATCAAGACTATTTTCTGGCGCCGTTGCCGGAGAACATAGCTTTATTTGTAAGTTCACATGGTATTCATATTGTTTGCTGCAATCCTTTCATCATGGGTAAATCTCATGATGGAAAAGTTCCTATATTGCCATCCACTACAAGAAGAGGTATGACTTTGAACACTTCTGTTGCTCTTGATTCGCCATCTATTATGAGTAAGTTGCTTACACCACCACATGCACACGCTACTGCTACTACTTCTGCTGAGTTTGAAAATGCCACTGATAATTTAGATGATGCTTCTACTGTGCTTGATGAGAGTGGTTCACTAGGTTCCTTTTTAGATGCTACTATTGCTAGAGCTAAGTTGGGAAACACCATTGTTACACCTGTTAGTTCACCTGAGTCTAGGGAATGTCCTAGTGATGATTTTAATGATGCTTATATTGAGCTTAATGATGATTTTATTGCTGAAGCACGTGCTACTCGTAATGCCGCTGAAGTTAAGGAACTTCTTGCAAGACGTACTGTTAGATATAATTTGTCTCCTGATCCTAAGTTTGCTGCTTCTCCCATAAATATTAGAGACAAGGATTATGATTTCTCGTTGGATTTATCTTACATATCTATTGTTGAGAAAACTCCTTTTTGTGGTACTAAAGATGAGAGTGCTATGGAGCACATGAATGAGCTTTCTACTTTGAGTAATTTGTTTTCTGATGATATTAAGCTCCGCACTTACTTTGTTGCTAAGATTTTTCCTTTCTCATTGAAAGATGCAGCTAAAACTTGGTTTAATAACTTGTCTCCTGGATCTCTTAATAGTCCTATTGCTTTGGTTAATGCTTTCTTTCAGAAATATTTTCCTGCTAGTGCTCAACATGCTGCTGTGCAGAAAATCTTTAATTTTGAACAGGGAAAAGGAGAGATACGGCCTGAATCTTGGGTGAGGTTTTGTTCTTTAATTAGAGCTTTTCCTAAAGAACCATTTCCTAAAAATGAACTCCTTGATATATTTTATAATGGACTAATGGATGAATCTAAGACATATCTGGATAGTTGTGCTGGTTGTGTTTTCAGGGAAAGAACTCCGGCTGAAGCTGAAGAATTAATGGCTAAAATAAGCCGGAATCATGATGATTGGACTCTAGTTGAGCCAACACCAGCACCAACACCTGCGCCATCTCCAGAGCCTACACCGAAGAAGAGAGGGATGATTGAATTAAATGATGAAGTGATGAGGGAAGCTAAGAAATCTCTTAAGGAGAAAGGTATTAAGGCCGAAGATGTGAAGAATTTACCTCCTATAGAAGAATTATGTAATCCAACCCCTCACTCATCTACTATTGAGGTACACTCTCTCCAACGCTTTGATGAAAGAGATATTCCTTATTCTAAACCTCCTGATCAATGTTTAGATGAATTTGATAATTTTATTGTTAAGCAAGAAAATTTTAATAGAATGGTGCATAATCATTTGTTGGAAAATTCTAGAGCTATTAACAAGTTGCAGGATATTGTGGAGAGAACCTCCAATGATGTGAAGATACTTGTTAAACATTTTCAAATGGTTCAAACACAAATTGATCAGCTTACCAAGGTGCAAAAAGACTTGCTAGTTAATGCCGCAAGAGAGAAGCAAGCATGCGAAATACGCACAAGAAGTGGTGCTACTACTCAAGATCCATTATATCCTGAAGGACATCCTAAGAGGGTCGAGCAAGATTCTCAACGTACTTCAAGTGATGATATTCCTTCCAAGAAGAAGAAGAAGAAGAAGAAGCATAAAACAATTGCAGAATCCTCTGAAGCAGGTAAAGATCCTAACAGTGTTTCTATTTCTGATGCTGAAACTGAACTAGGAGATGCTTCCGATAAAGAAGAAGTTGAAGAAGAACCAGAAAAGATTGATAAGAATGCGAAGTACACCAAAGAAGACTTCATTGCCACCAAGCATGGTAAAGAGAGAGAACCTTGGGTATAGAAACCAATGCCTTTTCCTAGTAAGAAACACAAGTCCAAGGAAGAAGAACACTACAACAGGTTTTGTGAATGGATGAAACCTTTATTTTTGCAAATTCCTTTGACTGGTGCTATTAGAATGCCTCCTTATGCAAAATATATGAAAGATATAGTTACTAACAAAAGGAAGATTCCTAATGAGGAAATTTCCACTTTACTTGCTAATTATTCTTTTGATGGTAAAGTTCCGGAGAAGCTTGGAGATCCAGGTATACCAACTATTCCTTGCTCCATTAAAAATAATTATGTTAGAACTGCTTTATGTGATTTGGGAGCTGGAGTTAGTGTCATGCCTTTTTCTCTTTATAAGAGACTTGATCTAAAAAAATTGGTATCAACTGATATATCTTTGCAGATGGCTGATAAGTCTACTACTATTTCCATTGGTATATGTGAAAATATTCCTGTTCAAGTTGCTAATAGTTGTTTGATATTAACTGACTTTGTTGTGTTGGAAATGCCTGAAGATGATAATATGTCTATTATTCTTGGGAGACCTTTTCTAAATACTGCAGGTGCTGTTATTAATTGCAATCAAGGAAAAGTAACTTTTAATGTCAATGACAAAGAGTATACGGTTTATTTTCCCAAGAAGATTGATAGGAAGAATGCTCTAAATTCAATCAAGCATGTTGAGACCATCAAAGTTGGTCAAATTATTTGTTCAGAGCAAAAGCCCAAGGAAGAATATCAAATTGTTATGGTTGGGACTATACCTATCAAAGTTGAGGTAACATAAGCATTTAGTGAAATGCAAAGTTTTTCCTCATATAAAGTTAGTTTGGTAACAAGACTTGATCAACCTTGTTAACAAAGTGATTTTATATGAACGAAACTTCGTTTTCACCGCATCTACTCCACCTCACTTTTATTTACTTGTTCAATTTTATTCCTTTAAGTTTAGTTACATGATTAATGAGTATCTCAGATCTGCTGCATACTTGGTTTTGATTTGCTTGAAATCATTTCATCTTCGTTTTTCTGAGTTTTTATCGATATGCCAATTTCTGAAAAATCCTCGAAAATAAAGTTTCTCGAAAAATTCTAGAAAATTCTTTATAAATTTTTATGTCAAAAATGGGACAGAGAGGCACCTGGGAGACACCAGGAGGGGCTGCCACGCCACCTCCCACACAGGGGGCGCGGCCCAGCCCTGGCCGTGCCCACCTGGTATGAGAGGGCCCCACCTGGCCTCTCATTTATCTCTTCCTCTCCTGCTCTTTCTCTCTCCCGAAAACAACGACACACCCAGCTCAAACCAGAGTTCTTGCTGTTCTTCACCTCGATTTTTCGATCTCCTTGCTCAGCCCATCATTTCTGCTGAGATTTGGAGCATTTGTTCTCCGGTATGTGACTCCTCCGCTTGTCCAAGTAGAATTTCTTTTGGTGAAGTATTTCTTGAGTATTTTAGCATTGTAGGTGGCAGGATACATAAGTATGCATGCTTGTTCTATTGCTTAGAAATGTTATTTTGATGCATGTTAGCTCTCTAGTAACTCACTATAGTAGTTTCCTACATTTGCTTGTCTCAAAATCATATTTTATGAGGTTTGTTAAAAATTTCAGAGAAGGAAATGGACAACTTCACATATGGAGAAGTGTTTGAAAGTGATGCACCAAGGTCATCAAGGCCTTCAAGATCCACTACCCGATATAGGATGTCCTATAATGAAGATCTTATGTCACCAAACCTTGAGGGAGATGATGGAGATGCACACCCATCGACCTTCCCTTATACTAATTTTTTGCGTGATGCAGGGATTCTTGATGATTTCTTGCTGCTCATTAACAGGGTTGGATTGACTACTTACATGATGGATGAGAGTAATCAATATGCTATTCACAAAAAAATTTGTGGAAAGCTTCAAATTCACTAACTCTCATTTCAATTCTTCCATTGCATTCAAGATTTATGATAGACCTATTACCATGTCTTTGGAAAGATTTTGTAATATTCTAGGTATACCCATGTTTGGGACGGCAAGGAAGATGCTACATCAACCCGCTAATTTATTGGAGCTCTACCGAGGAGTAACCAACGATGATGACCGCACCGCACAGTGTGGCAAGATAAGAAACATTCAACTCCCAGCTATTAGATATTTTACTTACTATCTTGCCACTAGTGTACTTGGTAGAGGAAACACTAGCAATATCTCCAACTATCATTTAGCTTTTCTAGCTATCGCTCTTGATGTTAGTAGAAAGTATAACCTTGGTGCTATTATTGCTCGTCGCCTAGCTGCTAGGGGACCTATTTATGAAGGTATTATTGCTGCGCGCATTGTTGCTGCTCTTGAACTTCCTATTGCTCCTCATGATATATTATTGACTCCACAGAGGCTCGATCTTGCTGCCATGAAACTCTATCATTTTGTTACCGCTAACTCGCGTGCAGGGAAATTAGTTTACAGGATGCTATTCACTGATGGAGAGGAAAGGGAAGTGCCTTTGCCACAACCCAGTTTGTTCAATATTGATAGCAGGCCATGGTCACGCACGAAGGAGGAGTTGGACGAGCGGCTTAGGGTGCTCGGCTTCAACATATAGCACGGCATCGTGAACCAGGAGAAAGAGGAGGAGCCGGCCTATCACTTCACCACATACCACTCTGGGGCGTCCTCGAACTCTTATCAGGACGATGGTGCTTCTTCGTCGCACTATGGAGGCGCCACCTCGTGGTCGAGTTGGCCGAGTTGGGATTGATCTCCACTTAGGTCAAAAGCCTAAGCTTGGGGGGAGGTACGCCGACGATTCACTCATCTACATATCATATTTTGTCGGTCCTATGTGTATCCATATTTCACTTTCTCTATTGTTCTTGTTCTTATTTCCACTTTTCCAAAACACAAAAAGACCAAAAATATTTCCGTTGTTTCTCCTTGTTCGCTTTTTAGTTTGCTACCTTTGGTTTGCTTTACTTGCTATTTTCGGTTTGCTATTTGAAAAATCCAAAAATATTTTGCTTGGTTGCTATTTCCTTTCATTCTTGTTTCAAAAATCGAAACCCAAAAATATTTATTGTTCTTCTTCGGTTTTGTAAAGTTTGTTGCAGAGTTCAGTCTCTCGTTACTCCATTAGAGCTTGGTATTCACTTTATATTATTCAAGCCACACAAGTGAACAAGCAATAATGACGACATATGACAATCCCAGATGTGGTAAGAGGCTGGTATGAACTCTATTTGTTTTCATTTTTGTACATATACTCATCTATGTGGACATGCTTAGTCGGTTCATGTAAGGTATATGTTATCTAATGGATGATTTGTAGTTCTTGCTTTCACATGATTAGTTTCAATTTACTAATAGTTTGTAGCATGTCATGTAGACGCTTGCATGCATTGTTTTATTCATAATATGGTATGTTATTGTGGTATCCTCCTCTGAAAGCTTCATTTGAATCGACTTGGCACATGCTCAAGCATGCACATGACTAAACAAAAAGTCAATTAAGCCTCGATGATTTACTTTGCCTCAGAGTTCTTGTATCATTTTTATGCCTATATTAATTTTGTTTTGTCGCAAGCATGATTATGACAGTTATTGCTCTCTCGATTGTCGCTTCGCAGTCTTTTGCTAGCCTGCACTTGTACTGAGTATGAGCTCTACTCGTGCATCCAATTACCAAAAACCAAGTCTTCCAAAGAGTCCACTATAAATTCCTATGTATGGTATTTGTAAGCCATTCCAAGTAAATTTTCATGTGCTACCTTTCAAAACTTTCAAATACTTCTCGTTTTGTGCCACTGTTTTTAGCTCATGGGGACGTAGTGGTCGGAATTGCTATCTTCCATATTAAATTGAGTACCCCTCGACTAGGCAGCTTTATCTGCTTGTCATTAATTTTGCAAGGGAGCTGGTCAGACCATGGTAATCTAATTTCTAAAAAGAAAAGAAAAAGAGCACTCCTCCATGGTATGTGAAAGTTGGTGGGCACCCGATGGAATCGGTTAGCCATGGTTTGAGAAAGAAAAAAAGGTGGGGAGGAGTGCCAAAGCTTTATAAAAGAGCACCAATGTGCCAAAATTTCAAAGAACTCGGAACCGCTCTCACTTGTTTATTATGGAAGATAGCAAGTCCCCATTACCAGTCGTTGACATGAAACAACCACCTCTCAAAATAAATTTTTGTCTCTGTTTTACAAATGAAAAGCTCTAGCACATGTTAAATCACTGCTTCCCTCTGCGAAGGGCCTTTCGTTTACTTTTATGTTGAGTCATCATCTTCTAACTTTAAAGCACTTCTTGAGAGCATAGCTGTTATTCTTAGTGTAATGTGCTTGTCCCAGAACATGGTTAATTGTGGTATAACTTTGATGCTTGTATATTTGATGTTTTTACTTCTAGTCTTCCTTTGGACTTCAGAGGTGTCTCAGCATTTATGTTTTGCTCCACAAATAAAGGCAAGCTGGATACCACTCTTCCATATCATTTATGCATATTACAATCTTGTAGCTTCTTATGTTCATGTTACTTGTTATTAGTATGTTGGCACTCTTTCATAGCTTGCTTGACTATGAGGTAGCATTAGCTGCATATTTCTTATTATGAATTGCCTGAGTACTTGATCATATAGTTAGTATATATACATTTATGAAGCAAATGTGTTTGTGAAAGTTTTTTTTATCGCTCTCAGTTGTTAACTGAATTGCTTGAGGACAAGCAAATAACTAAGCTTGGGGGGAGTTGATACGTCCAAAACGTATCTACTTTCCTGAACACTTTTGCTAATGTTTCTCCTCTAATTTGTGTGTTTTAAATACAACTAACACGGACTAACGCTGTTTTCAGCAGAATTGCTCTGGTGTCTCGTTTTTGTGGAGAAATCCAACTTTCAGTAAAAATTCGGGAAAAATCATTAAAAATCCTATTTCACCAGAAGACCCACAGAGCCAGAAGACGAGACGGAGGGGAGGCTCGAGGGCCCCACACACACAGGGGGCGCGGCCCAGCCCTGGCCGCGCCCACCTGGTGTGAGGACACCTCGGCCATTCCCTCGACCTCTCTTTTCGCCTACATATACCCCCTGACTTGATAATATCGGGGAGACGGCGTTTTTCCCAGATAGACTTCCGCTGCGCCGCTGCCATCAGAAACCGCGATTCGGAACCAGAAACTCTGTTCTGGCACCCTGCCGGGACGGGGATTTGGAGGAGATCTTCATCACCATCATCACCGACGTCACTCCATCGACCATCCATGACTCCCCCATCCATGTGTGAGTAATTCCCCCGCTGTAGGTGAGGGAATGGTAGGGATTGGATGAGATTGTTCATGTAATTTGATATGAGATTGTTAGGGCATAGTGCCTAGTATCTTTATTTAGTGCCTATGACATTGTTGCAACTTGTTGTGCTTAATGCTTGTCACTTTGGGCCCGAGTGCCATGATTTCAGATTTGAACATGTTATTATTTCTATGATGATACTTATTGTTTATGGTCTTATCTACAAGTTGTATACACATATTGTTGTCTGGAACCCGAGGCCCCAAAGTGATAGAAATTGGGATAACCGGAGGGGATGGCTATGATGTGAGGATCACATGTGTTCACCGAGTGCTAATGCTTTGCTCCGGTACTTTATTAAAAGGAGTACCTTAATTACCAGTAGTTTCCCTTGAGGCCCTGCTACAACAGGCTGGTAGGACAAAAGATGTCATGCAAGTTTCTTCTTGTGAGCACGTACGACTATATACGGAACACATGCCTATGATTGTTAGTGCTAGGATGCTTTATCATTATTTATCTGCAATGCCCATGTCTCATTGATTTCATGAATTATCTTATCCTTGCAACGCCCGTACATCCATCCCTATGCCTACAGTATTTGTTTCTACTGTTTACTGCTGTTACTATTACCGCTGTTATTTTACTACTGCTGTTACTGTTTCACTACTATCACCACTATAAAACTGTTGCTACTGATAAGCCACTGCGAGCAAGACTGTTTCCAGGTGCAGCTGAATTGACAACTCATCTGTTAAGGCTTACATATATTCTTTGGCTCCCCTTGTGTCGAATCAATAAATTTGGGTTTTACTTCCCTCGAAGACTGTTGCGATCCCCTATACTTGTGGGTCATCAACCTCGCATAGATCGGCCGTGCCATGTTTCCCAGTCAGCCTTCAGAAAGTCACCCCACTTTAGTTTACTTTCATCATGCTCTCCAGTGCCACACTCCAGATGAGTATGTCCAAGAAATCCGCAGGCTCCACAAAACCTCGGAATTTTTTCAAATTTAATTTGATAAAATTCCCTTTGCCCTCCTCTCACAACATAAACAAACCGAGCTAGAGGCTTGTGCACATCTAGTTTTACTCGAACGCAAACAAAGTTATTGATACCAGCAATTTGACTTTCAACAGTGCTAATTGGACCAACCTTCTTCTGAACTAAGTTTTTAATCAGAGCCTTGTCCCTGTATCCAGTCGGAAGCTTATGTATCTGAAGCCAAACCGCAACTTGATTTAGCTCGATAGACTCTGGAGCTGCTAAGCCATCATACGGTTCAATTATCACCGCATTCTATCTAAATAACCACGGTCTGCCTTGCTCGATTTTTAGCCAGTCACCCAGACAATGACACTGAATTGTGAATAGATTCACTTCGAGTGCTTGGAAAATTACCTCTTTAGCAGGGCTCCATGCCGTTCTCATATGTTGCTCGAACGTCAATGGACTGAAGTAATTTGCGGTATGCACCCGCGCCAACGCTAGCCACTTGATCCCTTCCTTGGGCGCAGTTTCCTCCTCCTCAAAGATCAGATCATCGATCTCGTCGTCCTCTATCCCGAGCCGCTGAAGCAGATCGTCAATCGCCTCACCTTTTTTACTACCAGATCCTTCTCCATGGCCAGTCGCAGAACTTTCCGATCTCGATCCCATGGTGAAGCCACAGGCCGCCAAAACCCTAGCGAGTCAGGAACCCGAGCGCGAGTACTGAGCGAAGCGAAACCTTCCAGAGTGATGCTTTCCGAAGGAAACACTAGATCGATCACGGGAACCTCCGTCCAGAGCGTTTGCTTCCCGAACGAAAAAGAAATAGCGATCAGAGGCCGTCCAGAGCGCTGCTACCTAAATAGCAGTTCCAATCAAGGTCAAGACGGACTCCGCGCCGGAGAAAGTCACGGCGGCGGAGGAAACAACCCTAGTCGCCACGGGGGCCCTAGGTCTTACGATCCTGCAGTAATAAAAATTGTTTTTTTACAGATTGTTGTGCTCGCTATGGAGGAGAGAAAATTAACAAACCGACAGACCGGCCCGGGCCAAACGAGTTAGCTGATCAGCAATTAAACTCGCGTGCGTCAACTTTGTCTAGAGCAGCATGCAACGCCTGCTACACCCTTCTATCTCTCCGTATTCGTGTGTGGCACACACGACCACACATCGCTGTATTGCATCGTGTACTCCAGCCCAGTAGTTGGTTCAGGCATTACGCGCACCGCTCCGCTCCCCGCTGCACCGTACGCAGGCCAGGGCACGGCGCGGCACCGCAAGCGAAACACGATGGAGGAGAGAAAATTAACAAACAGACAGACCGGCCCGGGCCAAACGAGTTAGCTAAGCACATGGCCGGGAGCCCCAAACGAGTCAAACAAATCGCCGGCCCCATCTGATCTACGTTAAGCTTTGCGACTGTTTTTTCTTTTAACAGGAGGCTCAACGAGTCAAGTTGGACATCATTTGTTGACACACTGCACGGCTAAAAACAATTGAGGCTTTTTATATAGAAAAATCAACTGAGGCCTGTTGATAACACGGAACAGACAGCGCAGTAGTGCACCGTCAGTGCGTCACGTCCCATGTTTATATACAATGGCTTAGCTAGTCTGGCAGTTCGTTCTTGATCATTATTATCTTCTAGCATTCCTTGATTTCAGGCAGCCGATGGTCTTGAATTAGTTTAGCAAGGCTCTGGAGACACTTGTTCAGTCCAGAGGACCGCAGGCTTGGACTGGCTCGTGCCCCGGCTAACATATATGATTCATATTGATTGATTCATACACGCATGCTTGTTACAGAACTAACGTTATCACAGAGTTTGCTTGCTAGGACGATATACACGTATAATGTCTGCGTATAAACCAAACCCAGTCAATGAAAGAACCCTGAAAGAGGGATAAAAAGAACCCAAAACGAGGAGATGACATTATCAGAATCCACAAAATAGTGAAGCGACGAAACAGATAAAAACCCCTCGTTTCGTTGTCACTGCCTCACTGGCGTAAGAGAAGTTTTTGTTTTTGAACTGCACGTAAAAAAGAAATGTTCGCTCGGCGGTGGGAGCCCGTGGACCTCGTCCTCCGGTCCCTCGCGCGAAACCGTCGCTCCGTCTGGACTTATGCATGGCGAATGATTCCCGTCGACGTCGAGATGGAGAGGCGGCAGGTCAGGTCAGGGCGCCGACTCAGACGGGCACGACAGCGGCCGCCGACTCAGTTCGCGGTAGAACCATCATCTCGTATCTGTAGATGACGGTGAACCTACCATATGGAATCTGTCTGTAGAAAGCAAAGCAGTGCAGTATCACGGTCGGGGGTCTGTTCGGGCACGTGCGGTGAACCGCAGCAACCGCGCAAGCTAGTGATGAGGCGTCAAAAGATTGTAGCGTAGTCACGATGCTCTCAGAGAGCTGGTCGAAGAAGGCGGCAGCTTGCAAGCCTGCAAGCTCATCCAGGGACAAAATCAGGCAAACCGGCTGAACATGTTCCGTCAGTCAGACAAAATTTGCGACTCGTAAAAGCCTTTTCTCATGTGTGAATGGTGTGGCTTTAATCCTTCCACCCTCGGTGTCCTTGTTGTGTCATAGTATGAAGAGAAGAACAATTGCAGTATATTTCACTAAAGTACTTGCTGCATGGCTTGATCACCCATCGATCAACTCATAGGCCGAAAGTATGGCTACAATTCAGTTCTTCCAGTGAACTCTATCTTGGTCATTGATCTGTCTTCATATGAACTTCATCCTGGTTTTATTGGATTCAATCATTTATCACATTCTTCACACCTTGGAGTTTTCTTCTTTTTCTCCTTCTTGATCCCATCATAATCATCTCTTCAAGTCGATGACGATCTTGATGCATATATTTACCTTCTTGATGCATAATGATATCCATGCATTGCCGATGAATTTTTTTCTTCAGATAAAACCAATTAAATCATTAGTTCATGGGGATTATTATTAATTAGGCCTTTCACAATGGGGGTATCTTAGCACGCTATCATAGGTGAAATGGTGATGTGGCACCCTAATTAATGATGAAAGAGAGTGATGTTGTATCTTAGCTAAGCTACAACTCTTACACGGTATCATAGGTAAAAATGCATGACTAGCCCAATCACATACATGCATGTACTCAAAATCAATTAATGTAGATACAATACTTAAGAGACAATGCATTGTGATAGTTGTCTCTTAAAATAAACCATTATCTAGGATATCGCGCTAAGATACAATGCATTGTGAAAGGCCTTATCAAGACCACACTTGTGGGTTCCATGCACTTTCAAAGGTGTTGGCTCTAAGCTCGGCTTCAAAGATGAAATTCCAAGTTCGAGCTTTGATTGGCTTGGTCAATACCAGAGACGAGGATCACATCTTTAAGGTTCTTAGTAGTATACTTTTGGTTATAGGGTTTTGGAAATTTTGTAACAAAATAGATCTATTTTGGATTTCCTATGATTTTCTGTTTGTTAGATGATTTATTCTGCATGAATGCTTGACTTTGCTAGGCATCAATAAATAACAAATAACACCAGGTTGTGTACATAAAGGATGCAGAGGCGGTATACACTGCATTATCCCCCAAAAAATGATATTTGTATTCGTGAAAGAAAAAATGGAGAAATATCCGCATCTGAACCAAAATGGAAATGAATGTCGATAATATCCAGATTTATTGAACAAACACAAATTCAGAACTGGTTTGGATTTTAAAGAAAATGTTGTTGTCTAAGTGGATATATTTGTGTTTGAATAAACTTACTTTAGCCAACTTTGGTAATTCTAGGCATATACGGTAGTTATGCAACCCAAAAACCTAATAGGTGGATAAATATGTTTTTATCTAGTGGAGTTATTTATTTATTTTACCCAACCGTCACAAAATTTGTAAGATGTTTGGATCCGTTACGAGTTGAGCAAGCATACGTTATGTATCCCTATTCGAGTCATCATCCGTTCTACATTCGTATCCGATAATATTCATATTCATTGTACTTTATGAAAATTGGAAAACGCAAGTGGGAAGGGCCCTACCCGTTCCACATCCAGCGCGTCCACCCGCACCCAAAAGGAGGGGTTGTTCTCATTTTCATAAATTAAAATGTGCAATATCTACGTCAAGAAAATAAATATATTGCAATACGAATAATATATTGTTGTGTGCATGACTCGATTCAGAGGCCGAGATATCCAACTTTTCAAAAAAAAATCATGCAAAAGGATTTAGCAGCACCTGTTCGAAAATAAAAAGTCAAACGAGGATTCACGAACGCACCGGATCCCGTCGGTCTCATCAAGATAGAGTTATGCATGCCATTCAGGGATGATGTATTTTTTCGAGTCACCATTCATGGATGTTTTTGAATCGAAGCCGGAAAAGTTGACCCAAGAAATATTAATCTAGCGCATTATGCTTATTTATTGCAGAGTGTAGATAGACACCAACAAATAAAACATGGTTGGAACAAAAATAAAGGCAGTGTTGTACACATCAAGAATTATAATGGTGCAAGTTTTCTGACCCAATTTCTGTGGAACTAGACTTTTGAATTGACCTAGTATGAATTATTACTATAGTTAAAGTAGTGCATGGCAGTATGGCTAGAATTGTAGAGAATCCAAAGGTGTTTACAAGAATGAAATTTATACACACTACTCTCACAAGAGAAGACAAGATAAAGAGCATGAATCACATGCTATGCCCTCCACACGAGAGAATCACATTCATCGCTATTTCTGATTGATGTTGTTGTAGTTACCCAAGTTCATATGCACATACGAAGGAATTTAGGGCATGCTAGGATTTAGAGGAATTGCGAATGACACCTTCCCGTTGAATTAAGCCACCACGGTCTAGACGCTCGTGTAAGCTTCATGTGATCATGTCGACATGCATCCGTTTTGTAGAGTAGATGAACACACCTACACTATATACTATGTGATTAGAATGTTAGACATAATATAACCACGTATTAGGGTTTAGCTTAAGGGGTGTTAGACATAATGTAACCGATACATATTAGACATAGAGTAGTACTCTACCCTAATATGTATCCTCCTTGTATACGCTATCATTGGACTCTTCCCGTGCAAATATAACACACAACCGATCCCCTCAATGGGGGTATCGTTCACCCTAATATAATCAACATAGGAAATTTATCTATGAAGCTTCTTGCTCTTAGTCGTATAGACCATTTATGCATCCACCTAAGAAGTGGGCAACTATACTTTTGCGTGAAGGGACCTAGTGTGATGTAGTTCCTTATTTATCTTAACTAATCCACTAAATGTTTAAGATATTTTTCTATGTTTCAAATTGAGTAAGCATCTGATATGTATAAATATTCAATTGACATCTGCTCTGCATTCATAATTATTTGTTCTAGTCTAGCCCGTCCATCACATCCAAAAGGCGGGGTCCTTCTCATTTCTATATAATAAAATGTGAAATACCTATATCATACAAATAGATAATGTGCAATATGAATAATTTATCGATGTGTGCCTCGATGCACATTCCATACATATCTCTTTAAAAAAATGCAAATGAAATTAGCAGGACCTGATAAAAAAGAAAAGGTTGAGAGTTTATAAATGCAGCGAGTCCTTTCACCGGTCTCATCAAGATAAAGAGCCCCTTCATGCTAGTTCAAGGATTTTTTTATGAAGGATAGTTTTTCACGATCCAAAGTCAATCTCGCTCGGAGGTCAAAGACGAGTTTATTTGTTCGGTAAGGAGGCTTAGGTCAACATGTTTGGATCAACACAACACAACACAACACAACAAAGATGAATATGAAGAACTTCTCTTAGACTTTATTATTGGTGGAATCATGAAGGATTATACAAAGACTACGATCTCGTTTGGCTTATAGAGTTTGCTTAGACTACGATCTCGTTTGGCTTATAGAGTTTGCTTAATGTATGTGGATCTAGGGTTTATGCCTATGAAGTCTACGATGGAGATTTTGGAGTAGATGTCGAACCCCCTCACCTCGTCTTGATGAATGGTTTTGAGTATATATAGGCGTCGTTGGTAGGTGTCTCCATGTTGCATGCTAGGTCTTCGTAGTCTTGCATGTTAAGTCTTCTCCGATCTTGATGCGATGGAATCCGTTAGAGGTAGCACTTTGAGAAGTACGCTTGTAAAACGTCAGGCAGGTCGGTTGGGAGCTTTTGGATACATGCTTTTACATCGGTGGCATCGTGGTTGTCATGGGCTGAGGAGGTGCAAGCCCGCATACTATAAGGATACGGGCAGGATCCACTTACCTCAGATACGTTTCTACATGTTTTTTTTCTGAGATACCATTCTTGGATGGTTTTGAATTGACGTCACAAAAGTAGACCCAAGAAATATTACTTGACAATTCCATGCTCGTAATACAAGAGCCAGATTGAACTCTAGCGTATTATGCTTATTTACTGCGGAGTGTAGACTTACACCAACAAAGAACACATACTTGGAATGAAATATGGTGTAAAAACATTTGGTATACAACAAGAATTAATGGCCAAATTTGTCTGGAACTTGCCATGAGAAATGAGATCATACGAATTATTGCCACAATTAAAGCAGTGCGTGGTATCACAACAATTGCAGATAATAAAAAGGTGGTTACAAAATTAATGTTTCACACACTGCTCTCAAGGGAGAAGACAATATAAAGAGCATATATCCCATATTATGCGCACCACAGCAGAGAAGCACTACCACCGCTATTTCTGAATGATGTTGTTTATTGTTATCCATGTTCGAAAGGATTTCGGGCTATGCTAGGATTTAGAGGTATCAAGAATGACGCCTTACCATGAAATTAAGTTGACACAGTCTAAATCCTCATGTAAGCTTTGTGTCGATACGTGTCCCTACGATATAGTGTTGGACAGAGTAGTTAAGGACAGCGAAGTTGTATATTGTGATTAGGGAAGTTATCCAGATTTTTTATTCTCTTTTCCTTGGAATTGCTTTTCTCCTTGTGATTGGGGAGCCCCGTCCATTTGGATTCATACACCAAAAAAAGGTACCAATATACAACCAAGTAATCCAGATTTGGGTGCACATGATATATAATAAAAAAACTACATTGATGTAACCCAGGCATATATGATACATATGTGTGTACATGTGATCTTTTAGTTTCTGTTTTTGTGTTTATATTATGCTCATAGCAAACACAAGCACGCAGTTCTCCAGAAACGATCAAGGGTGCAAAGAAATAATGCACCATAACAAAAAAATATGATATTTGTATTTGTGAAAATTAAAATATAGAAATCCTAATCAAAACAGAAATGCATGTGGATAATATCTTGATTTATCTCGTAAACACGAATTCAAAATTGGTTTTGGGTTATAAAGGAAATGTGGTGATGTACTTGGATATAATTGTATTCGATTTAACCAATTTTAGCAATTCTAGGCATATACGTAAATTATGCAACCCAAAAACCTAACATATGTATAAGTATATTTTTGTGTGATGCGACCTAGTGTGATAGTTACTTATTTATTTTACCCAGCCTGTCTTAAAATATGTAAGATATATGTATCCATTAGTAAGTATACGATATATGTTCCTATTCGAGCCAAGTCCGCTCTGCATAAGACTGTTCCTAGCTCACTTGGTTAGGAAAATGGATGTACAACCTAGCCATCTAGGTTTAAGTCCTCACGGACGCAGATCCGGATTATTAATATTTTAAATACATAAAACCCCGCTGTACAGGCTTCCCCTACCATATTTCTTTCAAAAAAGAAAAGTTAGCCTTGCATTCCTATCTAATAAGATTTATATTTCTATATTTTCAAATATATAAAAAGCAAGTGGAAAGGGCCCTACCCTTTCCACACTTACTCCTTCCACCACCCCTCCCAAGAGACGGGGTCCTTCTCATTCATGTAAAATAAAATATGCAATATTGGCATAATGAAAATAAATTTATTGCTGTTTGAATGATGTAAACTCTACTGCTTTATGCTTATTTCTTGCAAACTACATATTTTTCGATAAAGGGAATATACTAATATTGAGAGATACCAATTACACCTAGCCTCTGCAAATACGCAATACCCAAATGGCACTACGGATGCACCCAGCCAAAAAAAGGAAAAAAAATTAAGAAAAGAAAAGACCAGCTACGGTATTCTAGCCCTAGCAGCAACAATACATCCACCACCAAGATAACATCTGAACTCCAGGCTCTCCAAAAGTGGCGCCTCCAAGAAGGGAATAGTGCAAAAGCGTCGTTGACAAGGGTATAGCTAATAGAACCCGTTAGTTGAGTACCCCTAAGGCCCGTATAGCTAGTCCCAATTGTAATAATAGTCGAATACGAGTCTTTACCGTATATCGATATTGTAATCTGTATCGGACCCTACCCGATCCTCGAGACCTGGCCATCTATATATAGGGGCCAGGAGGGGACGGTGTAGGCCAGATTGAAAGCAAGCCAGGTTGAACACCCAAGTTTACTTTCGACACACACCTATTTCGACTAACTTTACCTTCGAGTTCATCCGACGCCCTATCTCCCCGATCCTAAGTCCTTCATCTAGGACATTTGTCGAGTTAACCCTCGTCAATTGGCGCCGACCGTGGGGATCTTGGGCGTTGGAATCATGAATTCGACGGCTTTTTCGCTTTTAGCCAACAGCAGTACAGAAATCGACGAAAATCAAGAGATGGAGTTGACAATCGGAAGCTTAAACATCCTCATCGGACCGTCGGGTTCATCTCGCCTGTCAGATCCGACGAAACAAGATCCGTCGGCAAGTGAGCCCAAAACAACAGCAGTGATGGAATATTCTGAAGGCTCTTCCAGCGAGGTAAACTCGCCGGTCAGCCCAGAGGAAGTGCAAAAAGGAAAGATCGCAGAGGACAACGAAGAAAAGGGAAATTTTGACGTAGGAGTCCAACTCAAAGATCTCACGATCTGCCTCGGCGATATTGCGAACAAGTCAACAGATACATGGAAGACAGGATTAGAGCTTTCTGAGGATAGTAACTCGATCCTCTCAAGCTTCAAGGGTGACATCGGCAAACAATGCCAGGTGCTCGCCATTATGGGAGATAACTCAGAAGAATTCGACGAAAACGACAATCCAGTACTAAACCCAGCAAATATCGACAGAGGAGCAAATCACCTAGCAGAAGGGCAAACACCAGAATCCCTCGCAACCAGGGAAAAAATTCGACTATCAGTCGACGAATGGAGGATAATAAGAGAAGCCGTAGAACACGGCACGCCAATACCATCAAATTCTAGCAAAAACATGCTTTTGGGGGTATCACTACGCCCTAAGGCAGCAAGCCAAGCAATTAGCAAAGGAGAAAATAGAGATACAAAGAAGAAAAGATTCAGCCATTGCAGCTAGCGAAGCTGCTCAAAAAGCACGAAGCGACGCATCATACAACAACGCAAGGAAAAATCGTCGACATGGTTCAAGGTACGATAACCTCGAGTACTCCGACAGGCAAAGTATTTCTAAAAACCTCGATTCGTCCTTCCTATCGGTCGACGAGCAGGGAAACATCCTGCCGAAAACTCCTGAAGCAGCACTAGTGGCAGCACAAGCATATCTACTTACAACTCGACCAAGTCCAGGAGATCCTAGAGAACATATGCATAGAGCAGCACTGAACAGACTCAACATGGTGGGCCACAAGCTATCAGCAAAAGGAGAAGAAGCATATCATCACAAGGAAGTGCACAAAGCAAGGTCACCTCGCCGTCACAATAGTCCTCGGCGCAGAAGCAGCAAGCACCGATCTCGATCGCCATCACCAAAACAGCATGGTGGAACCCGGAGATCGCGATCCCCAAATGAAAAACGCGACTATGAAGACGACGAAAAAGAGATGGGGGCATCGTGCTTTACCCACAGGGTTCGCACCACTCCCGTTCCCAAAGGATTCAAACTACCTCATGATCAGCAAAAATATGACGGATCACAGGAACCACAATCATGGCTCGCAGATTACTTACAAGCAGTTCAAATATTAGGAGGAACCAAAGAAACAGCAATGCAAAGTTTGCAACTACACCTCACCGGCGCAGCAAGGTCATGGTTAAGCAAACTAGAGAAAGAATCTATTGGAAGTTGGGAAGACCTCACAAAGCAATTTACAAGCAACTTCAGGTCGACATACAAACGACCAGCATCAATAGAAGAAGTCAAAGCATGTGTGCAACAACGCGACGAAACATTACGGGCATACATCCAAAGATGGAGCCTCATCAAAAATTCAGCAGTCGAAGTCTCAGACGAAAGAGCAATAGATGCGTTCATCATTGGATTAAGACGAAGAGACCTAGTCGAGGAGATGGGTAGAATCAAGCCGAAAACAGTGTCAGACCTCATGGACACAGCAAACAGATTCGCAGATGGAGAAGATGCGTGCAACAACAAGAGGACGCGATCTCCGGAAGACGATAGAAGAAATAGATATGGAAATCAAAGGAGACGGTCCAGAAATTTCGACAACTATGGCCCTCATAGCCAAGTCGCCGCAGGATACAAAGACAACAGCTACCAAGGAAGTGATCGAAGAAGTTCAGGATATCAAAGTTACGGAAAAGAGGACTATAAAAAATTCCCCGTAAGAGAATCCAGAGAATACAACCCCTCGCCAGAAGACATGCTCAACGGACCTTGTCATATACACTCAGCGTTCGTCGATGGGAAGCGAGTATCAAGGCATGCAATGAAAGATTGCACAACATTCCTAAAACTTCAAGAGGCGGCACTAAACAAGCAAATCGAAGCAAGGCGACAAGGATTCGAAGGAAGCAACAACCCTCCGGCAAAGCAGCAAGGAAACAATGGAGTTCCTTAGGGACAAGACCAGCAAAACCAGGGACACGACGACAAAGGGAACGTTCCATCAAAAGGACACATCACAGCAATGATACAACCTGTACCCAAGTCGAACAAAGAAGAGAAGAGCATAACTCGACAAGTCAACCTAGCAGTCATCTCACCTCTAGCTACAACGGAGTATCTGCACTGGTCAGAACAACCAATAGAGTTCAACAGAGAAGATCACCCTATAACAGTACCTCGGTCGGGAAACGCGCCTTTGGTACTCAAAGCTCAAATCGGCGCGTATGATGTCAACAGAATATTCATGGATGCAGGGAGTGGAATTAACCTAGTATACGCAAAAACACTCCGAGCAATGCATATATCACTAGAGTTCCTGAAGCCAACAGATTGTTCCTTCCATGGAATCGTGCCAGGAAGTGCCAATTACCCATTGGGTCGAATAGCACTCAACGTTTGCTTCGGCAACCGACAAAACTACAGAAGAGAAAAGCTAGATTTTGAAGTCATGGACTGGCCATCTCAATATCACGCGATCCTCGGGCGACCCGCGTTTTCGCGATTCATGGCAGTACCTCACTATACATATTTGGTACTTAAAATGCCAGGACCAAGAGGAATAATTACAGTGAAAGGAAGTTTTGAAGTTTCAGATCTCTGCGACAGGGAGTTCCACAAGATGGCGCAAATTTTTGGCGTAATAGCCAACCATGAAGAAAAGGCAAAAAGCGCGACTACAGAGGGCGTCAAGCTACTCGAAGGACGCGTCACGGAGCCCGAAACGAAGAAACCACGAGTAGGAGCATCAGGAGAAGATATAGACGCAGAGGAAAAAGGGAAAGCCATGACGGCATAAGCATCATAAGACAATAGAGTAAAGTAGAAAAATAAGGTTGTAAAAGCCACGAGTTATACCAGGGGCAATGCCCTCTAGATCCAGAACACAGGTCACAGGCCGGATCTCTTGGGTCACCCCATGTATCTTACATCACAAGTATAATAAAGACGAAACGTTCCTCATATTCGAGTTTACGAGTCTTTCGAAGGAAGAAATGCGGTAAACGCACAAAAACGCTTTGAGGACAAACTTTTTTCGACATACAAGTCGCAAAATAAGACACTCCCGCGTTACAAAAATATTACAATAACGGGTTATCAGAATCGTCTACGCCTAAAGGATCTAAATAATGGTACTCACGGAAAAACGCAGCATCCGCTTCGAGAAGCCTAGCTACGAGTCTTCGAGCAGGTTGCAGTGTGTTCTCCATATGCACCCGAAGGCTAGCCCCACCTGGAGCCAAACTTAGAGACATCGTCCTATAATTCAGCCTGGGATGCCACTTGCGTATCCACCCGAGAGCAAAATTGGCACCTGCCACTAAGTTCAGTTCTATCAATCTATGAATACGATGGGTGGATCTGAAAACATCAAGAAGAAGCGGGAAAGTTGCAGGCAAAGGATTGCGGGGAAGCATAACAGAGTGCATAGTTGTAAGAGCCCGTCGGCAACCATCAATTGACTCGCCAATATGCTGGGCACGATCCTGAAGCAGTACAATGGCATTCCGGCATCGAGAATCAGACCACAAAGTCTCAAAGCCAGCCGACATTTTCTCCAAAGTCGCATTTCGCTCAGCAACCCGACGGTCCTCAGCAGCGAAATCCAAACAAGTGCCTATCACGAAAAAGGTGTCACAAAAACAGCAGGGGACAATCAGGGAACGAAGGAGACGAAAGAAAACTTATATCGTAACATCTCGCAGGCAGACTCGACAATGCCAAGGATAAAAGATTCACATTCTTCATTATGAACAATCTTAGCCGTCAAGCTGGAGACCTTTTCGTCTAGTGAAGATATTTGCTTCATATAACCACTGGCTTTGCTAGCTTTGTTAATAGCCATCTGTGCTTGACGCTTGGCTAAAGTTAGGCGAGCCTCAAGATCGGAAACTCTGGAAGAGTATTCTGCGCATCGGCTGCATCGACTAGGAGTCGACGAAATCTGAGAACCGAACACACGGGTAGAAGAAGGAGCAGGATCGTGAGTCAAAGGATCATTGACGCGCATCGACTGCAAGCCAAAAGGGGAAAGAAAGGAGAAACATTTCAGAGAGACAGCATAATACTTCATACGCCAGAAATATATTTACATAAGTGCAAAACCCTATGACTAAGGTTCTCGGGTTGCACTCAACTAAAGTTTTTGCAGCCAAAAGGAGAAAACTAAAAGCTACAAAGGAAGCCGAGTCTACGCCACCTTAGCATTGTGTTCCGTGGCAGAAGAGGGCACGGCAACTTCCTCGCCGGAAGTCGACGGTGGCGCTGGATTTTCCGTTGCTAGAGATGGTGCGGCAGGCACCACAGAAGCTGCCGAAGGAGAAATAGTTGTCAACAACGCAGGTGCCAACTTCTTCGCCTTCTCGAAAAAAGCCTTCATCTCATCACGGGTGTGGCCATGAGGGGAGCTAACCCTCTCCCAGTCGAAATTCGTACCGTGCGCAAGAGAAAGTGCAATAGCACCCTCGGCGCCACGCTTAATTGAAAGTCCTTTCAGCTGAAGAGTGGGGTCCTCAGTTGTGTCGAAGGTCTTGGCAAGATCGCTCAAGTTGTCCTTCGGGACCGCTGACCTTTTCTTCGGCCACAACCCGACAAATAGTCGTGAAAGAACGCGGCTAACTAACTCGAAAGTTTCCTGGATAGATATCTAGTTTTCCTCGAGTAAGTTCATCGCAGTCATCAGAGGGTCACCGTCCGGTTGCAGGGCCGATGGAGATACCCCAGTAAAACCTGCACAACACAAAGAAGGTAGAAAAGAAAAGAAGGAGGAAGATGTTAGCACATGCAACAGTGCAACAGAAGTCGAAAATAGGAGACAAGGTGAAACACTTACTTTCAGCAGCAGTGGACATTGTGTGGAGACGCTCCGCCACGGCTTGCTCTCGCTGGGCATGATCCTTGTTGGCATCAGCTAAAGCTTTTTCAGCTTTCTTCGCCTTACCAAGCGCAGATTTCTGCGACTTCTCAGCGTTTGCCTTGGCAGTGGCGGCAGCATCATCAGCTTTCTGAGAAGCACGGAGCTCCGCTTCCAGCGACGCAATCCGGGCATTGGCTGTTGCTAAAGCAGCTACAAAAGAGGACGACAGGGAGTCAGATAAATAGCAAAGAATAAAGCACAGAAGAAAAGTAATGACTGGACGTCAAAATTGTACCTTCGGAAGCTTTCGCAACCTTTAGGTACTCAGCACATTCAGTGCCCAGGGCGATGAATCTCTTCAATAATGCCTGAGAAAAGGAGTGTGTAAGAGCAGAAGTATATGAAAGGAAAGCAAGTAAAAAAGAATTGCTCACATCGTCAGAAGAAACCGTAGATGCATGGGCCTCTAGAGAAACGTCGGTTTCTTTGGCCTTCTTTGAGCGTTTGGGGTATCGGGCTTGAGGAACCTTCTTCACAGAAGACCTGGTAGCCCTTGGCGCAACGTCTGGCTCAATAGGCTCATCAGTGGCCGCAGGAGAAGTCAGGGGATCAGCTGTCACATATGTTGGTGGCTCTTCATCATCACTGCATGAAGAATATAAATTATGGAAACAAGGCAAGAACAATGCAATTGAAAAACTCGAATACAATACTTACAATGCTAGCATGTCAAAGTACTCCATATCTTCTGCAAGAACGAGGGCTTTGCCAGCCGCTGCAGAACTCGATGAAGCGATTTCGTCGACACGCTTCCTTTTCTTGTCGACACCAACATCGTCAGCAAGTGCAGGAGGAGGCGATGTCGACGAGCTAGTTTCCTCTTCTGATTCTTCGACATCATCTCCGTCCTGACTTTCGTCAGCTTCGGGGGCTTCAGATGCAGGAGAGGCTAGATCAGCTGGTAGGGGCCCTGCCTCTGGAAGAGGAGGACGGGAAACAAGGAATTGGTGACCCTGCATATAAATAAGTCAGCAGAGTGCAAAGGCACAGAATAACGCAAATCGAACCAAGCATAGTTTGACCATAAGTGAACGCGAAGATACATACCTCAGGCAGAGGGTGCACGGAGTCGAAAAAATCAGCGGTTAAATCCGCAACTGCATGTTCTTTGGTGAGCTTGGTGAGATTCCTGACTCGCTTGTCGACATCTTCTTTCGATATCAAATCTTCAGATATGCGGGTAGGATCTTCCAAGCCGGAGTAATTCCACAGTTTGGTAAGGCGGTGTTGTAGGGGTTGAACTCGACGTTGAATAAAAACGCCATGAATTGCATACCCGACAGAGCACCTCCTTGACCTCCTTTTAAAGCCTTGATGCGGGAAAGAAGAGGAAGAATTTCTTCTACTTCTGCATCTGAGGGGAGCATATCCCATGATGCCAATTTCTTTACCTCCTGGGAAGCGTCAAAGGGAGGAAGGCCGTATTCATCTCCAGGAGAGGATTTGCGGTCCTTGATATAGAACCACTTTGTCCTCCACCCTTGGACAGATGCGGCCATGGAAAATTCAAGGTATTGCGCCTCAGGGCGCACAGAAACGACGGCTCCACCCAGTTCGGGTTTCCTAGCCAAAGCAACGTTGGGGCGGAGCCGAAAGATTGACCTCCAAAGAAGGAAGTGGGGTTCAATGCCCAAGAATGACTCGCAGAGGGTCACGAAACAGGCAATGTGCAGAAGGGAATTTGGTGTGAGTTGGTGGAGCTGCACACCGTAGACAAATAGAAGCCCACGAAGAAACTCGTGGGCAGGAAGAGAGAAACCACGGAGGAGGAAAGCAAGAAACATTACCCGATACCCGCTCGGGGGCTTCGGGATCCGTTCAGTACTGGGAAATTTGATGGAATCCTGGGCGGCGATGAGGCCGTCCGCCTTGGCCTTCTCCACCTCCTTCTTTGTGATGGCGGAGCGCACCCAGTTGGTGGCAGAAGTCTTGGCCATGGTGCTCTTGGTGTCCAGGTGTTTCACGCGCATCCAGTACGAAGTGCGCTCGGGGGCTATGCACGAGAGGAGGAGACAGAGGAGATCAGCAATGGAGGCGGCGGAGAGAAAGAGCTGGTAAACAGTAAGACTCCCCATGATCCCCTTTATATATCTTCTGGGAGAAGGAACGTGGGCTAAGACGTGACGCAAAGATAGGAAACGGTAAGCCCACTAACGGTCAAAAAATGAGAAATTTACAGTATTGCCCATGCAACGGTTCGCAATGGTACATAATGACGTATTCATTGATATCATAAAGAAGATAATATAAGAAAGAGGAAAAGATGGCGCCGACAAATGCAAAATAGGTGTATAAGACTGTATACGAAGGAGTTTCGATTATAGCCATGGGGGCTACTATTTTCAAGAATGGTAAATACAAACTTATCTCTGAAGTGGTGGATTAGTATTCGACGACAAGATGTCCTTAAGGTATCTCGAAATTGAAGTATCTCGAAGATGGCGTATCTGGAAGTTAAAATATCTCGAGTTGAAATATGATGGATTACACTACATTTTTGAGCCTATACTCGAAAAAAGCCTTTTTCGACTATAGCCTCGGGGGCTACTCCCATCGGGAGCGCTGAGCGCGCACCCGACGATATTTCTTGGCAAAGCATTATAATTGGAGAAGTGCAGGAGTGTTACTCCCATCGGGAGCGATTTTTATGGTTGAAGAAACCCGAATATTTTCAGTCAAAATTTGACTGCGACATGAGATTCTCGAGTTGAGTTATCGCAACACAACTCGAATGCCGTGACTTGTCACGAAGGTAAGACCCTGGGATCCGTCCTGTGTGGCCTGGTATACGCACATGGATGCGCTCTGCTGGTATGTATCCGTGTCTACGACGCGAAGAAAATCCTGGTGGACGCACTGGGTACCCTGAGAACCACTAGGATTCATTCTTTGTAAGTCCTAAATGCGGCAAAAGAGTGGGTTTGACCGGTATCCCGAATTCAAGTCCAAGGGGATTGAATTTGAAGTAGGTGACAAGTATCTGTTCCGGCAGTTAACTGACCTCTTGATCCGTCAGAGTTGTCAGGCTTGTTCATCGAGACCCCTTGCGAACAAATTATCATAAATATAAGTCGAAAGACCAAGTCAAAGATTTGAAGATAAAGTCGAAGAATTGATCAAGTCGAAGATTTGAAGATTAGAGATTCAACCCGAATCTACAATTCTGGCAGAATCTCAGGGGCTACTGACAAGGGTATAGCTAATAGAACCCGTTAGTTGAGTACCCCTAAGGCCCGTATAGCTAGGCCCAATTGTAATAATAGTCGAATACGAGTCTTTACCGTATATCGATATTGTAATCTGTATCGGACCCTACCCGATCCTCGAGACCTGGCCATCTATATATAGGGGCCAGGAGGGGACGGTGTAGGCCAGATTGAAAGCAAGCCAGGTTGAACACCCAAGTTTACTTTCGACACACACCTATTTCGACTAACTTTACCTTCGAGTTCATCCGACGCCCTATCTCCCCGATCCTAAGTCCTTCATCTAGGACATTTGTCGAGTTAACCCTCGTCAGTCGTTGTCGCCCGATCAAAGATCTTGGTCTTTCACCCTGAAGATAGTCCCCGCTCTCAAAACAATGCCTTCATCAAGGAAATTGCAAGGTACAACCAATTAAGGCCAGAACTTGGATTTTCACCCTGAAAGGTAAGACTCTGAACTTCACCTATGTTGCTGCCCCCACTTACGTACTGCTACTGTGAAACCCAGAACACCAAGCAAGTCCCTCAACAGCGTAGAGACTCGAACCTCCAACTGCTAGTCCTCCAATCCGACCTTCATGATATTCTTTGCCTCTGACTTCACCGTGGACCAAAAGTCGCCTGATGGCAACAAAGGACAGAGCTTCGCACCACTCCCTCCAGAACCAAACGGTCAGAATAAAAGCATGGGTGCGCATGACCGAATACCACCCGATCCAGCAAACTCGAGGCATAGTTACACTGTTCGTTCGCCGGCAGAGCCTTTCGGAACTCACCATTCCGGTTAGCTTAGGAAGGACCAGCCTCAGAAAGGTCTTCATCTTCACGCAAGAGGAACCCTAGGTTAGCCACCGCCCGTCGGTCGACCTCATCGGCAGAAGAACCCGCCGCTAAGACCACCGCCGCTGCCACCGACCAGAGGGCTCAGCACACACCGCCGGCATTAGCCGCACCACGCGGAGATGAAGACGACCGCACCAAACCTGCCACCAACCAAGCACCGCCATTGACCACCACGGACGCCGGTGACGATCGACGCCGACGCGGTGCGTAGAGCCGAGAGCCGGCGGCCATAGGCTCGAGCTCTTAGATCTGATCGCCGAGCCGCCCCCACGGCCGCCCAACCATCCAGAGTGTCGGGGCCGCCGCCCCGGCGTCCAGCTATGTCGGGGAAACACGGCATCCTAGGCCGATGTGCAGCTCTAGCTGGAGATCTCTCCGCACTTGGAGGAGAAGCCCTCGCTGCTCCTAGCCGCGCGAGGAGACAAAGGCCCGCCGCCGCCGTCAGCCGTGCGATCTTAGCACGACGGTGAGGGTGGTGGCTGTGGAAGGGGGAGGGGCGGCGGCGGCGGTTGGGATCCGCCCGAGCCGCCTGCCAGGAGCGACGCGGGTGTTTGTTTCGTAAAAACCGCGTGGTAATCACAAACTATATACATATGCCAACAAATAACACATGACTAAATGAAATACTTCATCCAATCCATATTACTTGTCACTGAATCGAGGGAATAGACACACTAAAATGTGTCACTAAAATGTGTCTAGGTACATGTGAATCAGCGACAATTAATATGAATACGAGAGAGTAACAAACATTAGAAAATGCATGTAAAACAAGAATATAATGGTGCAAATTGCTCTTACCTGAATTTGTGTGGAACTTCCAAGAGAAGTAAATTATAGCATGAATTATTGCGGAAACACACTTTTGATCTAGGTGCATATGCTCTCTTTACCCAATTAAGGATATATATTTTTTTTTTAAATAGCAGAATATATTAGCGTGTATATCTCCATGTGCTCAACTGCTCATGCAATGTTTCATAAAAATGCATTTTTCATGTGAAAAAAGACCCCAAAAAAAGGTCTCACCTAAAGTCTCATTTTAGCACCCAATTTTACTTTTACGCGAACAACACAAAATTTTGGGTTTTCTTGAAACGACTTGCTAAACACGGGTAGGATGTGAATATGCACACACCACATTTTTCTTTGAAGAACTTTGTTATTTTGAAATATGTTTAAAATATATTGTAAATAAAATAAGCATATGCACTTGAAAGCCAAAAGCATGCCCTGTCCGAACCAGAATTAAAGCTTTGCAAGTTTTTTTTAGAAATAAGGGTTTGTCCCTAGACTCTGCATCAAAGTGATGCATACTGCTTTTTTATTAACTTATTACGGAGTTTGATAGTACTTATTACAGTTCAAGGATCAACCAACGTGGCTACAAATATGAGCCAGCGAAAAAATAAAGTCATGGCAATCTTCAGTTCTCAAGAGGACAAAATTCTATTATCACGCCACCGGCCGAATTAGTTGAATAAGTCCCGTGTGACCGTCTCCAAACGGTTGCACCCAGAATCCATGACATCTCGTTGCTCTAATGGTTAGAGATAAGACCGGATCCAGTGCGTAGCCATAGGAATTACCTACAAAAAAGATGAAGCTTTTGGTTTGTTAAAGACATGATCATTGCGTGCATTCCATAAGGCCCAAACAATAGCACATACTCCAATTCTAATCAGAGGTGGTTACAAAACTTAAGTTCCACATGCTACTCTCAGGGAAGAAGACAATATAAAAAGCATGGATCCCATATTATGCGAACAACATGATAGAATCACAATCACTGCTATTTCTAATTGATATTGTTTGTGGTTATTTATGTTCATATACACATACAAACAAAAAGATTTAGTGCAAGCTATGATTTAGAGGCATCAGGAATAACACCTTTACAGTGAATTTTCATGGCACAGTCTATATGTTCTTGTAAGCTTCGTGTCTATACACGTCCTTAGGACGTGGCATGACATGAAGTAGATACGGCCACCTACCGTTGCTATGATTAGGAAAGTTATCTACTAGTTTTGTTGTGATGTCTTCTCCCTAGAATTGCTTTTCTTCTTCAGAAGCGGAGCCCCCTATGTTTGGTTTCAAACACCAAAACAAAAGGTACATCGCAGATCACTTTGGACAGGACGCATCGATTAAAACGAAATAGAGGTAGTACTAAACAAGGCCTAACTGGTATTTTCCTGGCCGGACGTTGACATTGGGCGTGTGGTTCATGCAGGAAGCACACGCACCAGGATGGGACGATCGGCGCCGATCCCTTTCGGCACATGCAGCCCCGCCCGCCAAAATGTCACGCGCACGACGCGCCCACGCCATCGCTTCGCTCCCTGCCGCGCCCACGGCTGCACGCCACGGCACGGCGCGGCACCGCCGAGCAAAACCCGACGGAAGAGAGAAAGTAAGCAGACAGACCGGCCGAGGAAATGATGCGGCCGAAAGCCAGCACGACGACCAGATGCAGCTAAGCACATGGCCGGGAGTCCAAACGAGTCAAACAAATCGCCCCATCTACGTAGTAGGCTTTGCGACTCTCTTCGTTTTTAACAGGAGGCTTGCGAGTCAAGCTGGACATGATTAGCAACTGCTGGCACGAATGTAGTTTTCTGAAGAGAAAAACACCAATTTAGTATATGAAGTTGCCTCAAATGTACACTTTGGTCATAACTTGCAAATCGTGAATTCTAGGTCACCAAGTTGTCCCACGCGAGCATTTTGGTTACTCAGCCGTCGGCAGACTTTTTTTTGTAAATTGCTCCCCAAATTTTTGTTTCTTCTCACCCGTTGGTCCTCCGTCCAATTGTCAACTTAGGATCGACGCCGCACGCTTGCACGCGGGCACATGCGTGGAGGCCATGAGGGAGTTCAAGAGATGGAGTCATGGACATATATTTCGACAAACATCTGGCTAGTGTACTGCCCGTTGCTTGGTTTCGGCGTGCTCATCTTATCGCGCTTGGTGACTTAGTGACTATCGCGGTGGCACACCTACAGGCCCAAGTGTCCTGGTGTTGGTGTACGCACCAGCACCTCGCGAGGCCACCGGTGCGGATGTCGTCAACATTGGCATTCTCCATCGACAGAGACAAACAGTTGCATTAGCCCACCGGATACATGGCAAAAAAAACAGTTGACCAAGGACCAACAGGTGAGAAGAAACAAAAAATTAGGGGGCAATTCGCAAAAACACAGTCTACCACGTATGCAAACTTATGATTTTCGTCACGGAGTGACCAAAATGCTCGCGTGGGGCAACTTGGTGCAAATTCGTGACCAAAGTGCATATTTGAAGCAATTTCATGTACCAAATTGGCCTTTTTCTCTTTTCTAAACTGCGGTGCCGAACAAGATTCTGCTCGTCCTTCGACCAACCCAACACGATTTCAGTGTAGATCGCGCGATCTGTCACCCTCCCTTTCTTGCACAGATGCTCGTGTCTCCGAGAAATGCTCTGTTGAGAGACACTGCACGGCCAGAAACAATTGGTCTGGCGGTTGGTCCTTGATCAGTATTATCTTCTAGTATTCCTTGATTTCAGGCAACTGATGGTCTTGGATTAGTTTATCAAGGCAAGACCGCAGGCCCGGACTGGTTTGTGCCCGACTATCATATTTGATTCATACGTACACGCATTTTTTTTTGACACTGTAATCCGCTCTTTATTTATAAGATAAAAACAAGTTACAAGTTACGAACGAACAGACCTTACAGAACTGAAAAGATAGGATAAACCTATGCAAAAAACCAGCGTCTATCCTCCTCCTTCGACACCACCAAAGCGAACGCCAAAGGGACGGAAGACAGATCACCACAACACCCGAGCTCGACGCGGCTCCATCGCTGATCAGCAGCTTTTCGGACCTCCAAAGTAGTTTGCCGGAGGCAAAACCATTGTCGTTGAAAGAATCAGACCGAGGCAACATGTCCTCGAACACGCGATCGAACTCCAGAACTGATACCCCCCACGACTACAGCGTCGGGGGAGGAAATCAGAATTGCCGGCCTCCATCCACAAACCCAGCATAGGATACACCATCTTCCGTCTGTCACATACGCAGACAAACGTCTGCACGTACTCCTGGACAACACATCCTCCCTGCTCCACCATGACGTCGAAGCCAACGCCATAGTAACGGGGACAGAGCAGGAGGATGAACACACCTGATGGGATCATCGCCTCCGCCTCGACGACACCATCCAAGAAACTGAAAACCGCCGATCCGAGGAATTGGCAAACACACGATGCCATCAACTCCGAGACGCCGCCATGAAGGACACCGCCGGTGTGGGAGTGGAGCTGAGACAGATTTATTCGTCCGGGCGCCGCTCCCACCACCCCAACGGCGCTCCACGACCTGCAAAACCAAACCCTAACTACAGAGCGGAGAGACCGGATCCCCCCTCCCCACCGCCGCCGGAGCAGGCAGAGGGAGAGGGGACCAGCACGGCCGATGGAGATTGGGTGGAAAAGGGGGCGCCTCCCTGATCACCTTGGCGGCTAGGTCAGGGAGCGAAGCGGCGTACGTGGACGTTTCATACGTACACGCATACAAACTTTCAGAAGTAACGTAATCGCAGAGACTTGGCTTGCTAGGACGATATACACGTATAATAACTGCGTATAATATAAACCACACCCAGTCAATGAAAGAACCGTGAAAGAGGGATAAAAAGAGCCCCAAACGAGGAGATGACATGATCAGAATCCAGAAGAAAGTGAACCCCCTAGTTTCGTTGTCACTGCCTACCTGGCGCAAGAAAAGCTTTTGTTTTTGAACTGCACGTAAGAAAAGTTCGAGCGACGGTGGAAGCGCGTGGAACCCGTCCTCCGGTCCTGCGGGCGAAACCGTCGCTTCGTCCGTCTGGACTTACGCATGGCGAATGATTCCCGTCGACGTCGCGGTGGAGAGGCGGCGCGGCAGACAGACGGTCACGACAGCGCCCGCCTAGTCCGACGAGTGTTCCTGCTGTAGCGGTACAGATGAAGAACACCATCATCTTCATCTCTAGATGATGGAGAACCTACCATATGGACGGCATCGTCAGATAGCAAAGCACTGCAATGTCATGGTTGGAGTCTTGTTCGGCCACGTGCGGTGAACCACAACAACCGCTCAAGTTAGACAGATGTGGCGTGGCCGCGTGGGACGTTGTCACTTGTCAGAGAGCTGGTCGAAGAAGGCGGAAGCTGCAAGCCTGCAACAAGCTCATCGAGGGACAAAATCAGGCAAACCGGCCCGAACATGTTCTGTCAGACAAAATCTGTGACTCGTAAAAGCCTATCTCCTTTGAATGGCGTGGCTTTAATCCCATTCACCCTAGTTGTCCTGGTTGGCTTTAATCCCATCGATCAACTCATCAGCCCAAAGTACGTCTACAATTCAATTCTTCCAGTGAACTCTATCATGGTCATGGATCTGTCTCCATATGAACTTGATCTGGGTTTTATTGGATTCAATCTTTCATCAGATTCTTCATGCCTTGGAGTTCTTTTCTTTTTCTTCTTCTTGATCGCATCAAAACCATCTCTTCAAGTAAATGATGATGTTGATATATATTTATCTTTGTGGAATTCAGCCTGGAATCCATCAAATGATATTCATGCATTGCCTAAGAAAAAATTCTTCATATAAAACTGATAAAATCATTAGTCCATATAGATTATCGTTAATTACCAAAACCATACTTGTGGCTTTCATGCACTTTCAAAGGTGTTAGCTCGAAGCTGTGCTTCAGAGATGAAAAGTTCGACCTTTGAGTGGATTGGTCAATAGCACGTGCGAGGATCACTTCTTCAAGATTCCCAGGAGTATACTTTTGTTTTGTCGGATTTGTGGTAGGGTTATGGAAATTTTGTAACAAGAAAGATCTATTTTCGATTTGCTACGACTTTCTCAGTTTCTTTTATTGTTAGATGATTTATTCCGCATGAATGCGAGACTTTGCAACGCATCAATAATATCTAGATTTATTTAAAAAGCACAAATTAAAATTTTGTTTTGGATTTTAACAAAAATGTGGTGTAAGTGGATATATCTGTATTCAGATAAACACTTTATCCTGTTTCGATAATTATAGGCGTGAATGCTAATTATGAAACCTAAAACCCTAAAAGGTGGATAAATATATTTTTGTGCGATGAGGTTACTTATTTATTTTACCCAATCTGTCTGTTCCGATATGCATCTCCCTATTCGAGTCACATCCGTTCCGCCTTCATTGCCGATAAGATTCATATATGTTTCATTTGTTGAAAATTGGAAAATTCAATTGGGAAGGCCCCTACACGTTCCTTATCTAGCCGTTCACCTGCACCAAAGAGGCGGGGTTTTCTCATTATCGTAAAACAAAATTCGAAATATCTACATCTTGCAAAAAAAAATTGCAATGTGAATAATATGTTATTATGTGCATCACTCAATTCAGAGGCCGGGATCCCCTGCTTTTCAAAACAAATCATGCAAATAGATTTAGCAGCACCTGATTAGGTCTCAGCGGCGGTTTAGGAATGCAACAGATCTCGCATGTCTCATCAAGATAGAGTCATGCATGCCAGTTCTAGGATTTGTTTCTACATGTTTTTTCAGAGGCACCGTTCATGGATTTTTTTTAATCAAAGCCGGAAAAGTTGACCCAAGATATTACTATAGTGTAGTATGCTTAATTATTGCAGAGTGTAAACTCACAACAACAAATAAAACATGGTTCAAAAGAAAATAAACACTAGGCAGTGTTTCAAAAAATTCGAAATCATATTTACGAGTTAAAAAATGAAAATTAATTACAAATGTACACAATGATTTATCCCACAGATGTACATAATATCTGTTTTAAGTACTTTATACTTTTGGCTACACAAAAATGACAAATGTGTGAATCTAAGTATCTATAGTTTCAAATCTCCAAATCTTTATCCAATTTTATTATTTTTGTGTAGTCCACGATAAAAGAATTTCACAATGAAAATTTGCATGCTTATAGGTTGCATTATTAATTTTGTCTGGATTTTTTTCATATTTTTAAAAACTGGTAGATATGAATTTAGATTTTTTTTTTAAACAACGAGATCTGCCCGAGATCCAAGAACACTTTCTATGCAAATTATTCCAACCTGAATTTGTGTGAACGGTCAATGAGAAGTGAACTAGTACTCCGTGGTTTGATAATAAATTATTGCCACAGTTAAAGCAATGTATTATATCGCAACAATTGTGGAGAATCAATAGGTGGTTACAAAATTGAAGTTTCACGCGCTGCTATCAAGGGAGAAGACAATATAAGGAGCACGGATCCCATATTATGCCCACCACACGAGAGAATCACAATCACCACAATTTCTAATCGATGTTGTTTGTGGTATCCTTATCCATGTTCATTTAGAGAAACAAGAGGATTTTAGTCATGCTAGGATTCAGAGGCATCAGGAATGACACCTTCCCAAGCAAGATTTTCGCCACTGTCAAAATGATCATGTAAGCTTCGTGTCAATCTGCGTCCCTAGGATACATGTTATACTAACTAGTTCCAGAGCGACACCACAAGACAAAAAATAGGTCTCGCGTCCATGGCGAACAGGGATGCAGTGGCGCCGCCGCCTGCCTGATCTGCTTCCCCATTGCCCTCTCCAGCATCTGCAACCAGATCCGGCCTCCCCACCGCGCCCTCCTCCATCCTCTCTGAAGTCAGGCGTTGCCTTCCAGGGTCGAGGCGGCCGCCGTCCATCCTCGTCTGGACGAGGCTGACGTCCATGGTGGGCAAGCTGACCGCTAGGCGCGACATGTAGCGGCTGTTTCGGTCAGTGCCGCGGTGCTGCCGCACCTGGAGCTTCCGCTGCTTCTTGCGACGGTCTGCGTTTTCATGGTGGTCACCATGGCTTCGCCGCCCGACGCCGCCGAGCTCGCCACTGCCGTCCTCGCCTCCCGCAAGTCAGGGCCAGCTATTCGTGGCCGGTTGATGAAGCGCTCGCTCCTCCGCAAGGCCGTGAAGACGGCAGCTCCGGCCCCGCCTGCGCCCACTGCCTTCGCTCCCCTCGTCAGCGTCTCCTCTGTTCAGGTGCCAGCGCCCCTGGAGCTGCTCCCCGCAGGCATGAGCTCCCTGCAACAGGCTGCTGCGTCGGTGGCCCCCGGCTGCTCTCTGCTTCAACCTCGCAGAGAAGGTGGCATCTCTCCGGCCGGCATGCTGCCACCGTCTCCGGCCGCCCCGTCCGGCGAGCTGCCTGCCAGCGGCACGCCTGAGGCCATGGCCACGGCCATCCCGCCTCTGAAGCCCGCCGCCGTGCTTGCTGCGGCCGCCCTCGCTCACCGGAGGTCCGACCCAGCCATGGGTGGGCAAAAGCGTCAGGCGCGTCGCTTCCGCAAGCCTAGGATGGTGTATCCCGCTGCTTCTCGCCCTCCTGTTGATCTGAAGCGTGACAGCGCCGTGGTGGTTGAGGGGCTCGGGTCCCTGTCGCTGCAACCGGCTGCCTCGGACGGCCATCTCTCCGAGGTGCCCATTCCTGCTAGTGCAATGCTGCCAACTTCAAGCCAGCTTTGGGTTGCTTCTTTGAGTTCCGACGACGATGATGAAGACGATGAAGTGTTGGCTCCGCAGACGCCTTTGGCCACCATGGTTGAGGTTTCTGTCTCGGTGCACGACACCGTTGATGTTCGCCATGATGAGGAGGCGCCACCAAAGCCTTGCAGCGGCCTCTTTGTTGATACTGCTGCTCCAGGAAACGAGGAAGGCTGGGTGCAGGTGGGTCACGGCGGCCGCCCCTGTCGTGTGCCAATTTCTTTGATTCAGCCAACTTCTTTAATTCAGAAGGAAGGGGAGCGTAGTCTCGCCTTCAAGCGTTGGGCTCGAGGAAGGTGCTTTCGGTGCCTCGAGCGTGGCCACCAGGTCCGTGTGTGCCGTGGGCCTTACAGATGCATCCGTTGTCGTCGTCCTGGTCATCGGGAGCGTTTTTGCCGTGCCCGCTTTCCTGCAGCTCGTTCTCGCTCTCCGGACGCTCGTGCCCCTTCTTTGGATGATTGTTATCCTTGTCAACGAAGTCGCTCTCTATCCGCTCAGCCTCGTCGTCCCTCGTCGTCTCGGAGTTGGGCTGACGTTGTGCGCCACTCATCTTCGCCTGTAGCGGTGTCGCCAAGACCCTCTCCTAGGTGCTGCGAGAAGGTCAATGTCAGCGGCACTTTGGACTCTCTTTTTCGGTCTCAGGTTGCCTTGGTGCGTATCGAGCTCCTTCAGCTTGTCGATGCCCGCGTCGAGGAGGCGTCTCGACCCCTTCGAGAAGAGGTGGCAGCTCTAAAGTTGTTGGCGCGTGTTGGTGATTCTTTGGAGCCGACGGGTGGCCTGGGGCACGCCCCCGTGCAGGCTTCGTTTCCCCTTGACTCCACTGCGCAGAAGTCGTTTGTGGTTGAGGAAGAACATCTTTATGGCTGTATCTCTCCTCGTGGCAGTCCTTGCCAGTCACCACAGCCAGATGTGTCGGCTGCCTATGAGAGCGAGGGCATGGATGCGATCTTGGATCCAGTGTTGCACATCACACCAGAGTTTTATGAGTTATGTGAGGAATCTTCTAAGGTGCTTCCGTTGGAGGTGGGGTCTTCTGAGGCCTTAGTGACCTCGCTACCGCAGTCGCCCGCCTCTTTGGTTAGTGGAGCTGTGCTAGCGCATAGCTCCGATGCTCTTTTTGCTAAAGAGCTTTGCGGATTGCTCGCGAGTTTGGAGGCGGCTAGCCCTGGATATGGCAAGGACATTGCATGTGTCTTGGCGGGAAAGGCTTCCAAGGAAATAATCAGGAAGGTGGAGAAGTTTCTTAGGACCAAAAGAAAGAAGATGGTCTTCACTTGGAAAGTTCCGCAGCAGCTGCTTGTTTGATGGATGCCATTCGATTTGCCAGGTTTGTCCAGTTGAGTGGATCTTCTTTGCGTCGTGGTGCTCCATGTGTTGTGAGCTCGCTGTTGTAGGTTGAGTGTGCATGTTGGTTTGGAGGTTGCAGGTTTTAGGTGTTGTTCTCGTGTGGTTTTGTTGTAACGGTTTTTGCCCGGTTTTCCATTAATTAACTGGGCAATTCTCTTCTTCTTAATTAATAGATTGAGGCAAATCTTTTGCCTCCGTTTCAAAAAAAAAAAAAAAAATCTGCGTCCCTACAATGTAGCGCTGCACAGAGTAGACGTGTTCTCCTTCCCAGTAGTGATCACCACTTAAACTCGCGTACGTAAGGCGCCGCGGCTTTGACAAGAGCGGCACGCAACGCCTACTGCACGCCTACCTAAACCGTATCTCGGTATTCTTGTCTGACAGACAGGACCATGCGTATACATCTCTCGCTGTATTGCATCGTGTAGTCAGCCTGGTAGCTGGTATTTCCCCTGAAGAAACTGGTCGATCGGCGCATGCAGCCCCGTACGACGCGCCCACGTCGGCCACCGCTCCGCTCCCCGCCGCGCGGTACACACGCCGGCTGCACGCCACAGACGGAGGAGAGGAAACAAACAAAAAAACCAGCCGGGCACTGTTCAAAAAAAAAAACCAGCCGGGCAATGATGCGGCCGAAAGCCAGCACACGACGACCGGACGCAGTAGCTGATAGAGCTAAGCACATGGCCAAACGAGTCAGCACTACGCTTTGCGACTCTGTTTCTTAACAGGAGCTTCTGAGACTCAAGCTGGACACGGTTAGCAACTGCTGGGACGAATGGAGTTTCATGAACTGCATTGTCGAACAAGACTCCGTTTAGCCACCGACAATGCCCAACACAACACGATCAGAGTGTGGGTCGAACGATCTGTCGTGCTCACATGCTCGTGTCTCCGAGAAATGCTTTGCTGAGACACTACACGACCAAAAACAATTGAGGCTTTCTAAGAACACGAAGAGACGGTGCAGTAGTGCACCGTCGGTCCGTCACGTCAGATGTCTAAATATATGGTTTAGCTGGCCTGGCGGTTAGTTCTTGATCAGTATTATCATCTAGCTTTCCTTGATTTTTGGCAGTTGATGGCCTTGGATTAGTTTACCGAAGTTCTAGAGACACTTAGTCTGTCCAAATGACTGTTTCAGTTAAGACCGCAGGATCAGATTGGCTCGTTCCTCGGTTATCATATTTGATTGATTGATTCATACATGCATGCGAACTTATAGAAGTAACGTAATTGCATAGTCTTTGCTTTCCTTACTACTCCAGTCAATGAATAGAACGCCTGAAAGAGGGATGAAAGGAGCCCAAAACAAGGAGATGACACGATCAGAATCAAGAAAATAGTGAAGCCGTAAGAGCAACTCTAGCAAATCCTATAAAATTTGAAATGTTAAAACATGTATAAAGGCCACTGAAAAGCATATTTGCAGTTTCGTATGGGCTCCCGTAGAATAGGCACCGTAAAACTGGCCCCTAAATAACGTGGGACTCACATGTCATAGTATTTTATTTCCTTTCTTTTCTCTCCCCTTACCCCATCTTATTCCTCCTGCCCGCTTCCGTGATACATGTGTGGCGGCCCAATTCCACCCTACCTGTGGCGTTACCGCATTCGCCTCGTCGCTCGCATTCTTCCCGTCGCAAAGTTCCGTGAAAAACTATCATTATTTGTGTGCAATTTTTTTTAAAAGGCTTGTAAAAGACTTATTTTAGCAGAATTTTGTATTCCTACACAAGCAACAGAAAATTCAGTTTTTTAGATACGACTTAGTGAACATGTAGGATGTGAATATGCATACGCAACATTTTCCTTTAAACTATTTTGATATTTTTAAATAGATTTTAAATAAAGAAGGATATGCACCCGAGAGCCAAAATGTCTTATCTAAATTATTGCCACAATCAAAGCAGTGCAAGGTATCACAACAGTTGTAGAGAATCAAAAGGTGGTTACAAAATTGAAGTTTCACATACTACTCTCAAGGGAGAAGACAATATAAAGAACATAGATCTTATGTTATGCACGCCACACGAGAGAGTCACAATCACCCCTATTTCCGATTTATGTTGCTCGCGGTTATACGTGTCCATATACACAGAGAAAAGGATTTCAGGTATCTCTAGGAATTAGAGGCATCAGGAATGACACCTTCCCATTGAACATAGTTGCAGCAGTGTAGATGCTCCTGTAAGCTTCGTGTCGATCTGTGTCCCTATGACATAGCGTTGGACAGGGTAGATGTACATTGCCAACAGGCGTCCCTATGACATAGCGTTGAACATAGCAATGTCGATGCTCCTGTAAGCATTTTTTAAAATACAAAAAATGCAATATGCGTTCCAATCCTAGAAAGTCCACCCACACCCAACAGGCGGGGTCCTTCTGACCTTCTCATTTATGTAAAACAAAACATATACACATAACGCCGATAGCAAATAGATGTGCATAATTCAGTGGACATGGCCAAGATATTAGTAAATGTATGGATTTGTTGTGTCTCAGTCGACTAAAAATTCTTTAAGTCGTCTCGGTCATCTAAAATAAAGTGTCACTACAGTTTAGAAAAGTGCAACTGATTCTTGTTCTATTTTTTAGCAGAAAAGTGTAACTTGACCGAAATTTTTCTAGTTGTACCCGTTCTAGGTTCACTAAATTGCAGTTGTATTTTTGTAAAACAAATCTGCAGTTTTATTTTTCTAAGGTGAGTGAGACTTAATCAAACCTCCATCCCAGCAAATAACACATAGTTAGAATGAAATACAGAGTAACAAACATTAGGAATACAAAAAGAATTATAATGGTCCAAATTATTCCAATCTGAATTTGTGTGAAACTTTCCATGAAAAGTCGAGTATATATTTTATTGCCATAACTAGAGAAGTGCTTGTATCGCAACAATTCTAAACAATCAAAAGGTGGTTACAAAATAAAGTTCCACGCAATACTCTCAGGGGAGAAGCCAATATAAAGAGCATAGGCCCCAGGGGAGAAGGCACTATAAAGAGCATAGGCCCCAAGGGAGAAAGACAAATGTTGAGAATCAAAAAATGGTTTCAAAATTAAAGTTTCACACACTACTCTCAAGTGAGAAAGACAATATAAAGAGGATGGATGGGTTATGGATCCCATGTTATGTTATGCCCACCATACGAGAGAGTCACAATCAGCGCTATTTCTGAATAATCGATGTTGTTTGTGGTTATGCATATTCACATACACGTACGAAGGAAATTAGGGCATGCTAGGATTTAGAGGCATTAGGAATGACATCTTCCCATGGAATTGTCTAGATTGTCGTGCAAGCTTCGTGTCGATACATGTCCCTACTATGTAGAGTTGACTTGAGGAGACACAGCTGTTGATGCAATATACCATTGTTATGAAAGTTACCTCTACTAGTTCATCTCTTTTGCTTGGAATCGCTTTTCTTCTCCTGAGGGCTTGTTTGGTTTTAGAGTATTTATGAGGATTAATGGGGATAATTCTCAAGAAGATTCGGTGAAACCTTTGTCTTCATCTAATCCCCACTAATCTCCATCCCAATCCACTAGATAGGTGTATTGGATATTGGCAAAAATACACTCGGAGAAATATACATAGATGCAATCCCGTATGTAACACGACATTTTGTATTCTCTTTTCATGTACTCTATCCATTTATAAATATTAGATGTTTTAGACATATCAATGTGAACTAGATACATACCATAATGAGTAAATGTATACACTAAAATTAGTCTAAATATATACCAAAATAAATAAATCTTTAAAAAGCTAAAACATCTTATATTAAAGAATGGATGGATATGTATCACTCTAAAAGCAAACACAAGCATGAGAGAAAGAAAAATGTAGGCACGTTTCATTTCCAGAACCTATACAGACCGGAGTGATCAGTAATTAGGGTGTGTTTGGTAGACCGGGCGAACTCAGATTTTCCCATCTCATCCCAGATTTTTCCACTTTTTGCTGTTTGGTAGGTCGGGTCGGGCCGACTGGGCAGTGCCCACCTCGCACGAAAAACGCCTCTCAGCCCTGCCCGGGTGCGAAGCTCAAATCGAGCTTCTCAACCCGGCCGAGCTGAGTTCGCCCCAAAAAAGGCCCCCGCGCGAGCGAGCCAGCCCGTTAGGGGTCACCGCCCCGCACCCATCGAGCAGGTCAGTTCCCCCCCGCAACCCTCTCTGTCCCGAGCCCCGCACGCCTCATCCGACGACGGCGACCTCCGAGCACGCCTCGGCCGAGCTTCACGTCCCCAAGCGCCGCCGCGATGGACGCCACCAGCGCAGTCTTCTCGCGCGGTTGCGCCACCACGGAAGGGAGCCATCGCCGCCTCCTCAAGCTCCCATGGCCGCCGCCCATCTGAAGCAGTAGACCCGCCCGATCTGCACGGCCACCGCCTCCTCGACGCCGGCCCCGCCACGATCTGCACCGCAGCAAGCCTCCCCGCCCCCGGTCTGCACCGTGACCAGCTCGCTGGCCTCCAATCACAACGGCGGCGGCGCCCAGCCCCAACGCCGGCAGCCAGAGAACCCGATTGGGTTTTTTTTCTTCTATTTAAGGTCTTGTGTGTAAGAAAGTTGGACCTATTTGCAGTTTTAATTTCTGATAGAAGGTCTTCTGTGTAAGAAACGAGATCTAAATCTTCTCTGGACATGTGCACGCACCAAACAACATCTGAACATGGCATGGCTGAACACACGCGGGCTACCAAACACATCAAAAAATCTCAGGACAGCTTAGCTGAGGTGAGCTTAGCTGAGGTGAAAAAGTCTTTCTGAGATGAGACAGGCTACCAAACACACCCTTAGACTCGCGAGCGCCGCAACTTTATCAAAAGCGGCACGCAAACGACTGCCACACCCAAGCTATCTCAGTATTCCTGTGTACATCAATTTTTGTATTGCATCATTTACTCCAGCCCAGCCGGTAGCTGGTATTCCCCCTGGACGGACATGGACAAGTCGACCCTGGTGTGTGGTTCATGCAGAAAACACAGGCGCCAGGGAGATGTCTGGTCGATCGTCGCGGATCCCTTTCGGGGCATATAGCCCCGCCCAACGCTCCGCTCCTCGCCGCGCGCTCACGGCTACACGCCACGGCTAGCGCCCGACGGAGAAGAGTAGGAAATAGACGGACCCATTTGTCCATGTACCTCTCTGTGCGCTGAGCATATAGCGTCACCTCCTCACGAAGATTTTAGGGGCCCGGGACGAATCTAGAATTTAGGACCCTTCAAATATATTTTATTTTTAAAAAAAGAAATATTACATGATATCAATCAACACTTAAGCATGGATTCATAGAAGTAACTCATTTTTAGATACATATTACGATGACCATCATGATAAAGGCACTTAATTGTGATGGCAAAATAGCATAGGGTAGACGGACAAGTTAGAGATATGCATGCCTTCTCTATATTCTCCGTGTTGTCAAGTACGGTACAGACTCTAATATTGTACAATTAGAAGAGTTTTGCTAATTTTCGCCCTAGTAATCAAATTTATTAAACAAACTTAGAAAATCTCAGGTCCTAATATTTTGTAAAGGTCAATATTTTACAAGAAATTTGTGACATTTGTTGTTGGACTCACCATATCGCAGAAATATTAGGAAATAATTTGATTGATTTCATGTGTTCTCTCTCTTCTTTGCTCTAAACTCAACCGAACACCCCATCTAAATTCATAGGAAGCCATGGCTGATCTGATTGCATATCACCCAAAATAAATATCTCTCCACTAATCTACGTTCGTACCTTTTATTTAATTATTGAATTAAGTCCATTGGTGTCCTAATTTTACATCTACATAACATATCCTATATTAACTAATAATGGTGGAGAGAGAAGCGTGTTATGTACCCAAAGGATGTGCTGTACCTAGTGGTTCTTCTACTGCAAGCTATTCGATTAAAGATATATTACTCGACAATTTCATGATCATAGTACAAGTGCCGGATGGAACTCTTGATATTATCCTTATTTATTGCAGAGTGTACACACACACACCCCAACAAATAACACATAGTTAGAGTCCATGAAGTAGCGAGTAACAAACATTAGATATACCGAAAGAATTATAATGGTGCAATTTATTCCGACCTGAATTTGTGTGGAACTTCTCATGAGAAGTGAAGTAGTATGAATCATTGTCACAATTAAAGCAATGCATGGTATCACAAAAATTGTTGAGAATCAAAAGGTGGTTAAAAAATTGAAGATTCACACACTACTCTCACGGGAGAAGAAAATATAAAGAGCATGGATGATGGATCCCTCCCATGTTATGCGCACCGCACGAAAAGATCTACAATAGCCACTATTTCTAATTGATCGATGCTATCCGTGGTTATCCATGTTCATATACACACATGTACGTGAAGGGCTTAGGGCTTGCTAGGATTCAGAGTCATCAGGAATGACACCATCCGGAGGAATCGTCCTGAGTCCAGATGGTCATGCAAGCTTCGTGCTGATACTTGTCCCTACATGTAGCATTGCAGAGAGAAAATACCGCCACCCAAGCAGTATACTGTGGTTAGGAGTTCTTGTTCTTCTCTTTTCCTTGGTGTCGCTTTTCTTCTTCTGAAGGGGAACCTCGTACGTTTTTGTTTCATGCATAGAACAAAACAAAAGTTACTAGTATACAGCCAAATAATCTAGCTCTGGCTAAACATATCTTACATCTCAATATTGTAATCCAGGCATACGTGGTAGTTATGTACGTACACGCAATCTGGTATTTTCCCTTTCCGGCCATGTATCACGCCGAGAGCCAGCACAAGCTCGGCTAAGAGAGAAAAATAAATGTAAGCCACCTTTCTTTTGAGAACTGGTCCAGAGTGCAGTGATCAGCAAACTTAAGGCGCCGCAACTTTGTCAAGAGCGGCACGCAACGCCTGCTACACCCTTATCTTAGTATTTCTGTCTGACGGACACTATACATCATTGTATTGCACCGTGTACTCCAGCCTGGTAGCTCGTATTTCCCTTTCAGCGCATGCAGCCCCGCTCGCCCAAATGTCACCCGCAGGACGCGCCCACGCCACCGCTCCGCTCACCGCTCTCCGCCGCACGTATACGAAACCCGACCGAGGAAGAAGAAACAAACAGACAGACCGGCTAGGGCAATGATGCGGCCGAAAGCCAGGACGACGACCAGACGCAATTAGCTGATGGAGCTAATTAAGCACATGGCTGGGAGCCCCAAACGAACCAAACAAATCGCCCCGTCTACGGTAGGCTTTGCGAGTCTCTTTTTTTTAATAGGTGGCTCAGCGAGTCAAGATGGACATGACTAGCACCTGCTGGCACAAATGTAGTTTTCTGAAACTGCAGTGCCGACAAAGATTGTGCTCGGCCTTCGACGAGTAAATGACGCAAAATTATCATATTTGGGACAGTGTTGTCAGAAAACTCCCACTTTTATGCAAAATAACACATAAATACCATTTTTGAGGCAGAGTTGTGACAAGGAGCCCTGACTTTTCGATTTAGCGGTGTTAACACGTTTTCGGCCCCCCTGTCATGCTGTACGTGGCAAAATACTAACACGCCAATTTTGCAAAAACGACCTCGGTAAACTATTTCTTCTACTTCTCTATCCCGCAGAGCCATGAGCACATCGTGGCCATTGTGGTCCCTGAAGCCGCACGGTCCGCGCGCCCTCGTCCCTATCTCCGGTACCCATCGACGTGGACCTCGCCCGACCCCTGCGCTCATGGCTATCTGAGCGCCCAACGGCCCTGCTAAATCGTTGACTTTTTTTGACCGGGGAAACGCCGGCTTCAGCAAACAGATCTCGCTGCCCGGGGGTAGAAGCGGCGGCCGGGGGAGGCAGAGATGCGGACGACCCAGATGTGGGGAGAGCAAGCTCAACGGCTCGACCTGGACCTCGACTTAGTCCGCTCCCCAGGGGACGGCGCGATGGCCGCGTCCTAAGACTCGTGTCGGAAGCGGCTGCCCGAGGCCTGCCTGGTACACTGGCGTGGATGATCAGTCTGGTCGCTCGGTGGTGGAGCTGCTCGTCGAGAGGCGGCCCTGGTCGAAAATCGGCGGTGCGCTCGAGGTTGGCGAGTTACTGCTCCGCATCGGCTTCGGCAGGAGGCGGCCCGAACTGCCGACATGCCTGTGTCTCCGCCGGGCGCTGGCGAGCGGTGGAGCAGCTGCAGCGCCACCCGCTCCTCTCCCAAGGCCCTGCAAGGGAAGGCGGCGTCCGGCAAGGGAAGGCGGCGCCAGCAAGGGAGAGCTGCGGGCAGTGGGGTGGCAGACATGCCGGCGGCGGACGAGCAGGAAGAAGATGCTAATCTTATCTCTTCGGTGAATTTGCAAATAGGCCCTCTAGTTGAATGGAAATTCATTATTAATCTCTAAAAATTCTGATTAAGACTCTTCTCTGTTAAGTGTTGCCACATAGACCCGACTAGAGGGCTCAAACTGTTAGAAAACGGTTTAAGCGCCGAATCAGTGTTTTCCGTCACAACCCTGCCTCAAAAGTGGTATTTATGTGTCATTTCGTGCAAAAATGATAGTTTGCTGATAACGCTACTCCAAATATGGTAGTTTCGCGTCATTTACTCGCCTCCGACGGATAGATATAGTGCCCAACCCAACATGATTACAGTGATCTGCCGCCCTCCCTTTTGTGCCCAGATGCTGGTGTCTCCGTGAAATGCTTTTTTTTAACAAGGACGGTCCCAAAGGACCCAGAAGGTGTATTAAACCGTGGGATTACAAATTACACAGGGCACCTAAGAAGAAAGAAAATTACAACAAAACCCATGTGTTTTATAACAAGGACCCTGAACTAGGTGAACCAAAACGCAATCAGGCCCTTCTCTGCCGTGTATGCATCGATGGTTGCAACTCCAACACCAAACCTACCCGAGAAATGCTTTGTTGAGACCCTGCACGACCAAAAACAATTGAGGCTTTCTGAGAACACGAATAGACGGTGCAGTAGTGCACCATCAGTCCGTCACCTCCCATATTTAAATATATGGCTTAGCTGCTAGCTGGTCTGGCGGTTAGTTCTTGATCAGTATTATATTCTAGCTTTCCTTGATTTTAGGCAGCTAATGGCCTTGAATTAGTTTATCGAAGTTCTAAAGACATCTATTCTGTCCAAAGGACCGTTTCAGGTAAGACCGCCGGATCATATTGGCTCGTTCCCCGGTTATCATATTCGACTGATTGATTCATACACGCATGCAAACTTACAAAAGTAACAAAATTGCATAGTCTTTGATTTCCTTGCTACTCAAGTCAATGAAAGAACGCCTAAAATAGGGATGAAAGGAGCCCAAAACAAAGAGATGACACGATCGAAATCAAGAAAATAGTGAAGCCGTAAGAGCAACTCTAGCATATCCTATAAAATTGGAACGTTAAAACAAATTTGCAGTTGCATGTGGGCTCTGTTAGAATAGACACTATAAAATTGGCCCCTAAATGACGTTGGACTCACATATCATAGATATTTTATTTCCTTTTTTCTCTCCCCTTACGCTATCTACTTCCTCCTACCCGCTTCCATGCTACATGTGTGGCGGTCCAATTCTACCCTTGCCCGTGGCGCTACCGCAGTCGCCGGGTCGCTCGCACTCTTCCCTGTCACAAAGTTAGCATTTTTCGTGTGCTAATTTTTTTTTAAAAGTCTTGTGAAAAGATTTATTATAGAATCAAATTTTGCATTCTTACACAAGCAACACAAATTTTTGGTTTATCTAGATACAACTTTGTGAACATGTAGGATGTCAATATGCATACGCGACATTGTCATTTAAAATATTTTGATATTTTTAAATATTTTGACAATGGATTTCAAATAAAAGAAGGAAATGCTCCCGAGAGCCAAACCGTCTTACCTAAAAAAAAATCACAATTAAAGCAGTGCAAGGTATCGCAATAGTTGCAGAGAATCAAAAGGTGGTTACAACGTTGAAGTTTCACACGCTACTCTCAAGGGAGAAGACGATATAAAAAACATGGATCTCAGGTTATGCCCACCACACGAGAGAGTCGCAATCACCGCTATTTTCAGAAAATGTTATTTGTGGTTATACATGTCTATATACACATATGAATGGATTTTGGGCATTGCTAAGAATTAGAGGCATCAGGAATGACACCTTCCCATTAAACTTCACTGCAGCAGTGTAGATGCTTCTGTAAGCTTCATGTTGACGTGCGTCCCTATGACATAGCGTTGGACAAAGTAGATGATCACAGCCAACAGGCGTCCCTACGACATAGTGTTGTACATGGGCGTGTAGATGCTCCTCTAAGCTCCGGTAAGCATTTTGTTTTTGAAAAATATGAAAATGCAAGTAAGAAGGGCCCTATGCATTCCAATTCTCCAGTTCGTCCACCCACACCGAACAGGCGGGGTCCTTCTAACTTTTCTTATTTATATAAAATAAAATATGTATATAACACCGAGAGCAAGTAGATGTGCATAATTAAGTAGACACGTTCAAGATATAAATAAATGTCTAGCTTTATTTGCTATGTCTTAGTCGACTAAAAATTCTTTAAGTCATCTTAGTCACCTAAAATAAAGTGTAACCCCAGTTAAAAAAGTGCAACTCATTCTAGTTCCATTTTTAGCAGAAAAGTGTAACTTGACCAAGATTTTTCTAGTTGTACTCGTTCTAGGTTTGCTAAATTGTAGTTGTGTTTCTATCAAAAAAAAACTGCAGTTGTATTTTTTCTGAGGTGAGACTTAATCAAACCTCGGTTCCAACAAATAACACATATTTAGAATGAAATACGGTGTAACAAACATTAGGTATACAACAAGAATTATAATGATGCAAATTATTCCAACATTAATTTGTGTGAAACTTTCCATGAAAAGTGGACTATATATTATTGCCATAACTAGAGAAGTGCATTGTATCGCAAAAATTGTAAATAATCAAAAGGTGGTTACAAAATTATAGGTCCGCACACTACTACAAGGGGAGAAGGCAATATAAGCATAATCCCCATGATATGCCCACCATACAAGAGAACCACACTCACCGCTACTTCTGAATGATGTCTTTTGTGGTCACCCATGTTCATACACACATATATAAGAAAAGATTTAGGGCATGCTAGGATTTAGAGGCACCGGGAATGACACTTCCCCTCCAAATACTCAAGCTACAGTCTAGATGACCATGTACTCTTCGTGTCGAGATGTGTCCCTACAATGTAGCGTTGCACATAGCAGATGAACACAGCGATGCAACATATTTTGATAAAAAAAGTTATCTATGGTGTATTCCTGGTCTTCTCTTTTCCGTGAAATTGCTTTTCTTCTTTTGAAAGGAGGAGCCCCAAGCGTTGGGGTTCATAAACCAAAACAAAAAGGTATGTATGCATCCAATTAATCTAGATCTAGCTACACATGATGTACAAGACAAGAGTACATAGCTGTAATTCAGGCATATGTTATACGTATGTGCACACACTTGATCCTTAATTTTTCTTTTCCGTGTATATAACACCGAGAGAAGATAGATGCACATAATTCAGCGGACACGCCCAAGATATATAAATAAATGTATGGATTTGCTATGTCTCAGTCGATTGAAACTACAGTTAAAAAATGCAACACAAAAAAGTGTAAGTTGACCAAGATGTTTTTTATTGTAGTTGTTCTAGGTTCACTAAACTGCAATTATATTTTTCTGAGGCAAGTGAGATTTAATCAAACCTCAGTACCATTAAGACATAGACATAAATGTAAGCAGCTCTCACCTTTCTCGAACCGGTCGAGACTTGAGTGATCAGCAACTAAACTCGCTTTGTCAAGAGCGGCACGCGACACTTGCTACACCGTTCATGGATGCTTTTGAAACGACATCAAAAAGTTGTCTGAAGATATATTACTTGGCAATTTCATGATAATAATAAAAGTGCTGGATAAAACTCTAGGTATTATGCTTATTTATTGCAGAGTGTAGACCTACACCAACAAATAACACGTAGTTGGAGTCCATGAGACAAACATTAGGTATACAACAAGAATAATAATGGTGCAATTTATTCCGACGTAAATTTGTGTGGAGGTTTCCATGAGAAGTGAATATAGCACGAATCATTACCACAGTTAAAGCATTGCATGGTATCGCAAAAAATTGTTGAGAATCAAAAGGTGGTTGGAAAATTGAAGTTTCACAAGCTCTCAAGGGAGAAGATAATATAAAGAGGATGGATGGGTGATGGATCACATGTTATATTATGCCCACCATACGAGAGCGAGAGAGCGAGAGAGCGAGAGAGAGAGAGAGAGAGAGAGAGAGAGAGAGAGAGAGAGAGAGAGAGAGAGAGAGAGAGAGAGAGAGAGTCATAATCACCGCTATTTCTGAATACCGATATTGTTTGCGGTTATTCATATTCATACATATATACGAAAGGATTTAGAGTATGCTTTTGTTTTCAAAATGGGAGCATAGCCACAGTCTCTGCATAAAACTGATGTATACGACCTGTCTTTCTAGAGCATGCTAGGATTTAGAGGCATCGGGAATAACAACTTCACGTGAAGTTACCATGCCACATCCTAGGCCTAGATGGTCCTGCAAGCTTCGTGCCGATACGTCCCTACTATGTAGAGTTGCCTCGAGGAAACACAGCTCTGATGCAGTATACGGGTTGCGAAAGTTACCTATTCTCCCTCATCTCTTTTGCCTTGGCATCGCTTTTCTTCTGCTGAAGGGCAACATCGTATCGTTTGGGTTCATGCACCAAAACAAAAGGTACCCATAATATACAGCCAAGAGAAAAGTACATAGCTGCAGTCTCAGGCATACATGATACTCACGTACGTAGTATACTAGTATGTCTGTACACGCGACCTTTTGTACTCCAGTACTGTTCCCTTTCCGTGTGTATGCATGCATCACGCTGCGAGCAAACACAAGCAGAAGAGAAAGGTAAATGTACATAAATTTCATTTCCAGAATCGGTACAGACAGGAGTGATCAGTATAATTGAACTCGCGATACGTCAGACGTCGTAACTTTGTCAACTGCGGCACACAACGCCTGCCTGCAACGCCCTAGCTATCTCAGTATTCCTGTTAGTCTGGCAGATACGACTATGCCTGTACATCCATCACTATAGGGCGCGTTTGGTATTCTGCACGGTGGTTGGTGGGCTCGTATGAGTAAACAAGATTCATTTTTTTGTGGACATCCAAACAAGAGGGGTCTCACCAAGGTGACCAGCGCGGTGCGTAAAGCACTCTCCATACAGGCCCTGGGATACCTCCAAATCGAGCGTTTCCACGGGACCAAGCTCGTCTCTGGCTCTAGTGAGCCAAAAACGGTCAACGCCTGTATCAAGACTCGCTTCCCCTCACCCTCGTTTAAATTTCTCTCTCCTTCCTCTAAACAGCTCCCTTATAAGCCCTTCATAGTACCACAACCATGGATCATTGAAACATGTGTCCTACATGAAAAAGATGCACCTCGACGAGGGGAATCCATTCTGACCATCCGTTTCGAGTTTCGTTTGGTGTAAGCTTCAATTTCGTTTGAAACCGGTTTGACCGAATTTTGTCAAATTCGTCGCACACGAGCTGCCGATTAACATTTCCTTTGGCAAGTAGCTTCACCATACTGTTCTCCACAACTTTCATGTTGTAAGTTTTTGTTTCGATGATCATAGAAAATATGGTTTGCATCTCTCTTGTATACTGTAACGGTGTATGTATGTGTGTTCATCCTCTTTGGACTGTAGGTGTTCATGCTCATCGTTGTAGCATGGATCGTCGGTGTGCAGCGTGGTGCGGACGACAGACTCGTCGGTTTCGGTGGCTAACGGCGGTGAGCGCTGACACGATGGGACAGACTCGCCGACTACGGCGTCACGGCGGCGTCGGCCCGACCTCTTAACAGTGCACATACACTGTTCTTGCTAACATAACCATGGTCCGTTTAATTGTATGCTCTACACAAAAAAGATGCACCTCAACAAGATGAATCCATTCTGACTATCGGTTTTGAGTTTCGTTTGGTATACATCTTCAATTTCGTTTGAAAGCATTTTGAACGAATTTGTCAAATTCATCGCACACGGTCCGTCGTTTGAAATTTCCTTTCATGAGTAGCTTCAACGCATCGTTTCACACAACTTTCATGTTGGAAGTTTTTGTTTTGGTGGTCATAGGTAATTCTATCTCCATCTCTCTATATACTGGAAGGAGTACGTATGTATGTTTCTCTGTCTTCATGCTAGTAGTTGTCACCTAAATTAACCGGGCATGGTGCAAGTCTACTAACTGACTGTCTTTGGCGGCTACCAGTGGTGAGCGGCGATGCTGCGCAACGGACTCGCCGGCTTCGACTGTTACCGGTGGCGAGCAGCGATATGATGGCTGCGCCTAGCCATTGTCTGACAGTGACGAGAGGAAGAAGAAGTACCTGTAGTGGTGTGTGTGGTAAGCACACCATGGTGAGACTACAAATAAGACAGCAGGCATCCAAACAACTGGACCAAAGTGGCTCCGAAAATGCAGCAACAGTGTATCATAGGCTACCAAACGACACCAAAGAAAATGACCAAGAGCATGGTTGCATTGCACGGTGCGACCCAGGCTCCGCAGCGCATAGCCCCAGTGACGAGGGTTAACTCGACAAATGTCCTAAATGAAGGACTTAGGATCGGGGAGATAGGGCGTCGGATGAACTCGAAGGTAAAGTTAGTCGAAACATGTGTATATCGGAAGTAAACTTGGGTGTTGAACCTTGCTTGCTTTCAATCTGTCATACGCCGTCCCCTCCTGGCCCCTATATATAGGTGGCCAGGTCTCGAGGATCGGGTAGGGTCCGATACAGATTACAACATCGATATACGGTAAGAACTCGTATTTCGACTATCATTACAATTGGGCCTAGCTTAATGAGCCTCAGGGGTACTCAACTAGCGGGCTCTATTAGCTATACCCTTGTCACCCAGGGAGCCAAAAAAGGCCCCCAGGCAACCAATCGCGCCCATATTGAACTGTGTACTCCAGCCGGTATAGGCGGTAGCTGGTATTTTCTATGGACGGATGTGGACAAGTCGACCATGGCCGTGTTTTTCATGCAGGGAGCGCGCGCACCAGGTCGCCACACCGAGAGTTGATTCCATGCCCACTACACGAGAGAATCACAATCACCGCTATTTTCGAATGATGTTGCATGTGGTTACCCCTATTCTTATACATATATGAAAGGTTTTAGGGGATCCCAAGAAAGTAAAAGGAAGATGAGCATGGCGCCCACTCCCTCTCCCTCTTCCACCGTCCACCCACCTTGGGATGATCGCCGGCGACGTGTCCCCGATCTGACCCCCCTATCTCCTGTTCCGCCGTCACGACAAGAGACGCTAGGGTACGGAGGGGCGAGCGCAAAGGTATTCCTGGTGGGGCATCACTCGGTGCCGCCTCCATCTTAGGCACCCGCATCCTAGGCGCAGGTCCCACCAGAGTTGGCATGGAGCGGTGCTCGCCACCGTCAACTACGGTAATGGCGAGCACGGTGCCACACCCTCCTGACAGTATATCCTTGGGATCTGGTTTCGCTTCATGAGGTATATCCTCTCGTCCAGATCTGGCTAGCCTTTTTCGCCATTTCTGGAACTCTTCTAGGGTTCCTCCTTCCCCGTCACGCAAGTTCTTCGGCTGGTGGCCAGGGAAAATCGCTGGAGATTGATGACCCACAAGTATAGGGGATCGCAACAGTCTTCGAGGGAAGTAAAACCCAAATTTATTGATTTGACACAAGGGGAGCCAAAGGATATTTATAAGCCTTAACAGATGAGTTGTCAATTCAGCTGCACCTGGAAGCAGACTTGCTCGCAGCGATTTATCAGTAGCAACAGTTTTATAGTGGTGACAGTAGTGAAACAGTAACAGCAATAGTAAAATAAAAGCGGTAATAGTAGCAATAGTAAACAGTAGGATAAAATACTGTAGGCATAGGGATGGATATACGGACGTTGCATGGATAAGATAATTCATGAAATCAGTGAGACATGGGCAATTGCAGATAAATAATGTTAAAGCATCCTAGTACTAAATAGTCATAGGCATGTGTTTCGTATATAGTCATACGTGCTCGTGATACGTCTCCAACGTATCTATAATTTTTGATGCTCCATGCTTGTTTTTACACCATTTTCCTATTGTTTCGTTACACTTCGTGACACTTTTATGCATTTTCCGGAACTAACCTATTAACGAGTTGCCACAGTGCCAGTTCCCTGTTTTCTGCTGTTTTTGTGTTTCAGAAGTGATACACAGGAAATATTCTCGGAATTGGACGAAACAAGTTCCTGAAGTCTTATTTTACCCGGAAGCTTCCAGAGATCCGAAGGAGAGTAGGAGGGGGGCCACCAGGGCCCCACACGCAGGGATGGCGTGGCCAGGCCCATGGCCGCGCGGGCCCCGCGTGAGGGCGCCTGGCTCCTCCTATGACATCGCCCCTTCGCCTATAAAGACCCCCCGACGGAAAAAACCTAAGTACCCGATCACTTTTCTAGAACACATCGCGATCCACCGCCGCCGTCGACCTGAAGATCGGGAGGGTCCAGAAGCTCTTCCCGGCACCTTGCCGGAGAGGGGAATCGCCATCGGAGGTCTTCTTCATCGCCATGCTTGCCTCCGGAGTGATGAGTGAGTAGTCTACCTTGGACTATGGGTCCATAGCAGTAGCTAGATGGTTGTCTTCTCCACCATGTGCTTCATGTTTAGATCTCATGAGCTGCCCTACATGATTGAGATCACCGTTATGTAATTCTACATGTTTGGTTTGTTGGGATCCGATGAATATTGGTGTTTATGATTGAGTTGTTGTACTGAATATTATCTTATGTTATCTCTATGTTGTTTATGATCTTGCATGCTCTCCGTTGTTAGTAGCTATCTTGGCCGAGGTATTGCTAGTGACTCCAAGAGGGGGTATTTATGCTCGATAGTGGGTTCATGCCTCTGCTTAACCTGGGGGAGTGACAGAAACCTCTAAGGTTGTAGATGTGCTGTTGCTACTAGGGAGAAAACAACATTCATATGCTCAAGGGCATATGCTTTGTTTATATTACACACTTTGCTTAATTCAATTATCTGTTGTTCGCAACTTAATACTCATGGGGTGTTCGGATTGATATCCCCGGGAGTGGATTATTAGTCATAGATGCAGTTGGATGGCGGTCTATGTATTTTGTTGTAATGCCCAGAGTAAATCTCATAGTGATCTTCTTGACATATCATGTTTATCTTTATTCTATCAATTGCCCAACTGTAATTTGTTTACCCAGCATGTGTTATTTATTTATTTATGGAGAGACACCACTAGTGAACTGTGGATCCCGGTCCTATTTCCATCATATTGCTATCACCTGTTTACTTTACTCGCACTGTTTACTTTATTCGCATACTCTACTGTTTTCCACTCGATACACTCATAACCTTTGTTTCAAGCAAACCAGTGAGATTGACAACCTCATCGCAAGTTGGGAGCAAAGTACTTGGTTGTGTGTGTGCAGGTTCCGCGTTGCAGCTAGCAAGCAAAGCTTGGATGAGGCACCATATATAAATTGTCTGAAGCTGTCGCAAGCTAGCAAGCATCACCTTCAGTCGTTTGTCTCTCCTCTCCAAGAACGATAAACCTTGGTTTCTTAACTAAGGGAAAACCAGCTGCTATACTCATCACACCTTCCTCTTGGGGTTCCCAACGGGCTGGTCATTCACCACGCATCAAGCTGTTTTTCTGGCGCCGTTGCCGGGGATTGAAGAAGAATAAGCTCCCACGTCAACTAGGCACCAGCTGTTTTTCTAGCGCCGTTGCCGGGGAAGAGTAGAAGACTTCTGCGAGGGGAGTTTTTCGCACGCACATCCTTTACTTTGTTTTATTGTTTTGCTTTACTTTATTTTTACCTGCATCGTTTTATATCAAAAATCCAAAAAAATTAGAATCCTTGGTAGTTGTTTTTACTTGTCTTGCTTTATCATGCTTTCTATCAATGGTTGGTTTCTTTGAAACTAAATCTTTTTGGCAAGGTGGGTTCACGGAAGAGCAGCAAAATTATTATGAGGAACACCGCTTGTCACAAAAAGGGAAACACTTATGGGAACAAATTAATATATTGTATATCATTGCTAGAAATGTGTGCTCTACTTATAATGTTACTTATTGCTTTGATAGATCTTGTTGCTGTAGGAGGTATAAACACCTCCCTTTTCAATGTGAGTATAATGATGATGTTACCATATCTTCTTATATTAATGGAAATTATGACTTTTATGATGTGGAACAAATTGAGGGATTTATTGCTTGGAAGGGTGCTTTCGAACTTGCTTATTTTCTTGAAAATATTGATGATGCACCTTATAAATATGAGGTTTATGATATACTCACATTTTTCTTTGATAATTACAAGGAAGGAAATGGCTATATTCTTAAATATCTTAATAGATGCTCTCCAATGGAGGAGACTAATGCCTTGAAGGAGCCTATGGAAGAAGAAATTGGAAGCTCATTGGATGAAAAAGAGGAGGAGAGTGATGATCAAGAGGAGGAAGAATGGAGCTACCCATGTCTACCTCCCAATAAGAGTAACTCTTTAACTAATACCTTATTTGATAGCCCTCCATGCTTAACAAAGGAGGATGAGTGTGATATTTATATTGTTGAGTTTGTTCATGATGCTACTGAAAATTATTATGAGAGAGGAAAATATGGTTGTTGGAATTCTCATGTTACTAAAACACCTCTCTTTACATTGGAAGTTCCGAAGTTGCTCTTGTTTTATCTACCCATACTTGTTACTATGAGCTTCTTTAATTTATTTTCTTACAAGATTCCTATGCATAGGAAGTGGGTTAGACTTAAATGTGTTTTATATTTGCTCCTTGATGCTCTCTTTTGCTTCAATTCATATTTCTTATGTGAGCATATTCGCAATTTTCTGCGCCTAGCTCAAAGGCGTTAAAGAAAAGCACTCTTGGGAGATAACCCAATGTTTTTATTTTCAGTACTTTTTCTTTTATTTGAGTCTTGGAAGTCATTACTACTGTAATGACCGCTCCTTATCTTGTTTATTTTGTTTTTGTGCCAAGAGAAGCCTCTAATTTGAGTGAGGTAAAGATTTGGGGATGTTGCTGTCCTGAAACTGTTTTCGGTGCTGCACCGTAAAAATTCGTATAAATTCTCTGTATATATTTTGGACCTGCGATTTCTTGTGCATATGACCCAGGTTATATCCAAACTTTTGTTAGTTGAACACTTTTTGATTTGAGCAACAGAAAACCCCTCAAAAATTCGACCTTTGTCAGCTGTTCAGTTTTGACAGATTTCTGCCAATATTTGTGTTTGCCACTTTATCGCTTTCTTTTGAGTTCTTTTGATCACGGAACTTTTGGGGAGGTTGCTACAGTAGTATTTGCTATATATGTGGTGGTTTTGAGTTGAAACCTGAAGCAAAAAGAGGTTGATTATATGTTATGCTTACACTAATGTTGCTAATAGATTTGTGTTTAGTTTTGTATGAAGGAAGTTTTCAAGTGTAGGGATTGGAGAATGATGAGATGAGTTGAAGAATGGACAAAAGCTCAAGCTTGGGGATGCCCATGCATCACCCCAAGAAATATCCAAGAAGTACAAGCGTCAAAGCTTGGGGATGCCCCCGAGGCACCCCTTCTTCATCGGTAAAAATCAGGTCACCTTTCAAAACACTATATTTTTATTGCTTCATGCACTATGTGTTTTTCTTGGAGTGTCAGTTGTTTTAGTTTTCTTAGTTAGTTTAGTTTGTTTGTTTGTTGCAATAAATGGTTGGACCCCAACAAATTTCCCTTGGAGGAGATGTACTCGTTTTCATTTGCAAAGAACGCTCTAGTTTTCACTCTTATTAAAATCGAGTGTTCTTCTTTTTCTGCTACTGCTTTTGGTTTTCGTTTTCACCTTGATTTGCATTCAGACCTTGTCATATCTTTTCATCAAGGTGTATTTTTGCCTCTGATCTTTATTGGTTTTCATCAAAAGAGGTGTTTATAAAAATTTCAAATGGTGTTGGAAAAGAGAAAAAGCTTTGTGCAAAATAGTGGTACAAGAAGGAGCTTGTGTAGACTGCGGCATAGGCTTTTTCATGTCATGCTTGATGTCTTTTTGATAGTATGCTTAGTGGTTTTGCCGTAGCATGACTTGTCTCAAATAACTGAGATTGCTTAATGAGCCTTTGAAAAAATCATGCGTTGTTTTTATTGTATGGAAGCATTATTTTGGTTTTCTCCTTGATGCTTTATTTGGGTTGACTTGGCGCATGCTCACACATGTTAGACTCTTACAAAGTCGCCAATAGCCTTCATGATCATTTAGTTTTTGAATTTTGATGCCATCTTATGCTTCTTTTAATGTCGCTTTGTCGCTTTGCATGATTATGGCCATTATTGCTCTCTTAGTTGGTCGCTCCCAGTCTTTTGCTAGCACTCGCCTTGTACCAAGTATGAGCTCTACTCGTGCATCCAACTCCTAAAAGCTAAAGTTTTCCAAAGTGTCCACCATACATACCTACTAGCAATTTGCTATTCCAAGTAAATTTGACTTGCTTTTATTTTCTCTTCAAATTAAACTCTTACCAGTGTTATGCGAAATTTGGTCAGTAAAGCTCTCACGAACCGGAAGGCACACTTTACTTTTTCCTGTTCTTAAAAATTTGACATTGTGGTCTCTTATGTTGAGTTGTTATGCTTGCAAGTTGTAAGTTGGATTCTAGCCCAGCCATGCTGTCATGGGGCAAGCTTTCAACATTGCACTTCTTATTTGAGTTGATATCGTGATCTTTTGTTTATGGATGGCCGCGGTGTGAAATGAATTGGGAATCTTGTGGGGATCATGGAGTTTTTATATGTGTTAGGGAAACGCCGGGCCGCCAATCTAAGCCATGCATAATTCATGGTGGAAATTTGTAGCATACCCATGGTGAACATACGACGACGCATCTCACAATAAAAAGCTAAACAAAATGGCAAATAAAAGAGATGTCGAGGTGTTCATTGTCTGCTTGTCCTGTCATTTTGGTGTGGGCTTGTTCCATGTCATCGGGCACGGAGGTACCCCATTGGCGGTTCTCAATGATATGCATATACTTACAATGACAAGAGCCTTGCTTGGGACTCTAAGTAAAGTAGCATGAGGTTTGGGTACTCGTATTCACGGGGCACGAGGTTTTCAACTTATGATTTGTCAAGCATATGCTTCATAATTGTTCTCGCATTAACTTTAACCATTCAAGATGCTTATGATGGGGGCAATGAGAGCTCAAAGCCGGTAAGTACCATAATTTTTGAAGGTTATAAAACTTGCAATCACTGCTTCCCTCTGCGAAGGGCCTTTCTTCTACTTTTATGTTGAGTCACCACCTTCTATCTTTATGCACCATTAAGAGAGCATAGTTGTCATTCTTAGTGTGATATGCATTGTCCCAAAGTTCATTGATTGATTCATATTGTTGGTTTCACTTGTTCTTAAATTATTTGTATCTAGTCGCCCTCTTAAACTTGAAGGTGTCCTATGCATTTATGTTTTGCTCTCTTTGAAGGACAAGCTGAAAACCATTTGTATGTTTTTCCTTATGATTTGAACACACGTTTGACTTTCATTGTTTCATTTTCATGATCTTTTGTTTGTGTTCATTTGCATGTTTACAACATGGTTGCTAAGTTTCTTATTGTCAAGATTATATCTTCATGCCCATGTTTTAAGTTCTTATGATCCCAGCTCACAAATGCTTACATATATGATCAAGATTGTGTAGGTGCATGTCACCTCAAAAATTATTCTTTGTTATCACTTACCTACTCGAGGACGAGCAGGAGTTAAGCTTGGGGATGCTTGATACGTCTCCAACGTATCTATAATTTTTGATGCTCCATGCTAGTTTTTACACCATTTGCCTATTGTTTCGTTACACTTCGTGGCACTTTTATGCATTTTCCGGAACTAACCTATTAATGAGTTGCCACAGTGCCAGTTCCCTGTTTTCTGCTGTTTTGTGTTTCAGAAGTGATACACAGGAAATATTCTCGGAATTGGACGAAACAAGTTCCTGAAGTCTTATTTTACCCGGAAGCTTCCAGAGATCCGAAGGAGAGTAGGAGGGGGGCCACCAGGGCCCCACACGCAGGGGTGGCGCGGCCAGGCCCCTGGCCGTGCGGGCCCCGCGTGAGGGCGCCTGGCTCCTCCTCTGACATCGCCCCTTCGCCTATAAAGACCCCCCGACGGAAAAAACCTAAGTACCCGATCACTTTTCCAGAACACATCGCGATCCGCCACCACCGTCGACCCAAAGATCGGGAGGGTCCAGAAGCTCTTCCCGGCACCCTGTCGGAGAGGGGAATCGCCACCGGAGGTCTTCTTCATCACCATGCTTGCCTCCGGAGCGATGAGTGAGTAGTCTACCTTGGACTATGGGTCCATAGCAGTAGCTAGATGGTTGTCTTCTCCACCATGTGCTTCATGTTTAGATCTCATGATCTGCCCTACATGATTGAGATCACCGTTATGTAATTCTACATGTTTGGTTTGTTGGGATCCGATGAATATTGGTGTTTATGATTGAGTTGCTGTACTGAATATTATCTTATGTTAACTCTATGTTGTTTATGATCTTGCATGCTCTCCGTTGTTAGTAGCTATCTTGGCCGAGTAGTTGCTAGTGACTCCAAGAGGGGGTATTTATGCTCGATAGTGGGTTCATGCCTCTACTTAACCTGGGGGAGTGACAGAAACCTCTAAGGTTGTAGATGTGCTGTTGCTACTAGGGAGAAAACAACATTCATATGCTCAAGGGCATATGCTTTGTTTACATTACACACTTTGCTTAATGCAATTATCTGTTGTTCGCAACTTAATACTCATGGGGTGTTCGGATTGATATCCCCGGGAGTGGATTATTAGTCATAGATGCAGTTGGATGGCGGTCTATGTATTTTGTTGTAATGCCCAGAGTAAATCTCATAGTGATCTTCTTGACATATCACGTTTATCTTTATTCTATCAATGGCCCAACTGTAATTTGTTTACCCAGCATGTGTTATTTATTATGGAGAGACACCACTAGTGAACTGTGGATCCCGGTCCTATTTCCATCATATTGCTATCACCTGTTTACTTTACTCGCACTGTTTACTTTATTCGCATACTCTACTGTTTTCCACTCGATACACTCATAACCTTTGTTTCAAGCAAACCGGTGAGATTGACAACCTCGTCGCAAGTTGGGAGCAAAGTACTTGGTTGTGTGTGTGCAGGTTCCGCGTTGCAGCTAGCAAGCAAAGCTTGGACGAGGCGCCATATATAAATTGTCCGAAGCTGTCGCAAGCTAGCAAGCATCACCTTCAGTCGTTTGTCTCTCCTCTCCAAGAACGATAAACCTTGGTTTCTTAACTGAGGGAAAACCAGCTGCTATACTCATCACACCTTCCTCTTGGGGTTCCCAACGGGCTGGTCATTCACCACGCATCAGCTCGCAATGAGAAACTTGCACGATATCTTTTGTCCTACTAGCCTGTTGCAGCAGGGCCTCAAGGGAAACTACTGGTAATTAAGGTACTCCTTTTAGTAAAGTACCGGAGCAAAGCATTAACACTCGGTGAATACATGTGATCCTCACATCATAGCCATCCCCTCCGGTTATCCCAATTTCTGTCACTTTGGGGCCTCGGGTTCCGGACAACAATATGTGTATACAACTTGCAGGTAAGATCATAAATAACAAGTATCATCATAAAACAATAACAAGTTCAGATCTGAGATCATGGCACTCGGGCCCAAAGTGACAAGCATTAAGCACAACAAGTTGCAACAATGTCATAAGCACTAATAAAAGATACTAGGCACTATGTCCTAACAATATCATAGCAAATTACATGAATGATCTCATCCAATCCCTACCACCCCCTTCGCCTACAGAGGGAATTACTCACACATGGATGGGGGAGTCATGGATGGTTGATGGAGAGACGTCGGTGATGATGGTGATGAAGATCTCCTCCAAATCCCCGTCCCGGCAGGGTGCCAGAACGGAGTTTCTGGTTCCGGATCACGGTTTCTGGTGGTGGCGGCGCAGCGGAAGTCTATCTGGGAAAAACACCGAACCCCCGCTCCTTTCAGATCAGAGGGTATATGTAGGCAGAAGGAGGGGTCGAGGCGATGGCCGAGCTGGCCTCACCACAGGTGGGCGCGGCCAGGCCTTGGCCGCACCCCCTGGTGGTGAGCCTGGCTCCCAGCCTCTCTCCGTCTCCTCTTCTGGCTCCGTGGGTCTTCTGGTAAAGTAGGATTTTTACAATATTTTCCGGGATTTTTCCTGAAAGTCGGATTTCTACACAAAAACAAGACACCAGGGCAATTCTGCTGAAAACAGCGTTAGTCCGCGTTAGTTGTATTCAAAACACACAAATTAGAGGAGAAACAATAGCAAAAGTGTTCAGAAAAGTAGATACGTTTTGGACGTATCAACTCCCCCCAAGCTTAGCTATTTGCTTGTCCTCAAGCAATTCAGTTAACAACTGAGAGCGACAAAAGAAACTTTCATGAACACATTTGCTTCATAAGATGTACATATTCTAACTATATGATCAAGTACTCAGGCAATTCGTAATAAGAAATATGCAACTAATGTTACTTCATAGTCGAGCAAGCTATGAAAGAGTGCCAATATACTAATAACAAGTAATCATGAAACATAAGAAGTTGCAAGATTGTAATGCTCATAAATGATATGAAAGAGTGGTATCCCGCTTGCCTTTATTTGTGGAGCAAAACATAAATGTTGAGGCACCTCTGAAGTCCAAGGGAAGACTAGAAGTAAAAAATATCAAAGATACAAGCATCAAAGTTATACCACAATAAACCGTGTTCTGGGACAAGCACATTACACTAAGAATAACAGCTATGCTCTCAAGAAGGTGCTTTAAAGTTAGAAGATGAAGACTCAACATAAAAGTAAAAGAAAGGCCCTTCACAGAGGGAAGCAGTGATTTAACATGTGCTAGAGCTTTTCATTTGTAAAACAGAGATAAAAAATTTATTTTGAGAGGTGGTTGCTTCATGTCAACGACTGGCAATGGGGACTTGCTATCTTCCATAATAAACAAGTGAGAGCGGTTCCGAGTTCTTTGAAAATTTGCCACATTGGTGCTCTTTTATAAAGCTTTGGCACTCCTCCCCACCTTTTTTCCTTTCTCAAACCATGGCTAACCGATTCCATCGGATTCCCACCAACTTTCACATACCATGGAGGTGTGCTCTTTTTTTTCTTGTTTAGATTAGATTACAATGGTCTGACCAGCTCCCTTGCAAAATTAATGACGAGCAGATGAAGCTGCCTAGTCGAGGGGTACTTAATTTAATATGGAAGATAGCAATTCCAACCACTACGTCCTCATGAGCTAAAAACAGTGGCACAAAATGAGAAGTATTTGAAAGTTTTGAAAGGTAGCACATGAAAATTTACTTGGAATGGCTTGCAAATACCATGCATAGGAATTTATAGTGGACTCTTTGGTAGACTTGGTTTTTGGTAATTGGATGCACGAGAAGTATTCCCTCTCAGTACAAGTGAAGGCTAGCAAAAAGACTGGGAAGCGACAATCGAGAGGGCAATAGCTGTCATAATCATGCTTGCGACAAAACAAAATTAATATAGGCATAAAAATGATACAGGAACTCTGAGGAAAAGTAAAACATAGAGGCTTAATTGACTTTTTGTCCGGTCATGTGCATGCTTGAGCATGTGCCAAGTCGATTCAAATGAAACTTTTAGAGGAGGATACCACAATATCATACCATATTATGAATAAAACAATGCAAGCAAGCATCTACATGACATGCTACGAACTATTACTAAATTGAAACTAATCATATGAGAGCAAGAACTACAAAGCATCCATTAAATAACATATACCTTACATGAACCGACTAAGCATGTCCGTATAGATGAGTATATGTACAAAAATGAAAACAAATAGAGTTCATACCAGCCTCTTACCACATCTCGGATTGTCATATGTCGTCATTATTGCTTTTTCACTTGTGCGGCTTGAATAATATGAAGTGAATACCAAGCTCCAATGGAGTCACGGGAGATTGAACTCTGCAACAAACTTTACAAAACCGAAGAAGAACAACAATATTTTTGGGTTTTCGATTTTTGAAACAAGAACAGAAGGAAATAGCAAACAAAGCAAAATATTTTTGGATTTTTCAAGCATCAAACTGAAAATAGAGAACAAAGCAAACCAAAGCTAGAAAGCTAAAAAGACAAACAAAGAGAAACAACGGAAATATTTTTGGTCTTTTTGTGTTTTGGAAAGAAGAAATAAGAACGAGAACAATAAAGAAAGCGAAACATGGATATACAAAGGACCGACAAAATGTGATATGTAGATGAGTGAATTGTCGACGTACCTCCCCCCAAGCTTAGGCTTTTGGCCTAAGTGGAGATCAAACCCTGCTAGGCCAGCTCGGCCATGAAGTGGCGTCTCCAAAGTGTGACAAAGAAGTACCTTCATCCTGGTACGAGCTCGAGGATGCCCCGGCGTGGTATGATGCGTAGTGATCGGCCGACGCCTCCTCTTCCTCCTAGTCCACCGCGCCGTGCTGAACGTGGAAGCCGAGCAACCTAAGCTGCCCGTCCAACTCCTCCTTTGAGCATGACCATGGCCTCCTATGAATAGTGAACAAACTAGACTGCGGCAAAGGAATATCCCTTTCCTCTCCATCAGTGAATAACATTCTATAAACCAATTTCCCTGCACATGAGTTTGCAGTAACAAAGTGATGGAGCTTCATGGCAGCAAGATCGAGCCTCTGTGGAGCCAACAATATATCATGAGGAGCAATAGAAAGTCCTAGAGCAGCAACAATGCGCGCGACAACAATGCCTCCGTAAATAGGTCCCCTAGCGGCTAGGCGACGAGCAATAAGCGCACCGAGGTTATACTTCTTGCTAACATCAAGAGAGGTAGCTAGAAAAGCTAAATGATAGTTAGAAATATTGCTAGTGTTCCCCCTACCAAGAATGCTAGTGGCAAGATAGTAAGTCAAATATCTAATAGCTGGGAGTTGAATGTTTCTTATCTTGCCACGCTATGCTATGCGGTCATCATCATTAGTTACTCCTCGGTAGTGCTCCAACAAATCAGTGGGTTGCTGCAGCATCTTCTTGGCTGTCCCAAACATGGGAATACCTAGAATATCACAAAACTTCTCCAAAGACATGGTGATAGACTTATCATAAATCTTAAATGCAATGGAAGGCTTGAAATGAGAGTTAGTGAATTTAAAGCTTTCAACAAAGATATTTGTGAGAGCAAAGCATATTGATTACTCTCATCTGACATGTATGTAGTCAATCCAACCCTGCTGACAAGGAGTAAGAAATCCTCAAGAATCCCTGCATCACTCAAAAAGTTAGCACAAGGGAAGGTGGATGGATGCGCGTATCCATCATCCCCCTCAATGTTCGATGACATAAGATCTTCATTGTAGGATATCCTATATTGAGCAGTAGATCTTGAAGGCCTTGATGACCTTGGTGCTTCTCTTTCAAAGACTTCTCCATAGGTGTAGTTGTCCATTTCCCTTTTCAGAAATTTTTTGACAAACCTCAAAAAAAATGATTTTGAGACAAACAAGTGTAGGAAACTACTATAGGGAGTTACTAGAGGGCTAACATGCATCCAAATAACATTTCTAAGTAATTGGACAAGCATGCAAACTCATTTCACCTGCAGCCTATAGAGCTAAAATACTCAAGAAATACTCCACTAAACAAAATTCTACTTGGACAATCGAAGGAGTCACATACCAGAGAACAAATGCTCCAAATCTCAGCAACAATGATGGGCTGAGCAAGGAGATCGAAAAAATCGAGATGGAGAGCAGCAGGAACATGGGTTTGAGCTGGGGTGTCGTGATTTTTCGGGAGAGGGAAAGATCTGGGGATGAAGAGATAAGTGAGAGGTCAGGGGTGCCCCCCTCACCATAGGTGGGCGCGGCCAGGCTTGGGCCGCGCCCCCTGGTGTTGAGGTGGCATGGTGGGTCCCCCTGAGGTCTCCCAGGTGCCTCTCTGCCCCATTTTTGACATAAAAATTTAAAAAGATTTTCTGGAATTTTTCGAGAAACTTTATTTTCGAGGATTTTTTAGAAATTGACAACAGATTAAAAACTCGGGAAAAACTAAGATGGAATGATTGCAAGCAAATCAAAACCAAGTATGCAGCAGCTCTAAGATATTCTAATCATGTAACTAACAAAGGGAACAAAAATGGTGAAAGTAAATATGAGTGAGGTTGAGTAAATGCGGTGAAAACGAAGTTTCATTCAAATAAAATCACTTTGTTAACAAGGTTGATCAAGTCTTGTTACCAAACTAATTTTATATGAGGCAAAACTTTGCATTTCACTATATGCTTATGTTACCTCGACCTTGATAGGCATAGTTCCAATCATAACAACTTTATATTCTTCTTTGGGCTTTCGCTCTGAACAAATAATTTGACCAACTCTAATGGTCTCAGCATTCTTGATTGAATTTAGAGCATTCTTTCTATCAATCTTCTTGGGAAAATAAACCGTATACTCTTTGTCATTGACATTAAAAGTTACTTTTCCTTGATTGCAATTAATAACAGCACCTGCAGTGTTTAGAAAAGGCCTCCCAAGAATAATAGACATATTATCATCTTCAGGCATTTCCAACACAACAAAGTCAGTTAATATCAAACAACTATTAGCAACTTGAACAGGAACATTTTCACATATACCAATAGGAATAGTAGTAGACTTATCAGCTATTTGCAAACATATATCAATTGATACCAATTTTTCTAGATCAAGTCTCTTATAAAGAGAAAAAGGCATGACACTAACTCCGGCTCCCAAATCACATAAAGCAGTTCTAACATAGTTATTTTTAATGGAGCAAGGAATAGTTGGTATACCTAGATCTCCAAGCTTCTCTGGAACTTTACCATCAAAAGAATAATAAGCGTGTAGAGTGGAAATTTCCTCATTAGAAATCTTCCTTTTGTTAGTAACAATATCTTTCATATACTTTGAATAAGGAGGCATTTTAATAGCTTCAGTCAAAGGAATTTGCAGAAATAAAGGTTTCGTCCATTCACAAAACCTATTGTAGTGTTCTTCTTCCTTGGATTCATGTTTCTTACCAGGAAAAGGCATTGGTTTCTCCACCCAAGGTTCTCTCTCATTACCATGCTTGTTGGCAATGAAGTCTTCTTTGGTGTACTTTGCATTCTTAGCAAGCTTTTCTGGTTCCTCTTCAACTTCTTGTTTATCGGAAGCATTACCTGGTTTAGTTTCAGCATCGGAAATAGAAACACTGTTAGGATCTTTACCTGCTTCAGAGGATTCTGCAACTGTTTTATGCTTCTTCTTGTTCTTCTTGGAAGGAATATCATCTCTTGTAGTGCGTTGAGAATCTTGCTCGGTCCTCTTAGGATGTCCTTCAGGATATAAGGGGTCTTGAGTGGTAGCACCTCCTCTTGTGCGTATTTCACACGCTTGTTTTTCTCTTGCGGCATTAACTAGCAAATCTTTTTGCACCTTGGTAAGCTGATCAATTTGAGTCTGAACCATTTGAAAATGTTTAACAAATATCTTCACATCATTGGAGGTTCTCTCCACAATATCCTGCAACTTGTTAATAGCTCTAGAATTTTCCAACAGATGATTCTGCACCCTTCTATTAAAATTATCTTGCTTAACAATAAAATTATCTAATTCATCTAAGCATTGATTAGGAGGTTTAGAGTTAGGAATATCTCTATCATCAAAGAGTTGGAGAGAGTGTACCTCAATAGTAGATGAGTGAGGGATTGACTTACATAATTCTTCTATAGGAGGTAAATTCTTCACATCTTCGGATTTAATACATTTCTCCTTAAGAGATTTCTTGGCTTCCCTCATAACTTCATCATTTAATTCAATCATTCCTCTCTTCTTTGGTGTTGGCTCTGTAGCTGGCGCTGGCGTTGGCGTTGGTGTTGACTCAGCCATAATCCAATCATCCTGATTCCGGCTTATTTTAGCCATTAATTCTTCAGCTTCAGCCGGAATTCTTTCCCTGAAAACACAACTAGCACAACTATCCAGATATGTCTTAGATTCATCAGTTAGTCCATTATAAAATATATTAAGGAGTTCATTTTTAGGCAATGGCTCTTTAGGCAAAGCTCTAATTAAAGAACAAAACATTGTCCAAGATTCAGGCAATATCTTTCCTTTTCCCTATTCAAAATCAAAGATTTTCTGCACAGCAGCATGTTGAGCACTAGCAGGAAAATATTTCTGAAAGAAAGCATTAACCAAAGCAATAGGACTATTAATAGATCCAGGAGACAAGTTATTAAACCAAGTTTTAGCTGCATCTTTTAGCGAGAAAGGAAAAAATCTTAGCAACAAAGTAAGTGCGAAGCTTAATATCATCAGAAAACAAATTACTCAAAGTAGAAAGCTCATTCATGTGCTCCATAGCACTTTTATTTTTAGTACCACAAAAAGGTTCTTTCTCAATAATAGATATGTAAGATAAATCCAAAGAGAAATCGTAATCCTTATCTCTAAGATTTATGGGAGAAGCAGCAAACTTAGCATCAGGAGATAATTTATATCTAACAGCACGTCTTGCTAGAAGTTCCTTAACAGCATTAGTATCACGAGTAGCCCGAGCTTCGGCAATAAAATCATCGTCAAGCTCAATATAAGCATCATCAAAATCATCACTAGGACATTCCCTAGACTCAGGTGAACTAACCGGTGTAACAGTAGTGTTTCCCATCTTAGTCCTAGCAATTGTAGCATCTAAAAAGGAACCTAGCGAACCACTCTCATCAAGCACAGTAGAAGCATCATCTTAATTATCAGTGGCATTTTCAAGCTCAGCAGAAGAAGTAGCAGTAGCATGTGCGTGCGGTGGTGTAAGCAACTTACTCATAACAGATGGTGAATCAAGAGGAACAGAGGTGTTCAAAGTCGTACCTCTTCTTGTAGTGGATGGCAATATAGGAACTTTTCCATCACGAGGTTTACCCATGATAAAAGGATTGCAGCGAACAATATGAATCCCAAGTGAACTTACAAATAAAGCTATGCTCCCCGGCAACGGCGCCAGAAAATAGTCTTGATGACCCACAAGTATAGGGGATCGCAACAGTCTTCGAGGGAAGTAAAACCCAAATTTATTGATTCGACACAAGGGAAGCCAAAGGATATTTATAAGCCTTAACAGATGAGTTGTCAATTCAGCTGCACCTGGAAACAGACTTGCTCGCAGCGATTTATCAGTAGCAACAGTTTTATAGTGGTGAGAGTAGTGAAACAGTAACAACAATAGTAAAAAATAAAAGCGATAATAGTAGCAATAGTAAACAGTAGGATAAAATACTGTAGGCATAGGGATGGATGTATGGGCATTGCATGGATAAGATAATTCATGAAATCAGTGAGACATGGGCAATTGCAGATAAATAATGATAAAGCATCCTAGTACTAAACAATCATAGGCATGTGTTCCGTATATAGTCGTACGTTCTTGCAATGAGAAACTTGCACGACATCTTTTGTCCTACCAGCCTGTTGCAGCAGGGCCTCAAGGGAAACTACTGGTAATTAAGGTACTCCTTTTAATAAAGTACCGGAGCAAAGCATTAACACTCGGTGAACACATGTGATCCTCACATCATAGCCATCCCCTCCGGTTATCCCAATTTCTGTCACTTTGGGGCCTCGGGTTCCGGACAATATTATGTGTATACAACTTGCAGGTAAGATCATAAATAACAAGTATCATCATAAAACAATAACAAGTTCAGATCTGAGATCATGGCACTCGGGCCCAAAGTGACAAGCATTAAGCACAACAAGTTGCAACAATGTCTTAAGCACTAATAAAAGATACTAGGCACTGATACGTCTCCAACGTATCCATAATTTTTGATGCTCTATGCTTGTTTTAACACCATTTGCTTAGTGTTTCGTTACACTTCGTGGCACTTTTATGCATTTTCCGGAACTAACCTATTAACAAGTTGCCACAGTGCTAGTTCCCTGTTTTCTGTTGTTTTTGTGTTTCAGAAATTTACACAGGAAATATTCTCGGAATTGGACGAAACCAAAGCCAGTCGCTCAGAATTTCACCGAAGCTTCCAGAGATCCGAAGAGGAGACGGAGTGGGGCCACGAGGGCCCCACACAATAGGGCGGTGCGGCCAGGGGCTGGGCCGTGCCCCCTATGTGTGAGGGAGCCTCGGTCCACTCCTGACGATGCCCCTTCGCCTATAAAGACCCCCTGACGGGAAAAACCTAAAGACCCGATCACTTTTCTAGAACACATCGCGATCCGCCGCCGCCGTCGACCCGAAGATTGGGAGGGTCCAGAAGCTCTTCCCGGCACCCTGCCGGAGAGGGGAATTGCCACCATAGGTCTTCTTCATCGCCATGCTTGCCTCTGGAGCGATGAGTGAGTAGTCTACCTTGGACTATGGGTCCATAGCAGTAGCTAGATGGTTGTCTTCTCCACCATGTGCTTCATGTTTAGATCTCATGAGCTGCCTTACATGATTGAGATCACCGTTATGTAATTCTACATGTTTGGTTTGTTGGGATCCGATGAATATTGGTGTTATGATTGAGTTGATGTACTAAAATTTATCTTATGTTATCTCTATGTTGTTTATGATCTTGCATGCTCTCCGTTGTTAATAGCTATCTTGGCCGAGTAGTTGCTAGTGACTCCAAGAGGGGGTATTTATGCTCGATAGTGGGTTCATGCCTCTATTTAATCTGGGGGAGTGACAGAAACCTCTAAGGTTGTAGATGTGCTGTCGCTACTAGGGGGAAAACAACATTCATATGCTCGAGAGCATATGCTTTATTTATATTACACACTTTGCTTAATGCAATTATCTGTTGTTCGCAACTTAATACTTGTGGAGTTCTTGGATTGATTCGCCACAAGTGGATTATTAGTCATAGATGCAGTTGGATGGCGGTCTATGTATCTTGTTGTAATGCCCAGAGTAAATCTCATAGTGATCCTCTCGACATATGCACGTTGTCTTTATTCTATCAATTGCCCAACTGTAATTTGTTTACCCAGCATGTATTATTTTATCTTATGGAGAGACACCACTAGTGAACTGTGGACCCCGGTCCTATTTCCTTTATATTGCTATCACCTGTTTACTTTACTCGCACTGTTTACTTTACTCGCATACTATTATCACTTTCCACTCGATACGCTGATACCCTTTGTTTCAAGCAAACCGGTGAGATTGACAACCTCATCGTAAGTTGGGAACAAAGTATTTGGTTGTGTTGTGTGCAGGTTCTACGTTGCTACTGGTTGAAGACGCGCTAACAAGTTATCGTTAACGGCAACCTTGTTAGAGGATCACGCAGCTAGTGGGCATCACCTTCAGTCGTTTGTGTCTCTCCTACTGGATTGACAACCTTGGTTTCATAACTGAGGGAAAACTTGCTGCTATATTCATCAAAACCTTCTCTTGGGGTTTTCCAACTGGCCGGTCATTTTTACTTCATCAACTCGGCCCCACCAAGTTTTCTGGCGCCGTTGCCGGGGAAGAAGAAGACTTCTGCAAGGGGAGTTTCCGCACGCACATCCTTTACTTTGTTTTATGTTTTGCTTTACTTTATTTTTACTTGCATCTTTTTATCAAAAACCTAAAAAATTAGAATCCTTGATAGTTGTTTTTACTTGTCTGCTTTTAGTTTTGCTAAAATAGCTACTCCTGAGAACACCAAGTTGTGTGACTTTACTAGCATGAATAATAGTGATTTTATCTGCACTCCTATTGCACCACCTGCTCCTGCTGCAAATTTTTATGAGATCAAGCCTGCTTTATTGAACCTTGTTATGAAAGAGCAATTTTCTGGTGCTAGTACTGATGCTGCTGCAGCTCATCTCAACAATTTTGTTAAGCTATGTGAGATGCAGAAATATAAAGATGTTGAGAGTGATATTATTAAGCTTAAGTTGTTTCCTTTTTCTTTGAGAGGAAAAGCTAAGGATTGGTTGCTGTCTTTGCCTAAAAATAGTATTTATTCATGGACTAAATGTAAGGATGCTTTTATTGGTAGATAATATCCTCCTGCTAAGATTATAGCTTTGCGTAGCAATATTATGAAGTTTAGTCAGTTTGATAATGAACATGTTGCTCAGGCTTGGGAAAGAATGAAATCTATGATAAAGAATTGTCCCACTCATGGACTGACTACTTGGATGATTGTCCAAACTTTTTATGCAGGACTGAATTTTTCTTCAAGGAACCTACTTGATTCAGCTGCTGGAGGCACTTTTATGTCCCTTACCTTGGGCGCCGCAACGAAGCTTCTCGATAATATGATGGTAAATTACTCCGAATGGCACACCGAGAGAGCTCCGCAAGGTAAGAAGGTAAATTCTGTTGAGGAAACCTCTTCCTTGAGTGATAAGATTGATGCTATTATGCTTATGCTTTCAAATGATAGGACTCATGTAGATCCTAATAATGTTCCTTTAGCCTCTTTGGTTGCCCAAGAAGAGCATGTTGATGTAAACTTCATTAGAAATAATAATTTTAACAACAATGCTTATAGGAACAATTTTGCTAGTAATAATTATAGGCCGTATCCTTCTACCAATGGTAATGGTTATGGTAACTCTTATGGTGATTCCTCCAACAACACTAGGGCCGCGCCCTCCGAGCTTGAGGTAATGCTCAAGGACTTCATCGGTAAGCAAAATGTTTTTAACAAGTCTGTTGAGGAAAAGTTAGGCAAAATTGATATTCTTGCTTCTAAAGTTGATAGCCTCGCTCATGATGTTGAACTTCTAAAATTAAAAGTGTTGCCTAATGATGTGAAAGAGAACAATGTTTTTGCTACTGCTAATGCTATCCAAGTTAGAATTGATGAAAATATTAGATTGTTAGCAGAATTGCATGCTAGATGGGAAAGAGAGGATGAGATTGCTAGGAATATGAAAGTTTGTACTATTACTACCTCTAATGATGTTGTTCCTAATGCTAGCAATCCTCTTACTTTGATTGGTGTAGAGAAAACTCCCACTCCTTGTGTTAAAAAGCCTAAAACTTCTAAACTTTTTCTCAAAAGAGTGCTGAATTTTTTTGGAGTGTAGGAGATGATAACTCTATTTCCTTTAATGATTTTGATGTTGATGGCTGCAATATATCTGAAGTTATTTTGTTCTTGCAAAAGCTTGCTTTGACTCCCAATGCTAGTTCTTTAAATGTTGCTTTTACTAAGCATATTACCAATGCTCTCATGAAAATTAGGGATGAAAAGTTAAAGCAAAAAGCTTCTGTTCCCAAGAAGTTAGAAGATGGTTGGGAACCCATCATTGATATGCATGTTAATGGTTTTGATTGCCATGCTTTATGTGATCTAGGTGCTAGTATTTCTATTATGCCTAGAAAAATTTATGACATGCTTGATTTACCGCCGCTTGAAAAGTGTTATTATGATGTTCCTATTGCTGATGTTGCTAAGAAGAAACCTTTGGGAAGAATTAATGATGTTCTTATTGTGGTTAACAATAATCTTGTTCACGTTGATTTTCTTGTCATGGATGTTGAATGCAATGCTTCATGTCCTATTATTTTGGGAAGACCCTTTCTTCGAACTGTAGGTGCTATCATTGATATGAGGGAAGGCACCATCAAATATCAATTTCCACTTAAGAAAGGTATGGAACACTTCCCTAGAAAGAGAAAGAAATTAGTTTTTGACTCTATTCTTAGAGCAAATTATGAGCTTGATGCTTCATCACTTGATGTTACTTGATACGCAATTTTCTGCGCCTAGCTCAAAGGCGTTAAAGAAAAGCACTCTTGGGAGATAACCCAATATTTTTACATTCAGTTCTCTTTCTTTTATTTGAGTCTTCGAAGTTATTACTACTGTAATGACCTCTCCATATCCTTTTTATTTCGTTTTTGTGCCAAGAGAAGCCTCTAATTTGAGTGAGGTAAGATTTGGGGATGTTGTTGTCCTGAAATTGTTTTCAGCGCTGCACCGTAAAAATTCGTGAAAATTCTATGTATATCTTTTGGACCTGCGATTTATTGTGCATATGTCCCAGGTTATATCCAAACTTTCATTAGTTGAACACTTTTTTATTTGAGTAACAGAAAACCCCTTAAAAATTCGACCTTTGTCAGCTGTTCTGTTTTGACAGATTTCTGCCAATATTTGTGTTTGCCGCTTTATCACTTTCTTTTTGAGTTCTTTTGATCACGGAACTTTTGGGGAAGTTGCTACAGTAGTATATACTTTATATGTGCTGGTTTTAGGTTGAAACCTGAAGCAAAAAGGGTTGATTCTATGTTATGCTTACACTAATGTTGCTAATAGATTTGTGTTTAGTTTTGTATGAAGGAAGTTTTCAAGTGTAGGGATCGGAGAGTGATGAGATGAGTTGAAGAATGGACAAAAGCTCAAGCTTGGGGATGCCCATGCATCACCCCAATAAATATCCAAGAAGTACAAGCGTCAAAGCTTGGGGATGCCCCCGAGGCACCCCTTCTTCATCGGCAAAAATTAGGTCACCTTTCAAGACACTATATTTTTATTGCTTCATGCATTATGCGTTTTTCTTGGAGGATCAGTTGTTTTTAGTTTTCAGTTTAGTTTAGTTTTGTTTTCTGCAATAAATGGTTGGTCCCCAACAAATTCCTTTTGGAGAAGTTACAATGCTTTTCATATGCCAAGAACACTCTATTTTTCACTCTATTCGTTTCAACGAGTGTTCTTCTTTTTCTAGAATTGCGTTTAGCTTTCGATTTTCGCCTTGATTTGTGTTCAGATCTTGTTATATCTTTTCATCAAGGTGTATTTTTGCCTCTGGTCTATATTGGTTTTCATCAAAAGAGGTGTTTATAAAAAGTTTGAATGGTGTTGGAAAAGAGAAAAAGCTTTATGCAAAAAAAGTGGTATAAGAAGGAGCTTGTGTAGACTGCGGCCTAGGCTTTTGCATGTCATGCTTGATGTCTTTTTGATAGTATGCTTAGTGGTTTTGCTGTAGCATGACTTGTCTCAAATAACTGAGATTGCTTAATGATCCTTTGAAAAAATCATGCGTTGTTTTTATCGTTTGGAAGCATTATTTTGGTTTTCTCCTTGATGCTTTATTTGGGTTGACTTGGCGCATGCTCACACATGTTAGACTCTTACAAAGTCGCCAATAGCCTCTATGATAATTTAGTTTTTAACTTTTGATGCCATCTTATGCTTTTTTTAATGTCGCTTTGCATGATTATAGCCGTTATTGCTCTCTTAGTTGGTCACTCCCAGTCTTTTGCTAGCCCTCGCCTTGTACTAAGTATGAGCTCTACTCGTGCATCCAACTCCTAAAAACCAAGTTTTGCCAAAGTGTCCACCATAAATACCTATTAGCATTTGACTTGCTTTTATCTACTCTTCAAATTAAACTCTTACCAGTGTTATGCGAAAATTGGTCAGTAAAGCTCTCACGAACCGGATGGCACACTTTACTTTTCTCGTTCTTAAAATTTTGACATTGTGGTCTCTTATGTTGAGTTGTTATGCTTGCAAGTTGTAAGTTGGGAATTAGCCCAGCCATGCCGTCATGGGGCAAGCTTTCAATATTGCACTTCTTATTTGAGTTGATATTGTGATCTTTTGTTTATGGATACTCGCGGTGTGAAATGAATTGGGAATCTTGCGGGATCATAGATTTTGTATATGTGTTAGAGAAACGCCTGGGCCGCCAATCTAAGCCATGCATAATTCATGGTGGAAATTTGCAGCATGCCCATAGTGGACATTCGACGACGCATCTCAAAATAAAAAGCTATACAAATGGTAAATAAAAGAGATGTCGAGGTGTTCATTGTCTGCTTGTCCTGTCATTTTGATGTGGGCTTGTTCCATGTCATCGGGCACGGAGGTACCCCATTGGCGGTTCTCGATGATACATGTATACTTACAATGACAAGAGCTTGCTTGGGACTCTAAGTAAAGTAGCATGAGGTTTGGGTACTCGTATTCACGGGACATGAGGTTTTTAACTTATGATTTGTCAAGCATATGTGATACGTCCATTTTGCATCACTATTTTGTATCATAATTTACTGTTATTCATTGATATATTTCATATTTAGAGATGATACTTATGTTATTTCCTCTATTTTTACATGTTTGATGATCATTGGAGGATTTGCTCCCGGAGTCAGGGTTCTGCTGGAAAAAGGACCATCAAGGCACCATATTTTGAAGATCAGGAAAATTCCAGAAAAATACCAGAAAATTATATTTTCCCAGAAGACTCAGGAAGCCAGAAGGAGGAGGCGAGAGGGGCCAGGGGGTAGGCTCACACACAGGGGGCGCGGCCTGACCCCTGGCCGCGCCGGCCTGTTGTGTGGCCACCCTGGCCCACTTCAGGTCTCGCCCCTTCGCGTATTTCATCGTCCCCGAAAACCTAAGTCAGGGGGGTCTGAGAGATAGACACCGCCGCCTCTACGGGGCGGAAAACACCAGAGAGAAAAAAGCTCTCCGGCAGGCAGAAATCTGCCGGGGAAATTCCTTCCCAGAGAGGGGAGATTGTCGCCATCGTCATCACCATCGCACCAGACTTCATTGGGATCATCATCATCATCATCTCCATCACCAGCACCTTCATCTCCACCATCACCACGCCATCCCAATGTAACATCTTGAGTTGGATCTTGTTAAATTCTTAGGGGAAACTTTTCCGGTGTTGATTACTCTTGTAGTTGATGCTATTGAGTGGAACCATTGAATTAAGGTTTATGTTCAGATTGTTATTTACCATTATTTCACCTCTGATCATGATCCATATGATGTCTTGTGAGTAGTTCATTTAGTTCTTGAGGACATGGGAGAAGTCAAGATGTTAGTAGTGAATTATTGTTGAGTAATATTTACTGGTTTGATATTTATTTGTTGTGGTGCTATTTCACTAGTGGTGTCATGTGAACGTCGACTACATGATACTTCACCATTTATGGGCCTAGTGAGATGCATTGTGTATTTGGCTACCAATTGTGGGGTTGCTGGAGTGACAGAAACCTAAACCTCCGTTGGGAAACCATTGCACCAGGGAGCGTAGGATCTTAGAGTTTAAGGCTGTGGTTAGATTTATCTTAATTACTTTCTTGTATTTGCGGATGCTTGCAAGGGGTATAATCACAAGTGTGTATTTATCCTAGTAAGGGTAGTGCGCTAGCACAGGTTCACCCCCATAATACTTATCAAACCAATAAAGATTATTTAGCAGCGTGAAGCGAAAGCTCTTGACAGAAACTCCCGTGTGTCCTCAAGAACGTTTGGTCATCATAAGTTACACAACCGGCTTGTCCTTTGCTAAAGAAAGGATTGGGCCACTTGCTGTAATTATTACTACTATCTTTTATTTACTCGCACTTTATTTATTTGCATTACCAAATACCCCTGAAAACCCGTTTGCTAGTATTTACAGTGAAACCTTGATCAAAACCACTTGTCAACACCTTCTGCTCCTCGTTGGGTTCGACACTCTTATTTATCGAAAGTACTACGATACACCCCCTATACTTGTGGGTCATCAAGAGTATTTTCTGGCGCCATTGCCGGGGAGTGTAGCGCTATTGAAGAGTGGATTTGGTAAAGGTAACCGTCGCTGTGAGTATTGTTTTTCTTTCTGTCTTTTATTTTTATTTTATTTTGCTATGGAGAATTCTCCATTTGGTTTCCTATTTGGGAACACTTCTACCACTGCTGCACATGTGGATGAACCACCACCACCTTATGAGTTAGATCCTTTTAAAATACCTATGAAAATTGTTGAGCGTGTTATGGATAACTGCTATACAGGAGATGGAACTCCATCCAGGTGATCACTTACTATTTATACATGAATTATGCGAGTTGTTCAAGTGTGCAGGTATTTCACCGAGCTAGGTTAAGAGGAAGATATTCTCTTTATCATTGAAAGGAAGAGCTGAGGAGTGGTATCGGCTGCTTAAAGATGGTCCATCTATTGCATGGGAGGAAATTGTACCTCTCTTTTATTCCAAGTTTTATCCTCCAAGTGAAATTCATAAAGATCATAATCGGATATATAATTTTTGGCCTCATGATAGAGAAAGTATTGCCCAAGCGTGGGGGAGATTGAAGTTACTAATGCTCAAATGCCCCATTCATGAGCTCCCTAATAATATTGTTATTGATAATTTTTATGCATGGCTTACTCTTCCTGATAAGGATTATTTGGATGATTCTTGCTTTGGATCATTTACTCATATGAAAGAAGATGCTAAGTGGAAACTTCTTGACCGTATCCAAGAGAATGCTGAAGGATGGGAAAACGACAAAGGTAGGAAGTCAGGTATAAACTATGATTATGAATGCATTAAAACTTTTATGGGAACCGATGACTTTCATAGCGTTGGCATTGCTTATGGTCTTGATTCTCAAATACTTGCTAATTGTCTTAAGGTCTTTGCCTCTTATCTTGATGTTCCAAAGAAAGATTGGAACAAATATCATGCACCTTATACAGATTCCATTAGTCATATTCCTGCTGCAGCTACTGAAGTTTGTACTGTTGATAGCATTGTGCCTGAACCTTATTTTGAGAAGACACCTTTCCCTGCTAAGGTAAAAAAGTATTCTACTTTGGTAAGTGTGTCTAATAAAAGCACTAAGAAAGTTGTAGAGCCTGATGAACAAATTACTATTAAGTCTCCTGTAGCTATATTGAAGGACCTTGTTACTAAAGATGTAGGGGATGAATATATTCTCTTTTGCGAAGATGCTTCTAACATTCTCTCACATCCTAAAAGGCATAGGAAAACAAGTGTTCCTGTTATTTCTGTCAGGATTGGAGATCATTGCTATTATGGTTTATGTGATATTGGTGCTAGTGCAAGTGCTATTCCTTTAGAGCTTTACAAAGAAATTATGCACGAGATTGGCGCTTATGAGCTTGAAGATATTGATTTGGTTGTTCAGCTTGCTAACAGAGAGACTGTTTGACCTCTTGGTATTGTTCGAGATGTGGAAGTTCTTTGCGGTAAGACTAAATACCCCACTGATTTTCTAGTACTTGGTAAGGAGGCTAGTAAAACCTGTCCTATTATTTTTGGTAGACCCTTTTTGAATACTTGTGGTGCTGTGATAGACTGTAAGAAGGAGAAAATTTTCACTAAGTTTAATGGAGAATCTTATGATTTTAATTTTTCTAAGTTTGCTAAGACTTCTTATGTAAATGAAACGCCTAATGAAAATTTTCGAGTTGAACAGCTTGCTTCTATTGCTCTTGCTCCTAATAATGCTTTGCAGCAATTCATGGAAGATCACAAAAGTGATGTTTTCAGTAAGGAAAGAGAAGAGATTGACGATATTTTTCTTCATCAACAACCGCTGATTAAGCACAATTTACCTGTGGAGGATCTTGGTACCACTTTGCTGCCTAAGGAAGATCCTGTTTTTGAATTAAAACCCTTGCCTGATAATCTTAAGTATGCTTATATAGATGATAAGAAAATATATCTTGTTATTATTAGTTCTAAACTTTCAGGAAAGGAAGAAGAAAGATTATAGGAGATATTGAGGAAACACCGAGGAGCTATGGGATATACTCTTGATGATTTAAAAGGAATTTGCCCCACTTTATGTCAGCATGCTATTAATATGGAGAAAGACGCGAAGCCGGTTGTGGAGCATCAACGCCGCTTAATTCCCAAGATGAAAGATGTGGTAAGAAATGAGGTATTAAAGCTCCTTGATGCTGGTATTACTTATCCTATTGCTGATAGTTGATGGGTTAGTCCTATTCATTGTGTTCCTAAGAAAGGAGGTATGACTGTCGTACCTAATGAGAATAACGAGCTTATTCCTCAGAGGGTAGTAGTTGGTTATAGGATGTGCATTGACTATAGAAAAGTAAACAAAGTTACTAAGAAAGATCATTATCCTTTACCGTTTATAGATCAGATGTTAGAAAGGTTATCTAAGAAGACTCATTTTTGTTTCCTTGATGGTTATTCTGGTTTCTCTCAAATTGCTGTTAGAAAGGAAGATCAAGAGAAAACCACTTTTACTTGTCCTTATGAAACTTATGCTTATAGACGTATGCCATTTGGTTTATGCAATGCTCCTACTACTTTTCAAAGATGCATGTCTGCTATTTTTCATGGTTTTTGTGAGGAAATTCTGGAGGTCTTCATGGACGATTTTTCCATCTATAGAACTTCTTTTGATAACTGTTTGCACAACCTTGATAAAGTTTTGCAGAGATGCGAAGAAACTAACCTTGTTCTTAATTGGGAGAAATGCCACTTTATGGTGAATGAAGGAATTGTCCTTGGACATAAAATTTCTGAAAGAGGTATTGAAGTTGACAGAGCAAAAGTGGAAGCAATTGAGAAAATGCCCTGTCCCGGAGATGTTAAAGGTATTCGTAGTATTCTTGGTCATGCTGGTTTCTATAGGAGGTTTATTAAAGATTTCTCTAAGATTTCAAAGCCTCTTACTAATCTTCTTCAAAAAGATGTACCATTTGTCTTTGATGATGATTGTAAGGAAGCTTTTGAAACTCTTAAGAAGGCTTTAACTACTGCTCCTATCGTTCAACCACCTGATTGGAATTTACCCTTTGAAATTATGTGTGATGCTAGTGATTTTGCTGTTGGTGCTGTTCTTGGACAGCGCGTAGATAGTAAGTTGAATGTTATTCATTATGCTAGTAAGACTCTTGATGCTGCTCAGAAAAATTATGCTACCACTGAGAAAGAGTTTCTTGTTGTTGTTTTTGCATGCGATAAGTGTAGATCTTACATTGTTGATTCTAAAGTTACTATTCATACTGATCACGCTGCTATTAGATATCTTATGACTAAGAAGGATGCTAAGCCTAGGCTTATTAGATGGGTGTTGCTTTTACAAGAATTTGATTTGCATATCGTAGATAGGAAAGGTGCTGAAAATCCTGTGGCTGACAACTTGTCTAGATTGGAAAACATTTCTTTTGATCCTATTCCTGTCAATGATAGTTTTCCAAATGAACAGTTAGCTTCTATAAATGTAACTTCGCGAGACCTTCCTTGGTATGCCGATTATGCTAACTTTATTGTTTCCAAGTATTTGCCTCCAACTTTTACAGCTCAGCAAAGAAGAAAATTCTTCTATGATTTGAGGCATTACTTTTGGGATGACCCACACTTATATAAAGAAGGAGTTGATGGTATTATGCGAAGATGTGTACCGGAATATGAGCAACAAGAGATATTAAGAAAATGCCATGGCAGTGCTTATGGAGGGCATCATGCTGGAGATAGAACCACACAAAAGGTTCTACAATCAGGTTTTTATTGGCCAACCCTCTTTAAAGATGCTAGAAGGTATGTTTTATCTTGTGATGAATGTCAAAGAGTTGGTAATATTTCTAGACGAAATGAAATGCCTATGAGTTACACTCTTGTTATTGAACCATTTGATTGTTGGGGATTTGACTTTATGGGTCCTTTTCCTCCTTCACAAGGCTATACTCACATACTTGTTGCTGTTGATTATGTTACTAAGTGGGTAGAAGCCATACCTACAAAGAGTGCCGATAATGAGACCTCGTTAAAAATGCTTAAAGATGTTATTTTCCCTAGGTTTGGTGTGCCTAGATATCTTATGACTGATGGAGGTTCTCATTTTATTCATGGTGGATTTAGAAAAACTCTTGCTAGATATGATGTTAATCATAGAATTGCTTCTGCTTATCATCCCCAAACTAGTGGGCAGGTAGAGCTTTCAAATAGAGAGATCAAGTCTATCTTGCAGGAGACTGTTAATAGATCTAGAAAAAACTGGGCTAGTAAGTTAAACGATGCTTTATGGGCTTATAGAACTGCTTATAAGAACCCTATGGGAATGTCTCCTTATAAGATGGTTTACGGAAAAGCGCATCACTTGCCTTTAGAATTAGAACACAAAGCTTTTTGGGCAGTGAAAGAGCTTAATAGAGATTTTAAACTAGCCGGTAAGAAAAGGTTACTTGATTTGAGTTCTCCAGATGAGTGGAGAAACGAAGCGTATGAGAATGCTAGACTTTTCAAAGAGAAAGTCAAACAATGGCATGATAAGAGAATTCTTAAGAGAGAGTTTCATGTTGGTGAGAAAGTTTTATTGTATAGGTCTCGTCTCAGATTTTTTGCAGGAAAATTACTCTCAAAATGGGAAGGACCATATGTTATTGTGGAAGTATATCACTCAGGTGCGATAAAGATTGCTTCTTTGAAAGATGACACTACACAAGTGGTGAATGGACAAAGACTCAAGCATTACATTGCTGGAGATTCTTATAATGAAGATGTTGATGTAATTGAAACAGTTTCTCCAGAAGAATTCATACAAGACAAATTGCAGGTACCTGCAGAGTTCATTTTCGAATAGGTGACAGTTCTAGTTAGAAAAGTTTCGCGTTGAACTCTTCCTTTAATATTTTTGCTGTTTTTACTAAATATGAAAAATCATGAGACGAAAACGGGCAGGAAAAGGAGTCTGGGTGCTCCTCACACACAGGGGGCGCGGGTCCACCCCTGGCCGCGTCGCCCTAGTGTGAGGACACCTCGGAACTCTTTTTCGTCCCGATTTCCTCCTGTGATTTCCCCTTGATGTTTTATTTTCGCCTATATAACCCCCCGGAGTACCCGAGGTCTGTATATCGTTTTCTCATCGTGTTTTTGTTTTGAGCTATTTCTGTCAGGAGTTGATCCTAGTTTTGAGAGCACCATGGCTTCCTCGAGCAACGACAAGGGCAAAAGGCCCAGGGAAGATGATCACCAAGGCCCCAAACTGAAGGAAGAGCAGGAGGCTGGAAGATTGAGGGCAAGAAACCCTACTTTTGAAGGACCAATGAAAGCTAGACGTATCTTTTCTCATGATATGCAGGGACCAATACTACATGTCTTGGATCTAAACTCCATGCCTGTGATAAAAGAGGGTATGTTGGTCACTGACGAGTTTTGCGCTCAGTATCAAGTTCTGGAGAAGGAGGTGGTGATACTTCAAGAAGAGAATATCAGGCTTCGCAGGATGCTGGAATATTTCATTAATCCAAGGATAATTCCACTACCGCCAAAGGAGTAACTCGTCATCGGTATAGGCATCCCCTTGGCTTGTTCCAAGCTTGGGGGAGTGCCGAGGTATCACATCATTACCTTTTGCTCATTTACTTTCCAAGTAGAGTCATATCATGAATAGAGAAGTTATCCTATAGAATAGTTTTTAGTTTGGAAGTATCCTCCTTAGTTGGGTATCTATGTATCCCTTGGTGTGAGTTGCGGTAATGAAATATTAATGAGAAGTTTTACCGTTTACCTTCCGCACACTTTATTTTAGTTTGCAATCTCTCTTATACGACTAGTCTTGTTGATTAGTATTGGTATCACTTTGGGAGCATGAGTAAATTTAGTTGGTTTTGGCAAACCTAGCTTGGTCAGTAGCATCATTACCTTGAGGTTTGAGTAGAAAAGAAGAAAGAAGTGCTTGTAGCCACGCCACTTCAGTTTTCCCTTCATGTTTGGCTTATAAGCATTATTATTCTCAAAGACAAAATCGTTGTACCTTCAAGGAAGTTTGCATGATTGTTCCTATTATATGTATGTTTGTTTGTTTCATGCAACTCTTATGCTTGCTACCCAGCCTTGCTAGCCAAAAACTTGTACTGAGAGGGAATACTTCTCGTGCATCCAAATCCCAAAAGCCAAGTCATTTCCAAAGAGTCCACTATAAATTCCTATGCATGGTATTTTAAGCCATTCCAAGTAAATTTTCATATGCTACCTTTCAAAAACATTCAAATATTTCTCATTTTGTGCCACTGTTTTTAGCTCATGAGGACGTAGTGGATGGGTTTGTTATCTTCCATAATTAAGTACCCCTCGACTAGGCAGCTTCATCTGCTCGTCATTAATTTTGCAAGGGAGCTAGTCAGACCATTGTAATCTCAAAAAGAAAAAGAAAAAAGAGCACTCCTCCATGGTATGTGAAAGTTGATTGGCACCCGATGGAATCGGTTAGCCATAGTTTGAGAAAGGAAAAGGTGGGGAGGAGTGCAAAGCTATAAAAGAGCACCAATGTGCCAATTAATCAAACATCTCAGAACCGCTCTCACTTGTTTAGTATGGAAGATATCAAGAACTCCATTGCTAGTCGTTGACAAAAGCAACCACCTCTTAAAATAACTTTTTACCTCTATTTTACAAATGAAAAGCTCTAGCACATGTTTAATCCCTGCTTCCCTCTGCGAAGGGCCTGTCTTTTACTTTTATGTTGAGTCAACCTATTCCCCTCTATCTCAAGCAAGCATTTGAGTTGTTATGTTTCACTCATTCATATGTTGATCCGTTTAATCATGTTTACTATCTTCTTTTGTTAGTATAATGCTTTTGTCTGAAAGAATATATCTTTGAAAGCTTTCTATGAATATAAAAAGTTTGTTTTGTTGAGCATATGGTCTTTGCTATATCAGCTCTGTTTTTAAAAAAGGCGGCTCAGTTCAAAAGAAAGAATAGCTTGTTCATCATTCTCTGACCAAGAACTAAGGTTTGCCATCGCCAATTATAGTTTACCTTGTGCATCCTTATATGTGATTCCCTTTTACTTATTGCAAGTCTATATCTTATAAAGGGAAGTTGTTGTCTATTATAATTTGTGCCTTGGTAAATGTGATGCTTCTTGTCCGTATTTTTATTATCGACACTTCACTCCATAAACCTGTGGTCATGTTTACCGAGTTTAGTTTTCGCTTGGGGACAAGCGAGGTCTAAGCTTGGGGGGGTTGATACATCCATTTTGCATCACTATTTTGTATCATAATTTACTGTTATTCATTGATATATTTCATATTTAGAGATGATACTTATGTTATTTCCTCTGTTTTTACATGTTTGATGATCATTGGAGGATTTGCTCCCGGAGTCAGGATTCTTTTGGAAAAAGGACCATCAAGGCACCATATTTTGAAGATCAGTAAAATTCTAGAAAAATACCAGAAAATTATATTTTCCCAGAAGACTTAGGAAGCCAGAAGGAGGAGGCGAGAGGAGCCAGGGGGTAGGCTCACATACAGGGGGCGCGGCCTGACCCCTGGCCGCGCCAGCCTATTGTGTGGCCACCCTGGCCCACTTCAGGTCTCGCCCCTTTGCGTATTTCATCGTCCCCGAAAACCTAAGTCAAGGGGGGGCTGAGAGATAGACACCGCCGCCTCTGCGGGGCGGAAAACACCAGACAGGGAAAAGCTCTCCGGCAGGCAGAAATCTGCCAAGGAAATTCCTTCCCGGAGAGGGGAGATCATCGCCATCGTCATCACCATCGCACCGGACTTCATTGGGATCATCATCATCATCATCTCCATCACCAGCACCTTCATCTCCACCATCACCACACCATCCCACTGTAACATCTTGAGTTGGATCTTGTTAAATTCTTAGGGGAAACTTTCCCGGTGTTGATTACTCTTGTAGTTGATGCTATTGAGTGGAACCGTTGAATTAAGGTTTATGTTCATATTGTTATTTACCATTATTTCACCTCTGATCATGATCCATATGATGTCTTGTGAGTAGTTCGTTTAGTTCTTGAGGACATGGGAGAAGTCAAGATGTTAGTAGTGAATTATTGTTGAGTAATATTTACTGGTTTGATATTTATTTGTTGTGGTGCTATTTCACTAGTGGTGTCATGTGAATGTCGACTACATGATACTTCACCATTTATGGGCCTAGTGAGATGCATTGTGTATTTGGCTACCAATTGTGTGGTTGCTGGAGTGACAGAAACCTAAACCTCCATTGGGAAACCATTGCACCAGGGAGCGTAGGATCTTAGAGTTTAAGGCTATGGTTAGATTTATCTTAATTACTTTCTTGTATTTGCGGATGCTTGCAAGGGGTATAATCAGAAGTATGTATTTATCCTAGTAAGGGTAGTGCGCTAGCACAGGTTCACCCCCATAACACTTATCAAACCAATAAAGATTATTTAGCGGCATGAAGCGAAAGCTCCTGACAGAAACTCCCGTGTGTCCTCGAGAATGTTTGGTCATCATAAGTTACACAACCGGCTTGTCCTTTGCTAAAGAAAGGATTGGGCCACTTGCTGCAATTATTACTGCTGTCTTTTATTTACTCGCACTTTATTTATTTGCATTACCAAATACCCCTGAAAACCCGTTTGCTAGTATTTACAGTGAAACCTTGATCAAAACCACTTATCAATACCTTCTACTCCTTGTTGGGTTCGACACTCTTGTTTATCGAAAGTACTACGATACACCCCCTATACTTGTGGGTCATCAATATGCAGCATAAGTGTTCTCGCATTAACTTTAATCATTCAAGATGCTTACGATGGGGGAAATGAGAGCTCAAAGCCGGTAAGTACCATAATTTTTGAAGGTTATAAAACTTGCAATCACTGCTTCCCTTCGCGAAGGGCCTTTCTTTTACTTTTATGTTGAGTCACCACCTTCTATCTTTATGCACCATTAAGAGAGCATAGTTGTCATTCTGAGTATAATGTGTATTGTCCCAAAGTTTTCATTGATTGATTCATATTGTTGGTTTCACTTGTTCTTAAATTATTTGTATCTAGTTGCCCTCTTAAACTTGAAGGTGTCCTATGCATTTATGTTTTGCTCTCTCTCTCATAAAGGATAAGCTAAAAACCATTTGTATGTTTTTCCTTATGATTTGAACACACGTTTGACTTTCATTGTTTCATTTTCATGATCTTTTGTTTGTGTTCATTTTCATGTTATAACATGGTTGCTAAGTTTCTTCTATCAAGATTATGTCTTTCATGCCCATGTTTTAAGTTCTTTTGATCCCAGCGCACAACGCTTACATATATGATCAAGATTGTGTAGGTGCATGTCAACTCAAAAATTATTTCTTTTGTTATCACTTACCTACTCGAGGACGATCATGAGTTAAACTTGGGGATGCTGATACGTCTCCAACGTATCCATAATTTTTGATGCTCCATGCTGGTTTTAACACCATTTTCTTAGTGTTTCGTTACACTTCGTGGAACTTTTATGCATTTTCCAGAACTAACCTATTAACAAGTCGCCATAGTGCCAGTTCCCTGTTTTCTGCTGTTTTTGTGTTTCAGAAGAGTTACACAGGAAATATTCTTGGAATTGGATAAAACCAAAGCCAGTCGTCCAGAATTTCACCGAAGCTTCCAGAGATCCGAAGAGGAGATGGAGTGGGGCCACGAGAGCCCCACACAACAGGGCGGTGCGGCCAGGGGCTGGGCCGCTCCCCCTATGTGTGAGGGAGCCTCGGTCCACTCCTGACGATGCCCCTTCGCCTATAAAGACCCCCTGATGGGAAAAACCTAAAGACCCGATCACTTTTCCAGAACATATCGCGATCCGCCGCCGCCGTCGACCCGAAGACCGGGAGGGTCCAGAAGCTCTTCCCGGCACTCTGCCGGAGAGGGGAATCACCACCGGAGGTCTTCTTCATCGCCATGCTTTCCTCCAAAGCGATGAGTGAGTAGTCTACCTTGGACTATGGGTCCATAGCAGTAGCTAGATGGTTGTCTTCTCCACCATGTGCTTCATGTTTAGATCTCATGAGCTGCCTTACATGATTGAGATCACCGTTATGTAATTCTACATGTTTGGTTTGTTGGGATCCGATGAATATTGGTGTTATGATTGAGTTGATGTACTGAAATTTATCTTATGTTATCTCTATGTTGTTTATGATCTTGCATGCTGCTGCGTTTGATGGCGCCCAGTTGAGAACCCCAAGAGAAAGGTGTGAAGAGTATAGCAGCTAGTTTTCCCTCAGTTAAGAAACCAAGGTATGTCGATCTTGGAGAGGAGAGACAAACGACTGAAGGTGATGCAGACTAGTTTGCGACAGCTTCGGACAATTTATATATGGCGCCTCGTCCAAGCTTTGCTTGCTAGCTGCAATGCGGAACCTGCACACACACAACCAAGTACTTTGTTCCCAACTTACGATGAGGTTGTCAATCTCACCGGTTTGCTTGAAACAAAGGGTATGAGTGTATCAAGTGGAAAACAGTAAAAGTATGCGAGTAAAGTAAACAGTGCGAGTAAAGTAAACAGGTGATAGCAATATGATGGAAATAGGACCGGGGTCCACAGTTCACTAGTGGTGTCTCTCCATAAGATAAATAACACATGCTGGGTAAACAAATTACAGTTGGGCAATTAATAGAATAAAGATAAACGTGATATGTCAAGAAGATCACTATGAGATTTACTCTGGGCATTACAACAAAATACATAGACCGCCAGCCAACTGCATCTATGACTAATAATCCACTTGTGGCGAATCAATCCGAGAACTCCACAAGTATTAAGTTGCGAACAACAGATAATTGCATTAAGCAAAGTGTGTAATGTAAACAAAGCATATGCCCTTGAGCATATGAATGTTGTTTTCCCCCTAATAGCAATAGCACATCTACAACCATAGAGGTTTCTGTCACTCCCCCAGGTTAAATAGAGGCATGAACCCACTATCAAGCATAAATACCCCCTCTTGGAGTCACTAGCAACTACTCGGCCAAGATAGCTACTAACAACGGAGAGCATGCAAGATCATAAACAACATAGAGATAACAAAAGATATATTTCAGTACAGCAACTCAATCATAACACCAATATTCATCGGATCCCAACAAACCAAACATGTAGAATTACATAATGGTGATCTCAATCATGTAGGGCAGCTCATGAGATCTAAACATGAAGCACATGGTGGAGAAGACAACCATCTAGCTACTGCTATGGACCCATAGTCCAAGGTAGACTACTCACTCATCGCTCCGGAGGCAAGCATGGCGATGAAGAAGACCTCCGGTGGCGATTCCCCTCTCCGGCAGGGTGCCGGGAAGAGCTTCTGGACCCTCCCGATCTTCGGGTCGACGGCGGCGGCGGATCGCGATGTGTTCTGGAAAAGTGATCGGGTACTTAGGTTTTTTCCATCGGGGGGTCTTTATAGGCGAAGGGGCGATGTCAGAGGTGGAGCCAGGTGGCCTCACACCTGGCTGGCGCGGCCCAGGCCCTGGCCGCGCCGGCTTGGTGTGTGGGGCCCCTGTGGCCCCCCTCCTACTTCTCTTTGGATCTCTGGAAGCTCCCGGACAAAATAAGACTTCAGGAACTTGTTTCGTCTAATTCCAAGAATATTTCCTGTGTATCACTTCTGAAACACAAAAACAGCAAAAAACAGGGAACTGGCACTGTGGCGACTTGTTAATAGGTTAGTTCCGGAAAATGCATAAAAGTGCCACGAAGTGTAACGAAACATTGGGCAAATGGTGTAAAAACAAGCATGGAGCATCAAAAATTATAGATACGTTTGAGACGTATCAAGCATCCCCAAGCTTAACTCCTGCTCGTCCTCGAGTAGGTAAGTGATAACAAAAGAATAATTTTTGAGGTGACATGCACCTACACAATCTTGATCACATATATAAGCATTTGTGAGCTGGGATCATAAGAACTTAAAACATGGGCATGAAGATATAATCTTGACAATAAGAACTTAGCAACCATGTTGTAAACATGCAAATGAACACAAACAAAAGATCATGAAAATGAAACAATGAAAGTCAAACGTGTGTTCAAATCATAAGGAAAAACATACAAATGGTTTTCAGCTTGTCCTTCAAAGAGAGCAAAACATAAATGCATAGGACACCTTCAAGTTTAAGAGGGCGACTAGATACAAATAATTTAAGAACAAGTGAAACCAACAATATGAATCAATCAATGAAAACTTTGGGACAATGCACATTATACTAAGAATGACAACTATGCTCTCTTAATGGTGCATAAAGATAGAAGGTGGTGACTCAACATAAAAGTAGAAGAAAGGCCCTTCGCAGAGGGAAGCAGTGATTGCAAGTTTTATAACCTTCAAAAATTATGGTACTTACCGGCTTTGAGCTCTCATTGCCCCCATCATAAGCATCTTGAATGGTTAGAGTTAATGCGAGAACAATTATGATGCATATGCATGACAAATCATAAGTTGAAAACCTCATGTCCCGTGAATACGAGTACCCAAACCTCATGCTACTTTACTTAGAGTCCCAAGCAAGGCTCTTGTCATTGTAAATATATGCATATCATTGAGAACCGCCAATGGGGTACCTCCGTGCCCGATGACATGGAACAAGCCCACACCAAAATGACAGGATAAGCAGACAATGAACACCTCGACATCTCTTTTATTTGCCATTTGTTTAGCTTTTTATTGTGAGATGCGTCGTCGAATGTTCACCATGGGTATGCTGCAAATTTCCACCATGAATTATGCATGGCTTAGATTGGCGGCCCGGCGTTTCCCTAACACATATAAAAACTCCATGATCCCCACAAGATTCCCAATTCATTTCACACCGCGGGCATCCATAAACAAAAGATCACGATATCAACTCAAATAAGAAGTGCAATGTTGAAAGCTTGCCCATGACTGCATGGCTGGGCTAGTCTCCAACTTACAACTTGCAAGCATAACAACTCAACATAAGAGACCACAATGTCAAATTTTTAAGAACAGGAAAAATTAAACTGTGCCTTCCGGTTCGTGAGAGCTTTACTGACCGAATTTCGCATAACACTGGTAAGAGTTTAATTTGAAGAGAAAATAAAAGCAAGTCAAATTTACTTGGAATAGCAAATTGCTAGTAGGTATGTATGGTGGACACAATGTAAAACTTTGGCTTTTAGGAGTTGGATGCACGAGTAGAGCTCATACTCAGTACAAGACGAGGGCTAGCAAAAGACTGGGAGCGACCAACTAAGAGAGCAATAATGGCCATAATCATGCAAAGAAACAAAGCGACATTAAAAGAAGCATAAGATGGCATCAAAATTCAAAAACTAAATGATCATGAAGGCTATTGGCGACTTTGTAAGAGTCTAACATGTGTGAGCATGCGCCAAGTCAACCCAAATAAAGCATCAAGGAGAAAACCCAAATAATGCTTCCATACAATTAAAACAACGCATGATTTTTTTCAAAGGCTCATTAAGCAATCTCAGTTATTTGAGACAAGTTATGCTACAGCAAAACCACTAAGAATACTATCAAAAATACATCAAGCATGACATGAAAAAGCCTAAGCCGCAGTCTACACAAGCTCCTTCTTGTACCACTATTTTGCATAAAGCTTTTTCTCTTTTCCAACACCATTTGAAATTTTTATAAACACCTCTTTTGATGAAAACCAATAAAGATCAGAGGTAAAAATACACCTTGATGAAAATATATGACAAGGTCTGAACGCAAATCAAGGCGAAAACGAAAACCAAAAGCAGTAGCGGAAAAAGAAGAACACCCGGTGAACGATAAGAGTGAAAAACGGAGTGTTCTTGGCAAATGAAAATGAGTACATCTCCTCCAAAGGAAATTTGTTGGGGTCCAACCATTTATTGCAGCAAACAAAACAAACCAACTAAGAAAACTAAAACAACTGACGCTTCAAGAAAAACACATAGTGCATGAAGCAATAAAAATATAGTATTTTGAAAGGTGACCTGATTTTTGCCGATGAAGAAGGGGTGCCTCGGGGGCATCCCCAAGCTTTGACGCTTGTACTTCTTGGATATTCCTTGGGGTGATGCATGGGCATCCCCAAGCTTGAGCTTTTATCCATTCTTCAACTCATCTCATCATTCTCTAATCCCTACACTTGAAAACTTCCTTCATACAAAACTAAACACAAATCTATTAGCAACATTAGTGTAGGAATAACATATAATCAACCTATTTTTGCTTCAGGTTTCAACCCAAAACCACCACATATAAAGCAAATACTACTGTAGCAACTTCCACAAGAGTTCCATGATCAAAAGAACTCAAAAGAAAGCGATAAAGTGGCAAAAACAAATATTGGCAGAAATCTGTCAAAACAGAATAGCTGACAAAGGCCGAAATTTTGAGGGGTTTTCTGTTGCTCAAATAAAAAAGTGTTCAACTAACAAAAGTTTGGATATAACCTGGGGCATATGCACAAGAAATCGCAGGTCCAAAAGATATACATAGGATTTATACGAATTTTTACGGTGCAGCACCGAAAATAGTTTCAGGACAGCAACATCCCCAAATCTTTACCTCACTCGAATTAGAGGCTTCTCTTGGCACAACAACGAAATAAAAAGGATAAGGAGCGGTCATTACAGTAGTAATGACTTCCAAGACTCAAATAAAAGAAAAAGTACTGAAAAGAAAACATTGGGTTATCTCCCAAGAGTGCTTTTCTTTAACGCCTTTGAGCTAGGCGCAGAAAATTGCGAAGATGCTCACATAAGAAATATGAATGGAAGCCAAAAGAGCACCAAGGAGCAAGTATAAAACACATTTAAGTCTAAACCACTTACTATGCATAGGAATCTTGTAAGAAAATAAATCAAAGAAGAACATAGTCACAAGTATGGGTTGATAAAACAAGAGCAACTTCAAAACTTTCAATATAAAGAGAGGTGTTTTAGTAACATGAAAATTCCAACAACCATATTTTCCTCTCTCATAATAATTTTCAGTAGCATCATGATCAAACTCAACAATATAAATATCACACTCATCCTCCTTTAAGCATGGAGGGCAATCAAATAAAGTATTAGTTAAAGAGTTACTCTTATTGGGAGGTAGACATGGGTAGCTCCATTCTTCCTCCTCTTGGTCATCACTCTCCTCCTCTTTTTCATCCAATGAGCTTCCAGTTTCAGCAATTTCTTCTTCCATAGGCTCCTTCATGGCATTAGTCTCTTCCGTTGGAGAGCATCTATTAAGATATTTAAGAATATAGCCATTTCCTTCCTTGTAATTATCAAAGCAAAATGTGAGTATCTCATAAACCTCATATTTATACGGTGCACCATCAATATTTTCAAGCAAATAAGCAAGTTCGAATGCACCCTTCCAAGCAATAAATTCCTCAATTTGTTCCACATCATAAAAGTCATAATTTCCATTAATATAAGAAGATATGGTAACATCATCATTATACTCACATTGAAAAGGGAGGTGTTTATACCTCCTACAGCAACAAGATCTATCAAAGCAATAAGTAACATTATAAGTAGAGCACACGTTTCTAGCAATGATATACAATCTATTGATTTGTTCCCATAAGTGTTTCCCTTTTTGTGACAAGCGGTGTTCCTCATAATAATTTTGCTGCTCTTCCGTGAACCCACCTTGCCAAAAAGATTTAGTTTCAAAGAAACCGACCATTGATAGAAAGCATTATAAAGCAAGACAATACCAGACCAACAAAAATAACAACTATAGTAGGAACTAATTTTTTTTGGGTTTTTGATAAAACGATGCAGGTAAAATAAATAAAGTAAAGGATGTGCGTGCGAAAACTCCCTTCGCAGAATTCTTCTACTTCCTCCCCGGTAATGGCGCCAGAAAACTTGTTGCTGCGTTTGATGGCGCCCAGTTGAGAACCCCAAGAGAAAGGTGTGAAGAGTATAGCAGCTAGTTTTCCCTCAATTAAGAAACCAAGGTATGTCGATCTTGGAGAGGAGAGACAAACGACTGAAGGTGATGCAGACTAGTTTGCGACAGCTTCGGACAATTTATATATGGCGTCTCGTCCAAGCTTTGCTTGCTAGCTGCAACGCGGAACCTGCACACACACAACCAAGTACTTTGTTCCCAACTTACGATGATATTGTCAATCTCACTGGTTTGCTTGAAACAAAGGGTATGAGTGTATCGAGTGGAAAACAGTAAAAGTATGTGAGTAAAGTAAACAGTGCGAGTAAAGTAAACAGGTGATAGCAATACGATGGAAATAGGACCGGGGTCCACAGTTCACTAGTGGTGTCTCTCCATAAGATAAATAACACATGCTGGGTAAACAAATTACAGTTGGGCAATTGATAGAATAAAGATAAACGTGATATGTCAAGAAGATCACTATGAGATTTACTCTGGGCATTACAACAAAATACATAGACCGCCATCCAACTGCATCTATGACTAATAATCCACTTGTGGCGAATCAATCCGAGAACTCCACAAGTATTAAGTTGCGAACAACAGATAATTGCATTAAGCAAAGTGTGTAATGTAAACAAAGCATATGCCCTTGAGCATATGAATGTTGTTTTCCCCCTAATAGCAACAGCACATCTACAACCATAGAGGTTTCTGTCACTCCCCCAGGTTAAATAGAGGCATGAACCCACTATCGAGCATAAATACCCCCTCTTGGAGTCACTAGCAACTACTCGGCCAAGATAGCTACTAACAACGGAGAGCATGCAAGATCATAAACAACATAGAGATAACAAAAGATATATTTCAGTACAGCAACTCAATCATAACACCAATATTCATCGGATCCCAACAAACCAAACATGTAGAATTACATACCGGTGATCTCAATCATGTAGGGCAGCTCATGAGATCTAAACATGAAGCACATGGTGGAGAAGACAGCCATCTAGCTACTGCTATGGACCCATAGTCCAAGGTAGACTACTCACTCATCGCTCTGGAGGCAAGCATGGTGATGAAGAAGACCTCCGGTGGCGATTCCCCTCACCGGCAGGGTGCCAGGAAGAGCTTCTGGACCCTCCCGATCTTCGGGTCGACGACGGCGGCGGATCGCGATGTGTTCTAGAAAAGTGATCGGGTACTTAGGTTATTTCCGTCGGGGGGTCTTTATAGGCGAAGGGGCGATGTCAGAGGTGGAGCCAGGTGGCCTCACACCTGGCTGGCGCGGCCCAGGCCTTGGTCGCGCCGGCCTGGTGTGTGGGGCCCCTGTGGCCCCCCTCCTACTTCTCTTCGGATCTCTGGAAGCTCCCGGACAAAATAAGACTTCAGGAACTTGTTTCGTCCAATTCCAAGAATATTTCCTGTGTATCACTTCTGAAACACAAAAATAGCAGAAAACAGGGAACTGGCACTGTGGCGACTTGTTAATAGGTTAGTTCCAGAAAATGCATAAAAGTGCCACGAAGTGTAACGAAACATTGGGCAAATGGTGTAAAAACAAGCATGGAGCATCAAAAATTATAGATACGTTTGAGACGTATCACATGCTCTCCGTTGTTAGTAGCTATCTTGGTCGAATAGTTGCTAGTGACTCCAAGAGGGGGTATTTATGCTTGATAGTGGGTTCATGCCTCTATTTAATCTGGGGGAGTGACAGAAACCTCTAAGGTTGTAGATGTGCTGTTGCTATTAGGGGGAAAACAACATTCATATGCTCGAGGGCATATGCTTTGTTTACATTACACACTTTGCTTAATGCAATTATCTGTTGTTCGCAACTTAATACTTGTGGAGTTCTCGAATTGATTCGCCACAAGCGGATTATTAGTCATAGATGCAGTTGGATAGCGGTCTATGTATCTTGTTGTAATGCCCAGAGTAAATCTCATAGTGATCCTCTTGACATATGCACATTGTCTTTATTCTATCAATTGCCCAACTGTAATTTGTTTACCCAGCATGTATTATTTTATCTTATGGAGAGACACCACTAGTGAACTATGGACCCCGGTCCTATTTCCTTTATATTGCTATCATCTGTTTACTTTACTCGCACTGTTTACTTTACTCGCATACTATTATCA